>BSBM01001936.1:20000-620000 GCA_027924585.1 Larix kaempferi
TTATATTACCTTTCACCTTCCTCGATCTACCTTTCCTCTTTGGGTACTCCCCTTCGAAATTCTTATTGGATTCCGGATCACAAATGCGACGTAAATTGCGCTTTTATGCTAATTTTGGAAGATATTCACTAATATACAGCATGTTTTGGTATACCATATATCCCTCCATCATAGAACCCTCAGCATATGCTCATTGTCTGACCAAACCCTTCATAAATTTCAAGTGCCTTTCAACCATCCACATGGACCTTGAGTGCGCAGGTCCACATAGTTCAATCTCCTCAACTTGGTGTATGAGGTAGTGTCTTGTGCATTGAAAAATGTCGAAGGTAGATGCTTCTACATTTCACACATGAGACGAGGAATTTATCTCCTCCAATACTTTATGTCTTCTTTATGGAATTCTTTAGATGAAAACCATCTACAAGTGACATGACAACCAAATCAAGAGATTAAAGGAAAAAAACATTACATTACGTAACATGAATTACAGAACGAAAATCAAATATAATTTCTATGTTGAATTAAACAAACACTAAGCGCATGGAAAAAATCACCACTTGCCTCATGTATTTCCCGAACCTATATATTTTTTGCTTGACATTGTTGTTGAAGTTGTCCGGGATAGCGAGAGGTAGAACATACTGTAACAATAATATACAAATTGTTTCATTTTATCAACAAAGAGTAGACAAACAAAAAATATACCAACCATATTCACTAGAATAGGAAAAAAAAAATTAAATCTATACCATAATAATTACCTTCATGAAGACATGCCAATCATGATTTTTCACCCCCGCGAAATCACCTTTCTTTGTTATGATATTCTTCATGTTCACACAAAATCCGGTGGGAAATTTAATTTTTCAAATGACTTCTTTTACAACATTGCTTTGTTGGTCCGTTAACATCTATGGAAGTGACTTTATATTAATTTGCTCTTCGTTGTTATGAAATTGAATGACGTCTTTCATTTCATGGTTGCTATCTTGAATGTCTTTGATATTTTTTACAATTTTTTCTTTGTCACTCCTTCCATCCAATATTCACCATAATGTTTCGGTCACATTCTTTCCGATATGCATTGTATCAAATAGATGAGCAATTTGTAGGTGCTCATAGTAGGGTAACCTACTAAATTGTCTAGGATAACTTTTCATTCCTCATGGAAGCCCATTAATGCCTTCATAATCACATGAACGACAATCATGAAATTACATAAATCAATGTCAATTAAAGTAAACAACACACAATATAACATATTATATATGATGATTCATTATACATACCTTGACAATTTCTATTATATTACAACTTCCATAGGTGAGGTGTCATTCTCTGTGGTTTTAATGCAGTCTCTTGCTTGCCATTGAACATATGTTTTTCGGTAGTTCGATACCTGTGATTCTTAGAGAGGAAGTGTCTATACTCATCAAACACCTCCTTTCCTAGGCTTTTTGAACGACGAGATTTGATCTTAGGACCACAAACTGGACATGCAAATTTCCCCTTTGTCTGAAGACCTACATAAAGAGATGGAATATCTATGTCAATTATAATTATATACAAAATGATTGGATTATTTAGAAAAACATGCGTGCGTAGTATATTAACTAGTAGTTCATATAATTTTTTGCAAATAAAGTGGAACATATAATTACATAGCACAAAAATGGGTTAACCCTGGGGCATCATGTATTGTCCATACAAGCATTGCATGGAATTGAAATTCCCTTTGTCGTATTGGTCTAGATACGTCATACATAGTGATGCCATTCCATAACTTCAGTAGCTCGTCAATAAGAGGTTCGATATATACATTCATATCTTTGACTTGGTACTTACCTAATTGATTTGAACATATAAAAAATATAATTATGAGACGTACCATTTAGATTATATATATTAAACCATATTGCAAAATAGAAAAACATTAAATATATATATGACATTATGCGACAAAAATACGACAAATGAGATACCACTACATTAAAAAAAACTGCAGGGTTCGTACCTGGAACAATCATCGACAACATTATGTGCTCCCTCTTAATTGTCAACCATGGAGGAATGTTGTTGTTGATAACAAAAATAGGCCACACCGAGTAAACGGATCTCATCTCTGCAAATGGATTGACACCATCTGTTGCCAAAGAAATCCTAAGATTACGAGGTTCTTCTTTAAAGTGAGGCCATTTTTCCTCCATATCTCTAAATGCAAACCCATCTGCAGGAATCCGAATAATGTCATCTTGACTTCTGTTCCATGAATGGTAATCCATAAACTGCGCTATGTTTTTGCACCTGAACAGTCGTTGCAAACGTGGATTAATGGGAATATAACGTAGAACCTTGCGAGGCACCTTTTTAGTTACTTGATCTGTGCGATATCTACTGATATGACATTCAGTACATTCTGTTGCAAATTCATGCTGATTGTAATATAAAACATGGTCATCGGGGCATGCATGAATTGCTTCATACTGCATTCCAATTTCTTTCATTATGGCAAATAAATCTTGATATGTGCGAGGTAAAATATTTGACAGTGGTAACAAATATTCACCTATCATTCTACAACAAATAAAAATAAAAATCTAGTTAATATAATATAGAAATAATATTAATGAAACAAATTTCATCCATATTAATTTGACTTATATATGAATTAACAATAAAATACAAAATCATATATATTTTGTGATGGAATATATTACATACCTTAACATCCATGTGACTGATATGTTTGAAAGACCATTCATAACCTTCAAGTTCATTATCAACAATATAGCAGAGAGAAGATTTGTCCTGGAGCCCTCATAAAGGGGTTCGTATGCCTTATCAAGAAGAGGTATATCATGAATATCATCAAAATGTTCATCATTTTCATGATGATGATCATCATCATCAACATCCATTCCAACATTAAATGAATCATGGATCAAATTATTTGTAACATCATCTTCAACTATGTAATCAGTATGATCATCTTCTTCATTAATGTGATGATCATTAACTTGTTCTCCATTAATATTCATAACTTCCGGTACTTGTTCTAGAAGCACTTCCTCCAGACGAAGTGCCCTAGGATGTCTTTCCTTTATAATTACATGAAACCATCAATAGATAAAAGTTAATATAAGAAATTCAAACGCAAAATGTAAACATTTATGTGATGCATTTAAAATGTAACAAATTTTGTACTGTTGGGATGAAAAGAACAACGTCCAATTGTACTGTTGGTCAAATAGGTGTATCCAAACTATCCAAGAGACATAATAATTGACCCAATTACTGAGCAAAGCTACTCAAATATAGCCCAAAATTTTCATACTGTACTCCACTAAGGTAAGATAAATGATGCTATTGTAATTTCTATAGAGAAAATATAAGAGAAATTACAACATGCCAATATAGTCGTTATTTCTATTATCATGATGGAAAGTGTCACAAATCTAGAGAGTTAACTGCTTTCCCCAGTGAGTGGGTTAGTCTCACTAACAAACAAATAAATGAGTTATTCTACTATACCCTAGATTCAACATGCACAAAAGAAAAAAATATTCTAGTAAATATTTAATATTAAAATAATATTTATTGTCCATGTTAGTCCCCATCTATTGAAACCACCATCAATACCTAAATTTACAAAATCAATCAAAATACAAACATATATCATGCAAAACTTACAAATGGATGGTGTTCATGTCCCCCCTCAACGTGCCCATGCTCCCTACAATGTTTTCTGGTTGTTGTGATAAAAATTCTTCTCCCCTTAAAGCCCCTGCATTGACTACATGGACAATAGCATTTCCCATCACCCCTTCTTTCAACTCCTTCCCACAATCTAGCAAGCAATTGTCGATTTTGTTAGTCTGGATCAGGAATATTGCTAGTTGACATTTTCTCATAAAGAGCTTGAATATTGAAGATTATCGATCTTAGAAAATGAAGCTCGTCCACACTTCCGCTTGAATCACAAAAACAATGGAAATAATGAAAAACAGTCTGCCGAAAAACAGTCCGCTGAATAAAAAAACTTTTGCAAACCGTTGCTTGTATAGCAAACATGTCAAAATGTTTCAATATTTATAAGTTTTAAAAGTCATCCTGTCGTCAGATATCCGATGCCTTGAATCTAGTTACCGTTGGAGATTTGATGTCGGACATCCGACATCAACGGATAATATAACTTGGCATCGGATATTCGACATCCTAAGGATTAATATGATGTCGGATATCCAAAGGCCATTGGATATCGCAGGGGCCTCATCGGATATCCGCATATCCATCAGATATTCGACGTCTCCTTCTATCAATTTAAAAACAATCATCAAATTTTGAAATTTTTAAGCTGAAATCCGACGACATAGTCCATTTTCGTCGGAGGTCGTCGGATTTTATCATTGGATTTTGGGTCCAAATCCACTAGTGCCAGTTGAAAATACAAGAGGACTTCTAAAGACTGTATACAATGCGAAATGGCATCTCAAAGTAACTCGATAACAACACTGTACTCAGCCACATTGTTCGATGTAGGATCAAGACAAGCGCCTCCTGAAGGCACAATCTGATGGTCGGGTGAGTAAATGAACCACACAACAGAAGCTAGTCTCTAAGTATGATGGATAGCCCCATCCGTGAATCCCAAGAACATAGAGATTCCGCTGACAGCTGTCAACCAAACGGAAGCGAATCAGCTGACTCAAAAAATCAAAGGAAAGCTAAACTATGTACAAAAACTATACAATAGTATACAAAAATATCAGCTCAAGCTAGAAGCTCAAGCGTAATACCGCTTGAGGTAGAGCCCATTTCTAGGTTCCTTCAAGGCATTCCCCTCATAATCCTCTAACTCATAGGCTCCTTTCTCAAGGACACGCCTCACAACGTAAGGACCATGCCACATGGGTTTAAAATTTCTTACCTCCATGGGTTCTTTAGCTTGGTCATAAAGAAGAACCAAGTCACCTTCAGTGTATTGCCAGGGATGGACAGGCCTATCATACTGAGCCTTGACATGACGTTTGTTGGCATCTATTTTGATGTCGGCATCTCGACACTGCTCGTCAAGTTTCTCAAGGTAGACTAAACGTTGCTCTACTTCTAAAGTATCAGGTAGGATCTCTACGGCTAGTTTCAACGAACGGATTTTGCATTCAATCGGTAAGATGGACTCCACACCATGAACTAACTAAAAAGGTGAGAAACCAGTGGAATTCTTTACTCCGGTTCGATAAGCCCACAAATTAGGATACAACATGATATGCCAATTACCCATGCTTTGTTGGATGGTCCTTTATAGAATGGCCTTAAGGGACTTATTAACTGCCTTGACATTGCCATTTGCTTGGGGATAATAGGAATATGAGTGATCTTGTCTAAATCCCAGCTTAAGTGACAATTCTGCCATCATCTTGTTTTGAAAGTGACTTCCATGGTCAGTGACAATCTCTTTCGGGATACAGAATCGAGATATAATCTGATTGAAAATGAAGTGGGCTGCAATTGCACCATCGTCTTTAACAGTCAGCATGGCCTCAGCCCATTTGATAAAATAATCAATGACCACAATAATTTGATGATGCCCCCCAGCCAAAGATGGGTTGCAATATTCCATGAAATCAACCCCCCACTTGGTGAAGGGACCGACGGTGACGACTGGATGTAGAGGAGCAGGATGCGAGCGCATGTTCTGAGCAAACACCTGGAAAGGGTGACATCTCTTCACAGCATCAACACAATATTTAAATATCGTGGGCCAAAAATAGCCCGCTCGCAAGATACATTGGGTTGTTGCAAGCCCGGATAAGTGACCACCGCACAATCCACTATGGCACTCATTAAGTACTAGCTCTGCTTCTTCATGAGTTAAGCAATGATGTAGGATAGAGACTTTCCCTCGGCGATACAAAGTGTCACCGATGATG
Source organism: Larix kaempferi (assembly GCA_027924585.1). Classification (NCBI taxonomy): domain Eukaryota; kingdom Viridiplantae; phylum Streptophyta; class Pinopsida; order Pinales; family Pinaceae; genus Larix; species Larix kaempferi. The sequence continues at coordinate 25,934 of BSBM01001936.1, forward strand.
ACATAATATTTGGCATGGTTTCTCACACGTCGTCGCTCATCTCGCGAATAATGCAAAGGGAACTTCATATTCTGGAGATATATAATGATATTCCCATACCAAGGGTCCGTCGATGAGAGAAGGAATAAATGCTCATCAACGGATGAGTCTTCATGTACCACTTCCTCGTCAAGTCTTGGAAAATCCGACATTAGTTCTCCGAAAACTAAGGACTTCACCGACTTCGCCGAAGCAAAATCAAGATCAAATTCCTGAAGGATGAAAATCCATTTATTATATTTCCCCCCTTTTAGATGTTGTGAGAGCACGAACTGAAATGGATTGACATGTGCTATAACTGTGGTTTTCCTAAGCAGAATATATTGTCGTAATCGTTGGATTGCATGAACAGTTGCAAGGGCCAATTTCTCAACGTGAGAATACCTCAGTTCAGTGTCCAATAAGTTTCGACTACGATAATAGACAACATGCTCTTGAAGCACATCGTCCACCTGAATCAAGACCATACCAATCGTCTCTTGAGACGAGACCACATAATGCAAAAAATCTCTTGCATAGTCGGGTGGACTAAGAAGAGGGGCCGATACCAAAGATTTCTTAAGGGCATCGAAAGACTGTTGGGCTCGTTCATCCCAGATAAAAGGTGTGTCCTTCTCCAATAAATGAGTGAAAACCTTGGTAAGACTGGAATAGTTTACAATGAAACGACATAAGAAAGTATCCCTCCCTTGGAAGCTCCGAAGTTGAACCAAATTGCACAGGGGAGGCAACCGAAGTATTGCCTCAACCTCTAAAGGATCGACTGTGATACCTTCCTTCAAGACTATGAACCCTAGAATGCGACCCATTTTCATGGAAAAGATGCACTTGTTTGGATTCAAACAAATATTATATCGGAGACATCTCTCGAAAACAAGATGGAGGTGACTCAGGTGATCCATTCTACTACGAGAATGAGCAGTAAGATTGTCCAAGAAAACTTCCATTATCCACTTAAGATCGTGAAACACATAGGTCATGGCCCACTGAAATGTGGCTCCAGCGTTTTTAAGGCTGAAGCGCATTTTACGGTATGCAAAGGTTCCCCAAGGACATATAAATTCCGTTTTATGTTGATCCTTGGGTTTAATCTGGATCTGATTATAACCTGAAAATTCGTCCATAAATGAAAAAACTTCACTCCCCGCACACTCATCCAAGATTTGGTCTATGAATGGGGTGGGAAATAGAACATGCTCTATTCAGATCACGGAAATCGGTGCACACATGGATGGTTCCATGCTTCTTATCCACGTGAATGGGGTTAGATACCCATTCAGTAAGGGGAACCGGGTAGATGAAACTGGCCTTGAGCAATTTCTCTACTTTTTCCTTAATGGCGGCTGCCTTCCTAGGATTAACAACTCGAAGGCATTGTCGAACAGGATTAACATGGGGGTAAGTATTAATTTCATGTTCAAGAATGCTAGGGTCAATACTTGGCATCTCCTCATATGACCAGGAAAACACATCCCGAAATTACTTAAATAGATCAGTGTAAACACAGATGTCTTCATGGGAGAAATATGCACCGATGTATACATTCTCAATTTTTCTGGGAGTGCGAGAAATTTTGATCGCGATGGTAGGAGAAATATTAGCCATATTCCCCTCCGTATAAATGTCGTGCGACTCCAAAAGAGCCACAGGGTGACCAACCTTCTCATATAGAGCCGATCTAAACTCATCTTGATCGATAAGATCAAGTGATGGAAGGAAATAAGATCTATGGTGTAAGTCTTCCCAAGGATTGTCATTTCCATTCTTGGCCTCGATAATGGATTCGTTTGATGGTAAAATATCATCAAGGAAGTCATGCAAACAAGATGATTCGACTGCCCATGCGGGCAGCGTAACATGATGAACCTGCAATAATTAATTAATGCAAATACACAAGATATCAGAAATAATAGAACTCGGAATCAATTTTATATTGATCACATGCCACTTCGAGGGGGCAACCTCCTTTGAGCAAGCTCAATACAATTAAATTCATGGTTCCTTCATAGGCCTCAACACACACTTATATACTAAGTCTAGGCGCCAATACCATGGGTCAATACTATGTGTCAATACAAACCATGGACTAACTCTAGGCACCAATACTATGAGTCAAAACCATGGGACATATAATACTATGGGACGACTTACAAAGCATATGCGTCCAATACTATGGGTCAATACTATGGGCTAATATAAACTATGGATCAACAAATACTACGGGACGACTTACAAAGCATATGCATCCAACAACTAACAAAGTAAAGACATGGGTTCCTAACATCCCCTCTCCCTTAGAAAAAGCATTGTCCTCAAAGCTTTAGATGTGGAAATTGATGCAGAATCTGAAGGAGTGGGTCCCCTGTAGCATCCTCGGTTTGCATTCCGAGCCACTGGTGCCTTTGGAGTTTCAGGGAGGATTGCATGGAAGGCTGTAGATGAAGAAGAACCATATCAGCGATGTGAAAAGTGCGCTCAGAACGGTGTTGATCGGCTTGTTGTTTTAGCCGAATTCTTGCCATGTGAAAATTGTCCTGCAGAATGAGAAGAAGCTGATCACGGTTTCGAAGAATTGAGTCAATTCCCTAAACTGGGGAGTTGTTGAAGGTGTATGGAAGAAGAACTGGTGGTTCCTGTCCAGAGATTGCTTCATATGGTGTCCTTTGAGATGTGGTACTATACCACTGGAGCGCTTCTAGGAAATCCATAGAAATAGTTGTCCAAATCTGGGGAGGGATGGGTAAGGGTTCGAGCAGTCTCAAAAGGAGGGTCGTTTCACCCTTGTTGACCTAGAAAGTATCAGAGTCAACCACCATCTGTTGAATTGTCCTTTTGAGTCCCTGCCAAAAGAAGTTACATTGTTCCTGGTCATACGTTTTGAGGAACCCATAGTGCCCTACTGATGAAGAAGCATGGAGTTCATAGAAGAGATAGCCCTGTTGAACAGATTGCAACCAATTTGGAACAAGCAGAGAAATAGCTGTAAGAGAAACGGGGTCATCAAATGTGCGAGGAGGAGCATCTTCCACCATATTGTCCTTACCCTTATGGTAAGTGGTCGCATAGTCATAACCCATGAGTTGGATAACCCATGTCAGGTGTGTTGGGGAGGAGACCCGTTGTTCCAGGAAAGCTTCCAGACTCTGGAGATCAGTCTTGATGCATAAATAATTCACCAATAGGGATGGCTGCCACTTCTGTACTGTATGCAAAATAGTCATCATTTCCTGCTGAGAGGTAGATGCAGCTAAATTCTTACCGGAAAGGTCTCTTGAAGGCAACAAGCTCATTGGTTCAGCAAAGACACCTGCATATCTATCCAAGGAAGTAGTGGAGACTGTTGATGGGTGCATCTAAATGGAATGGAGCTGAGTGATGAAACCATGTGAATTCTTCTTAGGTATTTTTTCCAGGTGATGTGAACTGATGATGCAGAGAGACCCTGGTTGTAAGCCCATAAATTTGTGTTGTGCCCCATTGACTGAAAACTGCATCCAAAGTTCAGCAAAATCCTAAAAGATGGGGCCAAGTGTGCGTAACCATTGAACGCCCAAAACCACATCACATCCGCCTAAGGACAAGGCAAACATGTGAGAGCGCAAGTTATAATATTCCATAGAGATACGCACATTGTGACACTTCCCCTTGCAAGGTAAGGTGCCCCCATTGGCAACCATGAATTCAAAGTTGGAGCAAGGATGTACAAAACAATAAGCCTGTTTGGCAATCCTAGGATCAATGAAGTTATGAGTGCTACCAGAATCAATGAGTATGGTAAGAGGGAGCTTCTTGAAGTATCCCCTGACTCACAGTGTTTGTGGGGTGGTGATGCCGGTTACAGCATGGAGAGAGATCTCGAGTGGGTCGTCTTGAGATGGGGTGTCAACAGGCAGGTGTTGAATGTCGACCTGATCATCTACTGTATCTGGAGCTTCTTCATCAAGTTCTGAGGCAGGCGGAGATTCCACATCCAAGAGATAGAGATTTTGTTGAACACATCTATGTCCCCGAGTGAATTTCTCATCACAATTATAACAAATCCCTTTTTCTCAGCATGCCTGCATCTCTGTTCCAGACAATTGCTTGATAGGAGTTGGTTGAGGAGCAAGCGTGATGGGAGGTCGTTGGGAACCCATATTTCTGAAGGGAACAAAGGTGGGTTGGAGCGTTGTTGAGATGCAATCTTGTCCTCGGCCATCTTAGCCAACCCTAGGACTTCCATCATTGTGTTGGGACAAAAAATTTTGACCTCTGAGCGGATTTCATCCTTGAGACCACTGATAAAACAACTCCTGTAGAATTCATCAGACAATCCTTCTGTGTGATTGGCTAGTTTCTCAAATTCCGTCTGATACTCTCTCACTGTGCAAGTTTGGTGAAGTTTAGTGAGTGCTCCGGTGAAGTCGTCAAAAGCACTAGGACCAAATCGTGGCAAAAGGAGTTGGCAAAAATCTGTCCAGTTTGGCTCGGGATGAGCTTTGATGTACCAATAGTACCATTGAAGGGCTTCCTGTTCCAAATGAAAGGATGCAAGTGGAACTTTCTGGACATCAAAAGTATTATGCAGACTGAAATATTGTTCTGCTCGGTATATCCATCGAGTCAGATCAATACCATTGAAGCGAGGAAAATCAAGCTTCGGCCCACGAAAATTGCTGGAAGAAGAGAACCCGGTGGATGCAAACGATTCTGGCTGTCGGTTATTGTTCATGGCTGAATGCTGAAGATGGAGGCTGAGAATTTTTTCATCCAGATCTTGGAGTTTGGTTTGGATGGCTGAAAGTGCTTCCTCCATGGTGTTTTCTCCTGTGCGAGTGACAACCATAACCAGTAATTTTTTTTTTTTATGGGGGGCGGGAATGGATAGAAAAACACAAACACAAGCTTATTTAGTAAGGGGAAATTTGGATTTGGGAAAAACTCGGAGGGGTAATTGGGGTTTGACTAGGTTTTCAACACTTTCTGAGGGACAGGGAAGCAAAAAATGGGGATTTCAGAAGTGAAAACTCTATGCTAAAAGTTGAAGGCAATCGGGTGAAAATTGAAGAAGTTATGGCGAACCCTAAAAATAGACAAATGTGGGATTTATGGTCTTGGGAAGTGGAATTTGGGATAGGGTCTTCAGAAATGAAATATGCAGAATGGGATTGCAGGGATGTCAGTGAAGTTTTAGGGAAAACAGAGTTGAAACAAGGGAGATATGGCCGAAAAATAGAAATTTTTTTTTTCTTCCAGAAATGGATCGGCAACAGCGGTGCAGAAGCGATCCGCAACAGATGGATCTACAATGGCGCGGAAGGGATCGAAAATGGCTGGATATGAAATGGCGACTAGATCTAGAATGACTTTCAGAATAGATCTGAAACGGCTGGATCTGGAGCGGAAGTGATCGGCAACAGTTCAACTGAAAATAGATATGGACCTCAGGTATGTACGGCTTCCTAACAGTTCAGGTGTTTCACTCGGCCACCAATGTTGTCTGACGGCTTGCGTATTGGGGCAGTACCCCTCACTCCACAGCTCAGGTAAAATTGATAACTGCTTTGCCACAAACGACAGCTCTTGGTTTACCTCACGGGTGGGAACTAGTCAATCAGGTAGGGGTCGTTGCCCTTTTCACTGGTAGGTCCTCTCAATGGGCCAGCTACTTTGGGGTTTTTATGGTACTCCTCATAATGAGTTTTAGGGATTATGCCCAAGTACTTCCCACAGTTAAGTGGATAGGGATTATTCCCAAATCCGAAGTTGCAACAGATGCGAAAAAGAAAAAAATTGGCAAAAATTCTACCCAATGAGCCCAAGAAAGTGCTTTGATACCAGATGTGATGAACCTGCAATAATTAATTAATGCAAATACACAAGATATCAGAAATAATAGAACTCGGAATCACTTTTATATTGATCACGGGCCACTTCGAGGGGGCAACCTCCTTTGCGCAAGCTCAATACAATTAAATTCACGGTGACTTCATAGGCCTCAACACACACTTATATACTAAGTCTAGGTGCCAATAACATGGGTCAATACTATGTGTCAATACAAACCATGGGCTAAGTCTAGGCACCAATACTATGAGCCAAAACCACCTTGACCTCTATAGGCACGTATTTCCCACCCAAGTGGAATTCAAGGGAGGGGAGAATACCATGCGGCTTGAAGTACCTACAGTCAAATGTTGTAAGCAAGGTCATAGAATTCCACTACGGGGGTGAGCCGAGAGTCTTCCAACAAGATAGAGACATTACTGAAGTAGACGCACCTTCATCAATGACGGTACGATTAACGATCATCCCAAGGCACCTAACATGAACTTGGAAAGCTATATGATAGGGTAAATGGGGCTGAAGGTCAGTAGTGTCAAACATGATGACATTTGGGATATCAGAATCAAGTGCTCCTAAAGCAGATAAAAGGGCATTCCTTTGAGAAGGAAAATCCTGAAGTAGTTCTAGCGTCGACATAGCACACAGGGTTTGGCCCAAATATTCTACAATGGAGTAGCTCTGGGCAATTCGGGCATTAGGATTTTGCGCTGAGCGCTTAAGGACACCTTTCAGTACTCGTGGCATAAAATTGGGCTTCTCGATATGCAAAGGAGTCTCGGGTGGAGGGGGATCATTCCCCATAGAAGGTTGTGGAGCTCCATAATCACGTGAGTGAGTAGAAACACTAACCTTGGATTTAACCATGTTTACACAGCCAAAACAGTCATCATGGGTAGAAGAAATCCAAGTTTCATTAGTCCCATGACCGGCGGTGGAAGCACCAGAAGCCATGTTCTGATGATGAGGAAGGGGATTCTTCAACATAGCTGGGCTCTGTGCGATGTGCTTAGATGCTTCCTCCATATGAGGACAGAAATGTGTAAGGTGATCTTCTGTGCAAAGTTTACAAGGAAATTTCACTTTACGTGTAGGCTTGCGATCACCACCAGCATTTCCGCCATCCCGAGGAGGGTTAGTGTTTTCTTTCTTGTTCTTATTATTCCCAACCCTATGGTTATTATTCCCCTTCTTTTTCTCACCAGGTTGCTAGTTACCAGATGGGTTCGCTGATTGCACAGAATGTATATCGGACAATTGGGTGGGAACGAATGACGAAGGAGCCTGTCCAGAAGTGGACTGGATAATAGACAGATTGTGCATCTGATTCATAACCATGTCCATAGAATTAGCACTTACGGAACCAATGATGCCATTGGCATGCGGTCCAGGAACGGGCTAGGGCTCATGTCGTGATCTTGGTGCATCAGGTATAATGTCATACAAAATCCCAAATTGAGCATAGACCAAGTCTAACTGTTGGGCTTTGAATATGGCATGTTCCTCAATCATAATCCCATACAATGAAATGCCTTTCGAAATATATGGGAGTAAATAATTAAGGAACCATTCGAGGAGAAAATCTGGTGGAATGTTGGCTTTCACTAACCTCTTTCGTCGGCACCACTCTTGAATATGATCAGAGATATGTGTGGCCTTATCCTGGAAGAAGGTAGATAATATTTCAGTACCAGTATCGTAACAAACTGGCAACTGAAAGTGATCTAGAAAGACCAAAGACGAATCATTCAAACTCCTGTATGTGTCCCCAGGAAACTCGACATACCATTTTGCGGTAGCCCCCGTAAGGGTGCATTGAAATAGACTCAAACAGATAGAATCATCGTTCAAGGAATTCGAGGAGCACCATAAATGAAATGTGGTGACGTGATAACCTGGATCCTCACCCTTTTTCCCTTCAAACTTCGAAACATCAGAAGGGATCTTGGTGGGGACTGGGGGCCATGTAGGGTCATGACACACCAGATCATTCGTGAGCTTCAAGAGGTCAGGAAAATTTAACCTAGCAAGGAAAGGGAGCTGAGGTTGTGAAGCTTGATTATAAGCTCCCAAAAGAGACTGACTTTGCGAAACTGAAGGTGATATTGTGTTCATTGAACTCAACACCTGCAGTGCCGACGAAATATGATAGAAACCATGGACATGCCCAGAAGGATGATATCCTCTTCCAAACCGAGCCATATAAGGATACGCAGGTATGTGCGTGGAAGGGATTCCATAGGAAGGAATGGGATAATGGCTAGGACCGATCGAATAACCATTAAAATTACCCCCATAAGAATGGGGTCCCATATAACCACTCGATATAGGAAAAATAGTCGAATGAGTTCCATAAGAAAATGGTATGTTACCACTCCACAGAACCGAGGAGATAGAAGGAGGAGGATGTTGCGGGATCATATAATCATTCGTCGGTGGAGGCATATATGTTGAGGTGTTCAAGTTAACAGATGGAATGTAAGTCGTATATCTAATACCTATAGTGAATCCTCCACTCGAGAAAGGGTTCATACTAACACTAGGGGTTGATGAAGGAGGAGTTCCTCCTCCAACATTCAGAGTATCTAAAGAGATGTGACCACTCCCAAACTGATAATCCATATAAGGGGGCATAGTGCCCCCAATACCAAGGCTAGCACTATCATGACTACTGGACACGGTAGGATTAATACTCGGAATGAAACTGGGCATACCCAATGAAAAAGGATCTGAGGTCATTGGGATGGATGTAGAACCAAAACCTGACACACCTGTGGATGAACTATAGGGAATACCCGATGACCATGGATCATCGAACGCGTTCGTACTAGTGGGTTGGGATGTCCCAAACCTAAGACGAGTGGTGTGTGATGAACCTCCCTCCCAATCAGCCCTCGGGGAGTAAATGTGAGGAGGGGAAATTCTCTTCGGGCTAGCGGACGGAGTCGAGGGGACCCCCAATGTGCCAGATGCAGAACTCATAATGGGAGCTCTATGAAGCTCGTGAGATGTGAATAAAGGACCGGCGATAGTCCTGTGACATCTCTTGTGAAGAGACAGTGATGGATCGCTTGCCAGTAAACCCGCCAACCAACGAGATCGGCAAAGAGGCGGATCTCAATCCATGATGACTTCAAGGAGTCAACAAATAAATGTCTCCTAACAGCCCACTAAATGTCATAGAGCACACACCTAAAATAAACTACAACCAAATGCACACAACAGGGCACTGGCTCAAGTGATCTCCCGACACTACAACTTGTATGTCTCTCCTAGGAGAGGCTTGAGAATCCCAAACTATAACCGAAGGTAACATAATCAATTATAAGGGACCTCAGTCTTCACTGTGTGAACACAACTATGTTGTCCGACCCCTATCTGAGTCAGGACACTCACATAATAACCGCTGCAAGTACTCTATGCGATACCTAGGTAAAGGAACTATGGCCACCACGTATAACCAATGCTCAGGCGAACAGTCGCAGGTGAGATTCGTCATATGGGAAGGGTATCTAAGCCCGAAACTCAAGAGGGTCAAATCCCCCAAGAATCCCCAGATACGAACAAATCTTGGATATATCTCCTACATTCAGCACGTATTGGAGGGCTATCTCCGCAACCAACCTCTCGTGACCTATTGCTTAACTATGTTTTTAGTAGAGCGTCATGTGAACACCGATGTATACCATGGGTTTCACCACTCCCTGGTTAGACACATAATGTTTATTTAATAGTCTTGGATTGTTAACTCACAGTGATCTATTCCAAGACTCTAAACCTATACTAGTTGGTGCACCCTAGAAAATAAAATGTTCTAATCAATTCTTTAGTTAAGCGTTAATTTTAATTGTTGTGATTACTCAAAGGGATATGGTCGTCAAACTAGTGATGTGAGATGACTCAATAAATGCACATACAAAAAAACTAGACTCTTCTATCAATGGAAAAAATATGCCACTAAATGACAATCAAACCAACGTTTCTTTATTTTTTTCAGAAATAAAAATGCAATCTCTTTAATTTCTCATGCCCAAACAAGCCCTAAATGAAAGCACAAGCACTTTGATGCAAAATGAAAAATACATAAAACAATTTTTTTTTTGTATTTTCACTATAAAATGAATGAAAATGCAACAATTTTTTTTGTATTTTCAAAATAAATGAAAATGCAACTAAGAATCGGTACTTTTCATAAAAGAATGCAGAGAAATCAATGCAAATAACCAAATTCTAAAAAAAATGAGCTATGAAAAGAAAAAATGGTTAAAAAACCAAATTCTCAAAAACCAAGAAAGAGGAGCTTCCATTCAGTAAAAGAGGCAAGCAAAAGTTAGGACATAGGCCTAGAAAGAGGAGCCTCCATTCAGTAAAAGAGGCAAGGAAAAGTTAGGACATAGGCCTAGAAAGACTCGGGAACACCCAGAACTCACCCAGCAACAACCAAGCACCATAAACAAGGTAATCCCGGAGTTGTACGCGACTGTTCTATGAACAGTGGCGTATGTACGTGGGCTATTGTACTAACAATATCGAGTACACGCGGGCAAGCCAAAGCTGACTCACGTACAGGGAAAGATAAGCGACCCCAAAAAGAGTGCAAAGGCCCAAAAAAATCAAGATTTCTCTGTATGAACTTGACAACCTATCAATGAAACAGAAAATTGAAAGAACAAAGACTCCAAATAAGTAAAATGCCAAAAAAACCCCAAATGGATGCTTCTCCCCAGTGGAGTTTCCGATTTTGTTATGGAGAAAAACTTCCTATGGATTGGGGTAGACCACAACAGACAGATGACTTCCAGAAATTAGACTCATTTCCGAATGTATGCTATATAAATGTAAATGCTAAGAAGTGGAATAAAATACCAACCTCAATCCGGACGTTTGGTGAAGATCCTTGCTGAGCTTTCAAATCTTAACACTTGTATCTACAGCTTAGTCTCAACAACAAACATAAGAAAGTGCATATGATATATGAAAGATGTTAGCACATACAATAGCATAATCCATAATATACATAAGTAAATGTACCCAATGATAATAAAGAACCATTCACAATATCAATTGGACGAAAAATGAGTATTTCCATTAATATGATCAAGAAGTACAAGATACAACCTCCTGTCGGAAACTCATATGAACCAAGAACTAGGTCCCTCCACTTGTGCCTCCACCACTTCAATCCCCCATGCAATGGAAAACTCACGAATAAAGGAGCAAATCCCTCACAAGATATGGATGACTTTGGTAGGTGAACATAAGAGGTTCACAACAATAAAGATCAATGGATGTAGACTCAAGCTATGGAAAATTCCAATAGAGTTTCGATGCTCTACTCTTCCTCCTCCCTCCTTCCATGCATAATGGATCAATATATAACCCTCCAAAGGGAATTGAAAGGTCAGATCGAGTCGTTTCGAGATACATGGAGGGACAAAGGTCACACAATGGCCTCTTTTTGGAGTGAAAAAAGGAGTTTTTACCAATTAACTCGATGTACACGGGCTATAGTGGGACATCCTGTGGATGCATGAGTTGTATTGAAGAAGCTTGTGTACAAGAATAAAACTAGGGAAAAAAGGGTTTCTGGAGGACAAAAAGTGGTTCTAAGTCCATAACTCGATAATGGAGGCAAATGAGCACTAATGCTCACAAGGTGGAAAAATATGGTATAACAATAGTAGTAATAATGCTTTTATTATAAGAGTATGTGAATGTGCCTAAGTGCTTTAAGTGCTTTGTTTATTGGAGAAACATTTTTCCCAAGGTGCAGGTAGAACCAAACAGGTATTTGTCAGATCTTTCTTCCTCATGCGAGGGGAGTTGAGGAGGACTAGAGGAAAGTGAGACATCCAGTAGGTCTACAAGGGTTATATCAACTAGATGTCAAAAGATAAGAAGAAATTTCCATAAACGCATGGAAACATTTCTCGTTGAAGGGGGTTCATGTTCGTATGATGATGAGACCATATGCGACATCGAGGTGCCATTGAGGTACAAACATATAGTGAAACAATGGGTACCCAAGGATCTTCCTCAACTAAACACAAATTTTTTTGTAGAGGATATATCAAATTGCACCATCGTCATTACATGGTTTGGGGTTGTTTTGCATGGATGGAATAAAGGTCGGTTACGACAAATGTACTGAATTGATGGAGTATGTTGGACCCTGTTACAACTACAAAGATTGGATGTGACTGATCCAATATACATGAAGTATGCGCAGATATGGATTTCCTGCAAATTATTTACAACTGAAAGACAAGGATCAAAATAAAGGAGCACCGATGTACATTGACAGAAGGCCAAAATCTACAAGGAATATTGCATGGTTTATAAACAATACACAAACATGGTCTACAATTAAGCAACCCAATTGCATATTTGAGGGGCATGAAGGAAACTGTGATTTTGGATGTGCCATTAAATAAATATATGTAGGGGGAGAGTTGCTTATTAATTACAATTTGAATTGAATAGATACAAACACAGTTACTATGGGATTTGTACATCTAACAATTTACCCAAACTTTAATTAATTAATCCAACATCTTATTTATTTTTCGTTAGTATATTGTTATAATTTCATTAAAATTTTCTATATTTCTTTCGCAGTGTAGTGACTGGGGCATCTCTCGGGTGGCTAGTCAGAGGAGTACACCATCCTCGAGGAAGCAAGTATACATCTTTGTAATTGTACAAATATAATATGAACAAAAAAAATGTTGTCTTTTTTCATGAGTATATTCATTTCATTTAAATAATTTATCTATATATTTGTTGCAGAGTGTTCATCAGGGAAAATACCCGACTGTTGATCAGACGACAGCAGCCTCGAGGCAACAGGTATACCTGATTGTAATTGTACAATTTAAATATGATCAATATGTTTTCCTATTATGTTTTTTCATGAGTATTTTGGTTTCGTTTAGATAATGTTTTCTATATTTTTGTTGCAGAATGTTGATCGGGGCACATCCCTAGCAGTAGATTAGACTACACCAGCCTCGAGGCAGGAGGTATACATCGTTGTACTTGTACTACTATAATATGCACAATATGTTTTTTTATTATTTCTTTTCATTAGTATATTGGTTTCATTTCGAAAATGAATTCTGCATTTTCGTCAGAGGCTAGTGATCGGGGCATCTCCCCGGCAACTGATCAGAGGAGTACACCATCCTGAAGGAGATAAGTATACCTCGTTGTAAATGCACAAATATAATTATATGGGCAATATTTTTTTTATTATGTTTTTTCGTGAGTATACTAATTCCATTTCTATAATGTTTTGTAGAATTTGTTTTCAGGGAAGTGATCGAGGTAAGTCCTTGACCATTGATTAGATGAGTACATGATCCTCGAGGCAGGAGGTATAACTCATTGCAATTGTAAAAATATAACATCAGAAATATGTTTTTTTTTTGTTATGTCTTTTCCTTGTGTATATTGGTTTCATTATGATAATGTTTTCTACATTTGTTTTGCAGGGTGATGATCACGGAAAGTCCCCAGCTATGGATTAGGGGACACCATCCTCGAGGCATCATGTATACCTAATTGTAATTTAATAAATATAACATGAGCAATTTTTTTTTATTATGATTTTTTCCTGAGTCTATTGCTTTCATGTCAGTAATTTTTTATATATTTTTGTTGCAGACTACTGATTTGGCGCATGATCCATCATTAGAGAAATCAATAGATATTGATGTGGATGAGCTCATGTGCAATGCTGACATTGGATCTTCTCTAGACCCAATTAAGATGATAGAGAAGACCTTAAAAAAATTCATGAGGATATCCTTCGTTTGCTATTCATTTAGCCGCAAAAAAATGAGATTAGAGTAAAGGTCGATGTTTTGGTAAAGAGATCTCATCCCTTGAAAGTAAGTTGTGGGATCTTGAATTAGAATATAAATTCATTTAGTATTTTATAATTTTTACTTGTATATGATGGCGAACTAAAATATGGTTTCCACACACTAGTGGTCAAGGCGGTGTTGGTACCAGTGATGCTCGTAGAGAGTCGTCACATGAAAAAATGAATGCACTTGCATATCATGTTCCATTGTTGTCGACTTAACATTTGTCAACAAATTTCGTGACACCCCTGAGTCTAGATGTGAGTGCACCCACAAGTGGTCGACGAATGCCAGATTGTGCAGAAGAAGGGGTGGATGCAGAGACTAGTATTGATATTGTTGAAGCAACATTTCTTTGATCTTCCCTTGTCACTAGCATGGGTACACTACATACCACATTTTTAATGGATGAAGAGCTCGTTCCCATAAAGATAGAGAATATCCCAAGTATTTATACATTGTTCAAGTTATTGTTTATTATTTGATTGTAAAATACTGATAAAATTTTGTTTTTCAACTAATGATGTCACGATCGTTTTGTAGGAAATGATGTTTTTTATAAACATCTAAATGATTTTTCATTGGATAGATTTGGGCCCACCATCTGCATAAGGTGGGATAAACAAAGTAAAAATTTAATATATGAGCTCGCTAATCACTTGGTTGGCATGTTCGGCAGCGAGACCTTTAATCGAGTGGAGGTCCTATAGAAGGTTGGCCAACATATGAAGCTTGTGAGCGACCAATCTAGAAAGGAACCTAAAGTATGAGCGCCCTCGAATGATTCTAGGAAGAGAGTGGAAATCCATAGTGGAATATGGAAAGGAGAGGGCTTTGAGAAAAGAAGGAAAGCTACCACCAGGAACACGAAGGTATGCAATACTTTCCATAATGTAATTATAAACCTTATTATTATTAATTTTTAGATCAAATTTGAAACATCTAACTTATTTCAACATTTTCATAGGCTATCAGACACATCAAAGGCCATAAAGGAAAGACAAGAAAAAATTGGTCAGCACAAGCTTGGGCCTGGTGATTATTTCAATTTGGCGGCACGAATTGTAAGTATCAAAAAACCAATATTGCATCCAAATAATAAATTGCAAATTATTTTTGTTTTATTGCACTGTAAAAGATAAATTCATGACGTTATGCAAATATGCAAGCTGGCCGATTCAAGGAAGTTCCCACAAAGGAATACTTGAAGCTTCGCTTCCAGCTCAGGTTTGGAGCTATTGTTGAATGCCGAAAAAGCTTGTATGGGAAAACATAGTCTTCCGGTGATCCATCTTGTGCACAGGTATATAAAATCAATATAGTTTAATGAAGATTTATTACTTGTGCAATCTATTTGTTATAAATATTTTCCATAAAATATTGACTATATTTTGAGTAGGAAAGCAACAATCCACTTAATGTCGAGAATGGAGAACAACCCATCAAAGATCTTGCTTCGAATCCTGGTAATGAATGTATTCATATGCTAATATTTAAAATATTGCATTGCAAATGGTGAATATTAATTGTAGTTTTCTATGTTTCAACTGCAGAGCATGTAGAGAGTCACATTTTACAAGATGAGCCTAGACAGGAATATGAAGTACATGATGTGGACACATTAGATAAAAAAACCTCTATAATTTTTTTTTAATGAAATACTTTTCGTTATAATAACATAAGATATCAATGTAACATTTTTACATTATTGTAGCAAATCCGGAACCCTTTCCGCAACATCCATGTCATGAGTACTCTACTAGGAAGACAATGCAGCAAGTTGTAGATGCCACAAGAACTGAACAACAAGTTACAGAAGATGAGTTGCTTGTTGATTTTGTCAAAAGAAAAAAACCTAGAAAGAAGTGAATGAAGAAACACAATGTATACTTATTTTTGATATTATAATGTCATGCATTATTTTTTTCCTACTAAATGAATGCATGGTTTAATGACTGCTATATTTTAATGAATGAATGGTAAATGTTTATTTATGATGAAATCTGCATATTTGTACATAATTTTTTTTTTCAAGTACATGCATTGGGTATGGGGAATTGAGAGTGATGTGAGGGGGGGGAGGGTGTTGGAACATTTAAAAAACCCACTATGTCATTCTAGACTTAGGATCAAATTAATTAATCATTTATGATTAATTTCCTGAGTTTTGACTACGTAGAATAGGCCAGTTTTGTCTTTTAGTGGACCACATGCTATCCTCATTCCCAAAAATGAATTTGGATAGATTCTGGATAATATTTCCTTGGATTTTATCTGATTTTATTCCATTCCTGAATTAGAAAGACACTATCCTGATTTAGTTAGCTTTGTCATGCTTTTTCTACTTTTTAGTGGAAAAGATAAAGTTAGTTGACTTGGAATCATTTGCCACTTGACCAATTCGACCTCCACATCATATATAACCTTATAAAGCCATAATTACATTCCATTTACCTCACTCATGAGATTCCATACCATACTTTTCAAATTCGTGAGCCTCTAGAACAATTTTGGAAACTGCTTTTGCCACCTAGAGGGTTTTTTGTCTTTTCTAAGCCTTTCTTTTTTGCTCTTTCCAAATTGCCTCAAAATAATTTGATTTTCTCCATGGAGGATGTATTATATATTATTATCATATCAATGAATAAAATACAGAGTGATTTCCATAATTTATTCTCTCTATTATTCTTCTCTTATTGTCTGAAATATTCCATGTGAAATTGTCTTATGAATCTAGTTCCTAGCAATTGAAAATCTCACATGGTATTAGAGCTAGCTTGATTCAAAACAATTTCCAAGAGTGTTTTTTGCAGGTATTACCATCACCAGGAGCACATCAGTATGGAGAAAAATCAAGCCAAGTTGTTTCTCTCACTCCTTTCAATTTCTTTGAAGGGAAGGCGCATATGATAATCTAGCTTCGGAGAAAAGGATTGTATAGAGTCACTATGGGGCTTGAAAATGAGCCAGGAGTTGTTGCATTAAAATCCAAATGTTTGAATAGGATTGATGAAGCTTAGGGGTTACTTTGTCTCTTTGTATCTCCAGATATTCAATTCCATATTGATTCTCTATCCACTCCAAATGAAGTGTGGACAAAGCTAGAGTCTCTCTTTGGAAAACAGGAAGAGCTCAGAGGTCATTTGTTGGAGATTGAGTTGATCTCTCTTAGTCCAAGTAATTTCAAATCTATGGAGGATTTAATCTCAAAATTCAAGAACCTAGTGCTTAAACTTAAGCAATGTGGCATAGAGAAGAAGGATGAGCAATTAATCCTTACCATTCTGTCAAAACTGAGCTCTGACTACTCAGTATTTGTGTCTACTTTTCATTCTACAAGACTTGCAGTTCCCAAGTGGAAGATGCCAACCTTGGATGAATTCATTGATTCAGTCACTCAAGAAAAGGACAAGCTGGTCCAAATGAGGGATCATTCACCCTCCAAATACTTTTCAATTGTTTCTCATGGAGCAAAGATTTTCAAGAATGACAAATCCAAACAAAAGATATTGTCAGATGAAGAGGATCCTGATGGAGATTCCAAATCCAAGAAGATGAAGAAGGAGAAGCCCAAGTGTTCTTATTGCTGCAAAGACACTCATCCTGAGAAATATTTCTTCAAGAATAAATTGGACATCATGGCCAAGATGCTTGAAGATCATAACATAGATGTTCCTGACTTTGCAAAGAAAGAACAAGGCAAGCTTGCTGTAGAACAAGAACACTGTTTCCAACCCTCTCCCAAAGGTAATGATGTGTATGCTTTGAGTGATAGAGTGAAATATAATTCTGATGTCTCTGATATTGATTCACATCTTGATATATCAGAATCAGAAACCTCCACCTCTTCCTTGGAAAAATCTTCAGTCAATTCATCCAAGTCTACTCTCAAAACTATTCATTTTTTATAGCTTCTGACTTGTCTTCTGAAAGGTCTTTCCACCTCCATTCAAATATTTTAGATTCTGATTTAGAAGATGATTTACAGTCTTATATTCAGTTCATTACATATCCCACATCATATTCCCAACCTTTGGATGCACAAAAGACACTACAAACCCCAATTTCTCTAGTTAAGAAACTACACAATTCTATGTTTTCCTACACTGTGTCACTTTCCTCTGTTGCACTTTTTTCTTTCATACCTTTCATTGGTTGGAAAACCATTGTTTTCCTTCTTTGGACTGATATTCCACACATCTAGACCTGAACCCATCATTCATGGTTCAAAATTCAAGTCCTCACACTCTCTAGGCTCGCTTAGTTGTCAGGGTGATCTAGTTTCTCACACTTTTCCTACTGAAACTTTGTTCAATCATGGAGACTCCACATATTTACTGGTTGCTGCTCCATATGACCCACATTCTGATATTTCAGAGCTGCATGATCTCATTTTAAATATATGAAAGGTTCTACATCAGTTTGAGAAGAAAGTACAAGAACCAGTACACCACATTGCAACTACAGAAGAAATTGATCCTGTTGAGTTCATTGTTTCTCCTTGGGAAGGAGTATGCATAGATATTCTTTCCATCATTGATTATGTTTTCAGATCTGATTATGTATGTTACAGTAGCAATAAACATTCTTTTGATACTCCTCCATCATTAGAAGATGAACTTTATAGAGCTTCAACACGTGGTTCTTGCGTACACAACATTGATGCACTGATGCATGATCATGACATCCACAATCTCTTTATCAATTCAGTTACTCAAAAGCAGCCCATTCATCTCATTCAAATGAGCAACATGACAGTATGAATACATCAACCATGTCCATTTTTTAGCGAGGGTTTTTCTCCCATGAGGTTTTCCCTGTTTCCTCGGTTTACATGGACTAGTTATTTTTGTAATGGGGTGACCATAAGCCTTGTTGCTTGGGCCCTATATTTCTGATATTTGTTTGATTCCCATCACATAAATTCAGGCTTAAGGGGGGGTGTTCGAACATTTAAAAAACCCAGTATGTCATTCTAGACTTAGGATAAAATTAATTAATCATTTATGATTAATTTCATGAGTTTTGACTAGGTAGAATAGGCCATTTTTGTCTTTTAGTGGACCACATTCTATCCTCATTCCCAAAAATGAATTTGGATATATTTTGGATAAGATTTCCTTGGATTCTGTTTGATTTTATTCCATTCCTGAATTAGAAAGACACTATCCTGATTTAGTTAGCTTTGTCCTGTTTTTTCTACTTTCTAGTGGGAAAGATAAAGCTAGTTGACTTAGAAACTCTTGCCACTTAACCAATTCAACCTCCACATCATATATAAACTTCTAAAGCCATCATTACATTCCATTTACCTCATTCATGAGCTTCCATACCATACTTTCCAAATTCGTGAGCCTCTAGAACAGTTTTGGAAACTGCTTTTTCCACCTAGGGGGTTTTTTGTCTTTTCTAACCCTTTCTTTTTTGCTCTTTCTAGATTGCCTCAAAGGAATTCGATTTTCTCCATGGAGGATGTATTATATATTTTTATCATATCAATGAATAATATACAGAGTGATTTCCATAATTTATTCTCTTTATTATTCTTCTCTCATTGTCTGAAATATTCCATGTGAAATTGTCTTATGAATCTAGTTCCTAGCAATTGAAAATCTCATAGAGGGTCCATAATAGCTTCCACCTTCACATGGTTGGCCTTTTTCAGTAGAGAATATTAAATTATTATCGAAGCAAAGATGCTCTCAATGAGGTATTTATAACTTTCATCATTGAAGTGGCTTCAGTACCTATCATAAGTGAGACCACACTATTATGATCACAAGATCAGCTAGGTTTCAACCCATCAAATTCTTCACACGTGAAAGTGTTCATCTCAAGAACAAAAGGGTTTAGTCATTATACAACCACTCCTAGTGTCACCAACCGAAATATTTGGCCTTGAAAATAGCAAGAAGGAAATTCCATCCCAATAAAGCCTCCCTAGCTATAAGAAGTCAATTCCAACCAAAGCTAGATGCTTCGTCATTTGTATCATAGAAGTGAACATCCAAGTACCTCATCACATCACATTCCCAAGAAAGGGATCTCTCCAAACTCCATCAAACATGACATCACATCAAGCTCCAAGTCCTCCAAACAAAGCATCTCACCATGCTCAAGGTCTTCGCGTTAGTGCTCTTGTAGACAATAGGTCCATTTATCACCACTAAAACCTACCCTATACAATATATAGTCTTTCCAAAATTGGATAAGTTTTCCCATACTAGATATTACATGATTACGATGCCTAAATTTTCCCATACTAGAAAATATTTTGTGAACATGTTGAAGGAATCATGCCTTCAACGGTTCAAAAACCATCTACATTTGTCATTCTCAAAGATACGGATGCACCTACAAAAAGCATTCATCCGTGAAATGGAGATGGAATTTGGCACACCTAAGGTCTATAAAGAAGACAAATAAACACATTTCTCAAAATTGCAAGCGATTCCTGTGTAACCAAACAAAGAAGATAAAAAAAATCTCACCCTAGCAAAGGCTAAACAAAGACAAATTGTTGTAAGTCTTAAAATATGGAAAAACTTGTAAAATGATATGAGAAGTCGGATGCATGGTGGAACTACGAAGAGGAGAGTACTGAGGTAATTAAATTTTCTCATAACATTATATCATAATTATTAAACGATTTTTATGTTTTATTTGTGGATACTTAAATTGATTCGATATATGTTTCAGGACAAGGCCTTCAAAGCTAGGCTTGCAAAACTTCATTCCACACATCACAGTGGCCATAAAGGTCTACAGTCCCTGATCTGTACTTTTGTAAGTATATTTAATTTTTGAAATGATGTTTTTTTTAATTCCTAGAAAAAGTAAATGATTGCATAATAATGAGTTTAACTAGTCCATGTGTCATGTGTTTTACAGGAGGAGAAACATGGTCGGCATACAACACCATCTTAAAAAAAAGTTTCAAAGAAAAAAATGGACTAACTTTGTAATTTGGATGGAGAACGAGGTATAAATATTTGACTAATAACTCTTGTTCATACATTTTACTAAATTTCCATTCTTTCTTTGGGAATCTATAATCTTAGGAGGTTTATCACATTTATTAGTGTTGAACTTAGGCACACTACACCCTCCCAAATATAGAATAGGTTTTACCGTGTCATAACTATCCTCATCCCGTCCATAACCAATATGAAATTGAATGACACATCAGTTCCATCCCTTTGCATTCCTTTTTTCATTCCTTTTCGTTGTAGATGTGAATAACAACCCTCATCTTTCTCATTACCTTGGTCTTCTAATTTGGTTCAATGGCAGTGGAGAATGTTGAATCTCTTTATGGACATTGAAACTTGCCTCGTACCAGAAATTATTGAGTATCAAACACACATACTCCAAGAGATTGATAATGAGGGTCGGCATATGGATTTGGTCATATTTTAGAATCCTTAAGAGATATGGAAGGAGAAAAATATGTTGATCATAAAGAAATCTACGCATTTTTGTGGAGACATCGTAAATGTGTTGGCTTGAGAACATAAATAATTGCATTGGACAAAGGAATACAAATAGTATTCAAGGCTATCATAGGAAAATATAAGAAGAGTAAATCATGTTATATAGAGATGGATAAAGTTGGCTTTATGCACCCAAATAGATTTTTGGAAATTCTTGAAGTTGACACATTTTTGGAATCTCAGGGCTCGTAAGATTGAATGTCTTAAAATAATATCTTGCATAGCCATTAATGAGTACCTTTATCCCTTGCCAAAGTGCAGTCAGTCGTATGATGGACCCATATAATGAATTGCCTTGGATTTTCACCCACTTGGTCACATGTCAAAATTTGTACCCAAATATAGTAGCGAGGAGGGATTAAAGCCCTATATGGCATGCGGTATCTTAGATTTCTGTTATAAGGATTGGATATGGCTTGGGGACACCTTGAGATTCAATATTGTTCTTCTAGGGTTGACCCAATATACTACATTGCTTAGGAGGATCGACAAAGTCTTTGGAGGATTGTAACAAAGGCATGTGGGATTTCCTTCTGTAGCTACATCATCTTGGAGCCATTATTTTGTATAATATCACATTGGAGCATGATACACGTACTTTAGAGTAGACATATTACTTGTGTTGGCCTATAAGGCTCATGTAAGTTGCTTATAAGGTTTTGTGCTAACATAATATTGTTGGGATCCCATACCTCTCACGTAAGTAGAGAAATAACATAGTATTTCCATTCATATAATAAATTTTTACTCTTTTATTTGTACATATAGTCTTAGGAGTCACTAGGGTTTCCTTATGAACCTTAGGGGGATTTGAGAAGTCTAGAGGATATGTCTTTATTGGGTCATGATTCTTCTCACTAGGATTTTCTGGTATTGAGAATATGGTGGAGATGATCATATCACTTTTATGTTCATTATTATTCACTCTTATGTAGAAATGTGACCTATAAGAAGAATGCACTTGCCCTCCCTCTCTCTCTCTCTTGGAGTCTTCACTTGTACTTGGTATATCTTTCTCTCTCTAGGAGGCATAGTTTCTTGGTGTTTTTAGAAATTCTTGGATCATCTTGGATTTATAGGGTTAGGTTTTATCCATTGGATATTGGAGATTAGGTTTTTGAGGGAAAAAACTAGGGTGGTTGTTGAAGAAGAGAAGAGGAGGAGGATGTATTTCCTGGGAGGTTTCATTAGAGAGATTCTAACACTTGGATATTCTTGGTGGAGCTAGGGCTTGTTGATTTACCCTACCTAGGGATTTTTGGATAGTTGTATTTTTTTGTACTATCCTTGACATAAGGATCTCATATGTACTTCACTTTATCTTGAGCTTATATCTAAAGTTTATACCTTTCATATCTTGAGCAATTTTCAGATATGAATTTTAGATATATGTGTTTTTATGCATTGTTATTTACAACTATTATGTCTTATTATTTACATCCTTAGGAACACATTAGATTGACCTATTTGGTTCAAACACCCCATGTGAATATAAAAAAATCCAAAGAAGATCCATTTTATATGTTACATATGTATATTGTGCTAAGGATGTAACTTTTGTATTTGCAAAGAGATGATCTTTGTGAAAATAAGTGACAATTTGAACATGGTTTTTGAGCATAAGTGCATCAAAATTGACATAGTACATTGTGGGATCATCATGGTTCATATGTAACAAACATGATCAATCTACCATAGATATGTTACATGTTCTTAGAGTGATATCAATGTTTCTATAACAAGAACCAAAATATCTTCCTAAAGACACTACATAAGACCTTGATATAACACTTTGGTTCCTATGTTTTAGGTGTTGAATTCCAAATTTGATATGTGAACCATATTCTGAATATTATTGAGTTATTTAATGTGTTTCCTACCTTTATTCCTTCACAATTCATACCTTGAATGAGTTTGTTGTATTCTAGATCCTTCCATTATAGTGGAGGATGAATGACTAGGTTAGAAACAAGGGAATTCACTAGTGTAATAGGCACTAACCTAATCTCTATTGTAACAATATATTCCATAGAGTATTTGTATATTTGATCCAGCTGGGCCAATTGGGAGTGTCATATATTGTCAACGGTAATGTTTTCTTATGGATTGACCAAGTTGTGATTTCTATGCCATGTTTTGGTTGGAGCCAATTGTCATTCCTTGAGAAGTTCTTGGCTAGGGAATTATTCCAATGAATCCATAAATGTAAAATCTATTTTAGAATTACATGGTATAGTCCAACAACATAGTAGCATTTTTTTAATGATTGAGTTTTTAATCAATACTAGGACTATAACTCTCACTTGGATTTTATTGAAGCAAATACTAAAAAAAATAGAAAGTAAATATATGGGAAAATATTTTTCTCCAAGGAACCACTATCAATGTATCATAGGATTTAAATTTTAGGTGACGGAGAAGAATAAATTGAGAGGAGTTAATAGTAACACAAAGATAGGGTACTCACTTAATGAATAAAACCTAACCTTGTATTGAAGACAAATACCTATTGAGTTAATGAAAATTCAGTTGCAAGCACAATATTTGTCTGAGATTTGTTATAACACATTGTAAAGTAATTTTACTTTAAACAAAGTGATACATTAAATAAACACTTTATTTAAACTACTTAGTAACATAAAAGAAAAATTCTTTGGTTTGTTGCAACTAGAAACAGGTCATGGTAACACTACTAGTATAACACATGAAATATGTACAGTTGAAAAAATCAACATACAAAATATTCAAAGCAAGGGAGGTTGTACCGAATTGCGGACTTCAATATTTCTATTCATAAAGTTCAACACCTCAAAAAAATTGAATCTAAAAAGTTTGTGGGTAAAGAGAAAAATATATAACATCAAGAATTATAGACTGATACAAGTTAAAGGAAAAATATAAAATATTCCCAAATTATATACAACTCATTTCTATTCTTGAAATATTTTCTGAGATATCCTCCTTTGAACTTAAATCTTGATAAGTAGAAATACTTTACATCTCAAAACTGTTGATCTATTGGCTTCAAGTTCCTTTCTCCCTTTTTACTTGCTTTCTTCATAACTATTGCAATGATCGGAGGGAGGAGTGATTCTAAAGATATATTTTAATTTATGTTTATGTTATTTTCACCAATATTTTAGAGGAGTGGACATACCCAAATTTCAGCTATAGAAATCCTCTTCTCTTCATCCTTTGTGGACCTAGCTTGATGATGAGGAATCCTACAAAGAAGGAGGGCCTTGCTCGAATAACTAGCAATGTACTGTCGTTTCTGTCCTGTTGGATATGCATAATTAATTTCATTTTTATTTCTATTATGTCCAATTATGTATATTGGTCATATGAAAGGGGAGGAAGTCTTTGAAATATGACTTTTATTTCTCCCAAGTGTTCACAATCATCATATAGTTTATCTATAATATCATTCTCCTTCAAAGAATTCACAAGGTTTTTTTTTTAATTCCTCAATGTCATCGCATATCCAATGCAAACTCAACTAGCTCTGACGAGTTTGCTATAACTATGAGGGTAATTGTCGTCGTATTTTGTCGTCTAGTTGTGGTCAAATGTTTCATATATTCTACGGTTTCTTGGTCGGTTATCCGACCTTGTGGTAAATACATGTTGTCGGATATTCGACGATCTCTTGATCGATTATCCAACCTTTTGGTAAGTAAATATTGTCGGTTAATTGACTACGAATATGTTGGATATTCGACGTTTCTATGGTCGGTTATCCGACCTTGTGGTAAAAATATGTTGTCGGATCTTTGGCGTTATTTGCGTCCGTTATGCGACATATTGATTAAAAGAAATGCATAGGTTTTTTGACGGGACATTGTTTTTTTCGGATATCCATCGAAGTTTTACCTACGTTTAAAATAAGAATACTTTGTCTTATTTCTTATGGATTGTTGTCAAAATTCAGACATATATGCCGTTGGATTTTGGGTTCAAATTTACCCTTGGTACTTGAGATCCAAATGATCTGCGAAATTTCCTCCCAACCAATAATGGAGAAACTTCTATAAGGCATAAATCATCACAAATACTTCTCTTTTTTCAGTTGTATAGTTTCCCTCGACCTAAGATAGTTTCTTGCTAGCAAAGTAGATGGGATGGTCAATTTTACCTTCACCTAGTTGAGCTAACACAAATCAAGTGGAAATAACTGATGCATCAACATGTACATGGAATTCCTTTACCTAGTCAGGAAATGTAAGAATTGGGTCATTGACCATTTTTTCCTTCAATATTGCAAAAGGATTTTCATAGTCTTCATTCCAGTTGAATTCTTCTGCATTTTTCAATAGTTGTTCTAAAGGATCTGTAATAGAGGTTTAGTTGTAGATAAACCATTTGTAATATACTATATGACCAAAACTGATTTGCAGTTGCTTCATATAAGTACGGGACAAAATATTCACAATGACAATGATCTTTGTGGGATCTACCAAGACTTCATCATGGTAGAGAATATCACCCAATATGTTTCCAAAAGGGACGCAGAAAATGCATTTTCTTAAGTTCAAGGAAATCTACATCTGGTGAAATAGGTCCAACATTAATCGGAGTAGCACCACATGGTATTTGAGTAGGTTGTAAATTGTCTATTCTTCCAAGTACACTTCCAGGAATTTTTGAAGGAATTCTTTGAAATTTTCTATTACAATCCTAAAAAAGACTACATGTGCATTCTTCAACCCCAAATACATGGAATTATAATAAAAGGATCCCCACTCTGTTGTGAATGTCGTCTTCTTCTTCTCTTCTTCCACAATTCTAATCTTGTGATATCCTGAGAATCCATATGTAAAAGAGATTCCTCATTCATGGCTACTTGATCGAAGACCTCATTTCTAAAGGGTGTCAGAAATGGGTCACAAACACATGCATAATTCAATCTTGGATAATAAACATGAATCTAATATCCTCATTGTCCTTCTTACTTTGAATCACAATAGGACTGATCCAATCATACTCATCCACATGGAAAATTAAATCAGTTTTCAACATCCAATTAATCTATTTCTTTAATTTTTCCTTAACTCGAGGATTCAACTCATATGGTCAATGCTTCATAGGTTTGGCATTGGGTTTCAATACAATCTTAATTTTTCCTAGATCACCCTAGATTCCTTTGAGCTCTATAAAAAATTGCAAGAATAAATCTTCATATTCTTTCATAAGGGATATGATCTCTGACACCGTCTACTCATCCCAATAATCGTCTATGGATTCCATTTTTGGTTTGTCTTATGTACCAATATTGACTTTCTGAGGCATTAGAGGCTACATATACAGAACCCCGACTTATTTTGTCTTATATTGTTGTATGTTGTGAAATACCCAATATTCGTTAAACGTTAAATGCCACAAGTGTTCCAAATCATCAGGATCTATATTCTCCTTATC
Organism: Larix kaempferi; assembly: GCA_027924585.1. Lineage (NCBI taxonomy): Eukaryota > Viridiplantae > Streptophyta > Pinopsida > Pinales > Pinaceae > Larix > Larix kaempferi. The sequence continues at coordinate 52,575 of BSBM01001936.1, forward strand.
AACCTTTACACAACAAAGAGAGGATTCCATATTCAGAATAGGGACAAGTGTCCTAGGAAATTATTGATAGAGTGGATAGATGTATGGGATCCCCACATTTTACAACTTCTTAGTGAATAGAGTTTCTTAGATCATTGTTAGAGTATCTGTAACAGGATCGCATACTACAAAGAAGGGAAACTCTTGGAAAATTTTCACACTTAGTTTCCTCCAACACTCGATTTTCCACCATGTTTCTTCATCCAGGTACCAATCTTTAGGGATGGGACCCAATTCATGGAAGAACTAGTGAACCCAGAATGCAGGATGCAATCCCTCAGTTTTCCATTATTGTTTGCATTGATCAATGTGAACGAATGGATTTTTCTGGCCCATATAGATTTCTGCAACTCTGCTAGCAAACTTGTGAGGTTTGAAATGTACAGTTAGAGATATCTTAGTTGTGGTCCAATCAACTATATCATCTTTATGTGTTTTCCACCATATCGCGGGAGTAAATCTTAGTGTTGTATCTAGAACATCCATTCAGTACTCTTTCGCGATACAGGTATTCATTTTCTAGAGAAACCCATCCAAGTTGTTGATGCCATTGTATACTAGAGGATATGGAAATTCTACTCCAATCCATAGGACTCACTTTATCATTGCAAAATGTCAGAAAAATAGCTCATGCTGCCTATTATTCCAATTATCCAATGCTTCTTTAGAATTGCTATCAAAAGATCAAATGCTTCTCCAGCTCACAGATCCATCTACTGTGGGATTAACATAATCCTCCCTTCTTACTGGTTTCAAAGAATAAATCTTATCTCAAACATCCATTTCCATGTTCTCATGTAAAGGTTCAGTGTACCTTGGTACTTGAAGTGGGTCTAAAGGCCGTGTAACCTTCATACCATCAGCTTCAAAGTTCATAGTTTCACTCTTCAAGTCGATCACACCATAGTTTTTATAGGCCCATTCTATTCCTAGTAAATATCGATATGGATTAGTTCCTCCCATGATCTCAATTACTTCAAAATCAGTGAAATCCTTTACATTGCACCTATCAAATCCACTTGTCCAATAGGGAAGATGCAATACTGGTTTTCCATCCTCCATTGAATGGGAGACAAGACAAGGGAAGGGAAGCCCATGGATTCCCAGGACTTCTTTGGAAGTATGTTAACATAAGATCCTAATTCTAACATTACATTCTTGATATTGTATCCATGAACTTGAGCATCCCACGTGAATTGTCATCCATTTCTTTTCATCCTTCTCTTCTGTAAAAATTGAGTTTTTCTTTCTAGAAAAGGGGTGCATATTTCTTCACCGTCTTCCATAAAACCAAGAATTGCAAGAATAGTTTTCCACATCTTGCAAGTTACACCATAATCTTCCAATATATATCCTGATAAGGTAAACCATATAGAGATAGGGTCTCTTATCTTTCTTGAATATTTTGCAATTGCATTCTTCTGCAACCTATTAACATGTCATCTATCCTAGTGTTCTAGGATGTTTATGCAACATATATGATTGTTGCAGTCAAGATACACTGAACCGTCTCAATGACATCCCTGGAATTTTCATTTTGGTGGAATAGATCATATTTTGTCATTCGTGGAGCTACTTTCTTGATCATAGATGAATCTCGTCCATCGAAATATCCGCCTATTCTAGCTCCTCCTCTGGTAACAATGTTTATTGGACTATGGTCTTCTTGTGGCTCATATTTAATTAGATTCATTTGTAGTCATGGATGATCTTCCCATTTCTCCATGAGCTTCGGGAATTCTTCAATGTCGTGTTCATTCAACAATAACTGCACCATGGTATTTTAGGGAGGTTACAATATCATTCCATATTTCCTATCTCATCATAGTTGTAACAATGGATTGGGCATGTGCATCCTCCTCATATACCAACTACAAAACCTCTTATGCATCCTCCACCACTTCATTTTTCTTATGGATGATCTAATACTCAGTATATGGATTGGTCCAATCTCTTTGTTAGAGCGTCTAGAGATTTGCATTTTGTTAAAATTCAATATGCTAAGACAGAAAATATCAGCATTACATTCCATTTCACAATAATAGCATATACAGGATCACTGAAGAAACAACAAGCATAGCATAAACACAAGAGACACAGATTTATCCTGGGAAACCCTCATGGGGTAGAAAACCCAGTAAAGCTTCCTCAATATAGATGACCAGCAATATACAAAGATGCAAACCAAAGACATGATCTCCTCCTCCACCATAGCAGACCTCTCCTCCACAAGTGCGCCTCTCTTAAGTGAGTGAGTGTGTCAAATGAGGAACATACCTCCTCTATTTATACACTACACTGATATGTATTTTACACAAGTACATGTAGGCTCGTGTTTAACCATTAGGTTAAATACCCTATTATAACTGACTGGGCCGACCCCCACATGGTGGGTCTAATAACCCTAGTTACCACAACCAATTCGGAGGAATAAACATCTCCGGATTCATAGTATAATCACATCGGAGGTATGGAACATCTCCGGAATAAATAATATACAAATATAATATTCTTAGAAGTTACAATATTCAACACTCCCCCTTAACGAGAAGGATATTATAACAACATCCGTAGGAGCAACGAGTCATACATCATACATGATACATCTATAAATCATTGGAAGCTTTCTCAACATCATTAGTAACTTAAGCAGTTATTGGAACATCAACATCATCAGCATCATCATCACACGATCATCAGCATCGTCATCACATGATCATCAGCATCGTCATCACACGATCATCAACATCGTCATCACATGATCATAAGCATCGTCATCACACGACCGTCATCAACATCGTCATCAAACGATCATCAGCATCGTCATCACACGATTATCAGCATCGTCATCACACGATCATCAGCATCGTCATCCCATTATCAGCATCGTCATCACACGATCATCAGCATCGACATCACACGATCAGCATCGTCATCACATGATCATCAGCATCGTCATCACGTGATCAGCATCATCATCACACGATCATCAGCATCGACATCACACGATCAGCATCGTCATCACACGATCATCAGCATCGTCATCACACGATTATCAGCATTGTCATCACATGATCATATTACAGGATGATCAATCCTGCTCTCTTTAGGACATAGGTCCATGGATGATACAATCCAGATCAAGTTCCAGGATGATCAATCCTTATCTCTTTAAGACAAGTCTCATGTCTAGGGACGATCTAATCCCAACCATAGTGCCAGTCCTTTTTCATACTGGATGTGACCTAGATCAAATCTAGGATTTACCGCCACAGAGCCAGTCCTCTTTCATACTGGATGTGTCACGTCTACAGAGCCAGCCCTGTTTCATGCTGGATGTATCACATCTACAGAGCCAACTCTGTTTCATGCTGGATCTATCACATCTACAGAGCCAGCCCTGTTTCATGCTGGATGTATCACATCTACAGAGCCAGCCCTGTTTCATGCTGGATGTATCACCTCTACAGAGCCAGCCCTGTTTCATGCTGGATGTATCACATCTACAGAGCCATCCCTGTTTCATGTTGGATGTATCACATCTACAGAGCCAGCCCTGTTTCATGTTGGATGTATCACATCTACAGAGCCAGCCCTGTTTCATGCTGGATGTATCACATCTACAGAGCCAGCCATGTTTCATGTTGGATGTATCATATATACAGAGCCAACCCTGTTTCATGCTGGATGTATCACATCTACAGAGCCAGCACTGTTTCATGCTGGATGTAACCTAGAACAATTCTAGGATTTGTCACGTACATTTTGAACCGAGGTCCAGGGACGATCCAGTCCTATCATGTACCTTTTGAACCGAAGTCCAGGGATGATCCAGTCCTATCATGTACCTTTTGTACCGAAGTCCAGGGACGATCCAGTCCTATCATGTACCTTTTGAACCGAAGTCTAGGGACGATCCAGTCCTATCATGTACCTTTTGAACCGAAGTCCAGGGACGATCCAGTCCTATCATTCAATTCTCGGAGACCTCATGTCTACGGCTCAATTCAAAGGACCATAGTCCGAGGATGATCCAATCCCCTTACCTGTTCATTCAGGATTTAGTTCTCGGAGACACCATGTCTACAGCTCAATTCAAAGGACTAAAGTCCGAGGACGATCCAATCCCCTTACCTGTTCATTTAGGATTTAGTTCTCGAAGACATCATGTCTATAGCTCAATTCAAAGGACTAAATTCCGAGGACGATCCAATCCCCTTACCTATTCATTCAAGATTTAGTTCTCGGAGACATACGTCTACGACTCTCTTTAGGACTGAAGTCCAGGGATGATCCAATCCCCTCAAGTCCACCAAGGACTTCATTCTCGAAGACATACGTCTACGGCTCTCTTTAGGACTGAAGTCCAGGGATGATCCAATCCCCTCAAGTCCACCAAGGACTTCATTCTCGAAGACATACGTCTACGGCTCTCTTTAGGACTGAATTCCAGGGATGATCCAATCCCCTCAAGTCCACCAAGGACTTCATTCTCGAAGACATACGTCTACGGCTCTCTTTAGGACTGAAGTCCAGGGATGATCCAATCCCCACATCACTATGGGTACAAGTATCTTCATCCATACAAGTACAAACACGTATCAATACATCAAGGCATCATGTAACCTCATCATCAAAACATGTATGACAAAACATGTATCCTCATCATCAAAACATGTATAACAAAACATGTATCCTCATCATCAAAACATGTATGACAAAACATGTATCCTCATCATCAAAACATGTATAACAAAACATGTATCCTCATCATCAAAATATGCATAACATCTATCATCAAAAGCATGTATACATCTATCATCAAAAGCATGTATATCTAACATCAAAAGCATGTATACATCTATCATCAAAAGCATGTATACATCTATCATCAAAAGCATGTATACATCTATCATCAAAAGAAAAAATATAAGATTCCTAAATCTAAATAATTCTAAGTAACTAGGTGCAGTAAAAAGGTAACCTCATCATTGATGAGACAGACTTGTTATCAGATACTATGCTACTCCCCCTTTCGAGGAGGGTCCTTCTGGACTATACCAAGCTTGTCTCGGAAGTATTCAAACTTTACTCGAGACAGAGGTTTAGTCAAGATATCAGCAATCTGATCCTCAGTGCTTATATACTCGAGCTTGATAGCTCCTCTCTGCACCATATCTCGTATATAGAAGTATCGGATCTCTATGTGTTTTTGACTTATCGTGGAATACAAGATTTTCTATCTTGATGCAGTTTTGAATGTCACACATAATCATAGTGGAATTCATTTCTAAGTCAAACACTCCATATAAAAGCTTCTGAAGCCATACTGCTTCACAGCTGGCAGAGCAGACAGCTATATATATATTCTGCTTCAGCAGTACTGAGAGCCACACTAGATTGTTCCTTGCTGAACCATGAGATCATGGCAGATTCAAGACTATAACATCCACCTGATGTACTCTTTCTGTCTGAGGCACTTCCTGCCCAATCAGAATCTGAGTAACCATGTAAACGGAGTTCATGACCTCCAAGATAATATAGACCAAAAATCTAATGTACCTTTTAGGTACCTCACTACATGCTTTGTAGCTATTAAGTGCACCTTTCTAGGTTCTACTAGATACTGACTTAGGGTATTTACAGCAAAGCATATATCTGGCCTAGTATTTGTTAAATACATCAATGACCCAATGATTTGTCTATGTAGGGTTAGGTCCACTAAATACGATGAGTCATTAACTAACAACTTCAAGTTGGAGTCCATGGGAGTGGCCATGGCTTTATACTCCAACATATCAAATCTTTTTAGAAACTTCACAGCATACTTACCTTGATTTAAAAGATTCCTTTTGGATCTTGCCATACTTCTAGACCTAAGAAGTAGTGCATTAATCCGAGATCTTTCATTTTCATTTCTGCATCCATTTTCATGACTTGTTTCTCATTCCTTGTCAGAAAGAGATCATCGTCATACAATAATGGTATGATAGGTTCATCATCCACAACCTTAAGGTAAAGGTTAGGAACAACTTTACTTCTGGTAAAGCCCAAGCTTTGTCATGAAGCTGTCAATTGTCCATTATTCACACTCAGCATTGAGTGATCTTCTGCATATCTATCTGTGCCATCTCTCGTCAGATGGGTCTACTAAAATGAGCCTCAAAATCATTCGAACTCTATGGTGAGTTCCTTCTTGCATCCATGTCATATGTGTATAGAACCCATATTCAACCTTGTAGCAAAGGTTGAGATCCACATCACTCATGATGATCATTAAGCTCATCAATTGACTACCGATCCTGGGAACCCATACAGAACCTGATTACATTATTAAGAGAATGGTCTTATCTAGTCCCTTGGAGCAAAACATCTCATCATGATTCTCTTCCTCTTTCTAAGAGAATCTCTTAACCACAAGCTTTCTATAGTGTGTTTGATTTGTAAATATTTTGTTGAACATCCATCGCTTGTTCAGAGTTCGTCATTCATCATGATCTTTCCTACAAATCAAAATTAAGTACATGATTAGTAATACTTCATAATCATCAAATCATATTGACATGATAACCTATTATGCATACAGATATCATTTACATAGTTATGCAACTATTTTGACCAATACTTTGGCACAACACTTTCCCATATCCTGTATGCATACAGTGGCTATCTAGATGCCTTCCATATATACCAGAACATACTATCGAGAGTGTGCACATCTCTCAGCATGTCAGCAAAGAGGTTTCATTCTAGACAAGCAACAATGGAATGTTTGTCCAATTTACCAATCATACGCATATTAGTAGTATACTGTTTAATGCTTTATGAATGTTTATACTCAACATGATATATTCTAGGAATACAAATATGCATACAAGCAATATCATTTACTATTTCTAATAACAACCCAAATACTTATCTTTTGTGTTTGTGTGGTTGCCTCCCGCTTGATCTTCTGTATGTATTCTGAACTTCTATTCATTCTGTACCACTGTGCATGCTCAAGTGTACACTAGTGTCATCCTCATGATCTCATACACAAACATACATTCATTAGTATATTCTCAATATTATCAAAACATTCTAATTCTAAATAATCTTGAATATGTACAGTCATGATCATTAGTATTCAGGGTTTCAAGGAAGTCTTCTTTTACTCATGCATATTCTTGTTTGATCTAGTTAGTTAAATCATCAACCAAGATAAGAGACATAATATGCATAAACCCTTGATTACTAACCAATCATACCAAGTATACTTACACAAGGTAAGATTCTAACATGACACAGGAAAACATACCTCGATTAGTATACCTGCTTAGTTATGTACAACATACCTAAACAATCTCTTCAATGATTTAGAGATCCTGAGCTAGAACCTGCATGTCTCGTAGGTTAAACATGATATAACAAATTCATACATACCTCGTGAGTCTTTGTCTTCATGTTGTCATGGTCATGGAACTTGATTTGTCTTTTGTGATGTACCTGTGTCTTGTTAGCAGACAACATCAACCTCACACAACACCATAATGCATAAGTACAATCATATAGCCCTAATCAATGAATGTCTTCGATCATTCACATGCATTCATATTGTTACTAGGGTGATAAGACAATTAATAACATTAATCAAGATTGTACTAATAAATAACATGAAGACAAACACATTATGAACTTAATCAAGAATCAGATTTCAAGGCATACCTGAACCTCCTTAAGTCATACCTGTCGAGACTTTTTGTAGTCTTCTTATGTAAGGCCTTAGCCTCAACTCCCCCTGAAACTTGATCTGAAGCTTGATTAGGGTTTGCTAGAGAAACCCTAAAAATTCAATCTTTGACTTTCACACTTCTGAATGGATGGAAGAATGTGTCTTGTTGAGCTGATCAACCTAGCATTCTTCAATTTTGAAATCTCCAAAATTTGACCCCTCAAAATTGCCTTCGAAACTTCTGGATCTTCTAGACAGGAACCCGCACTAGGGTTTGATGAAGCCCACACTTCTGTCCAATCAAAAGGTTTGATTCAAGGCTCTAAAATATTATTTTTCTGAGGATCTTCCAGCCGTGGACTCCAATTCCAAAAATTCTAACTTTCTCCGAAACCCTAAATTCCGGAAGCCATGAATAAAGGTGCTCCAAAAATAATTTTGTTTTGACAGAAATATGCACCTGATTGTTTCTGCTATAACTCTGAAATTTCTACTCCACAGGGTCTGAAAACCTTTTCTGCAGTAGCCTGACCTGTCATCTTTCTATCCTGACAGGTCTGACCTCAATTGGATTTTCTGAGAGAGAGTTATGCCAAGTGTCGCAAAGTGACCTGTTTATGGGATAAAACAGGAGAGCGAACTTGTACGGCGTGCCACGTGTCACTGTTTGAACTTCGGCCTCTGAACACTTTTTCTAAGATAGCTCTCCCTGTTATCTTTCCATCCTGACAGGTCTGACATCAATTGGACTCTCTGAGAGAGAGTTATGCCAAGTGTCGCAACATGACCTGTTTATGGGATAAAACAGGAGAGCGAACTTGTACGGAGTTCCACGTGTCACTGGTTCACCTTCGGCCTCTGAACAAGTTTCCTGAGATAGTACAGTCTGTGTACTACCTGTCACTTTTTACGAAATTTCATTTGGAGCTTCCTAGCCCAAGTTATGACCTTTTTTCCAAGGTCACCTGATTTTGACTGAGATCTGGAAGAGGCCGAAACCCTAACTTGTACTGATCATAACTCATAAAGTACAACGAATATGAGGGTTCCCTTTGGACACAAGGTACCGAGGGATGTTATCTACTACCGGTAAACGTTTCAGATCCTGAAACTTCTCATAAATGGATTTATAGCGAAAGTTCCACGATGACTGGTTTTTGCTATATAAAACCCTAACCTTCAAATTGTCGCAAGAGAAGCAAGTGTCGTAAGTGCCATACATTGCCTTCCTTCAGGTTAGCTCTGATACCATGTTAAAATTCAATATGCTATGACAGAAAATATCAGCATTACATTCCATTTCACAATAATAGCATATACAGGATCACTGAAGAAACAACAAGCATAGCATAAACACAAGAGACACAGATTTATCCTCGGAAACCCTCATGGGGTAGAAAACCCAGTAAAGCTTCCTCAATATAGATGACCAGCAATATACAAAGATGCAAACCAAAGACATGATCTCCTCCTCCACCATAGCAGACCTCTCCTCCACAAGTGCGCCTCTCTTAAGTGAGTGAGTGTGTCAAATGAGGAACATACCTCCTCTATTTATACACTACACTGATATGTATTTTACACAAGTACATGTAGGCTTGTATTTAACCATTAGGTTAAATACCCTATTATAACTGACTCGGCCGACCCCCACATGGTGGGTCTAATAACCCTAGTTACCACAACCAATTCGGAGGAATAAACATCTCCGGATTCATAGTATAATCACATCGGAGGTATGGAACATCTCCGGAATAAATAATATACAAATATAATATTCTTAGAAGTTACAATATTCAACACATTTATCTATACTATGAACTATAGACCCACATAATTTACAATATATTGTATTTTCTACCAAGGAGTACTTTTGTAGAATATGATATAGTCGCGGTGGATGTCCAAATGCTTTGCATATCTCATAGTATTCATTTGAGGAAGACATTTGAGGGTCTAGATATGTAGGGTGTAGTTATATGGAATGGGTTTCTTGTATTTACTTGTGCAATGATTACACTTGGATCACCAGTAAATGGTCCTCCTATCGAGTTTATTACTCCCCTTAATTGTGGACATTTCAATGCATGGTGGCCTTTTGTCATACATCATGTGAACACACTTGTGCTCGGTTTGGATTAGGTATGGAAAAATATTGAATCTTCTTAGTCAAAACAACAATTTGATTTTCCACTTGCAATAAATCATCAGTAGAGGATGCTCCAGTCAAAGTTCCAACCAGATAGTTAGCCATCGATTGAATATTCATTACCTATTCCAAAGCGACTCAAGGTGAGAAAAAATCTTGTTGCAATAAGGGAATCTGAGTCAAAGGTAATTACTTTTAGTGGGAATCATATAGAGGGAACAAAATCTTCGCTTGAACATCTCTAAATCATTGCATATAATACTAGGTGGATTCCCCTTGTATCTACCGTTTCTCCCTCCGCTTTGTGATTCCTTGTTTTCAAACTTTGGTAGTTGAAACTCATCTAAGAACAAGAGAGGAAAAGTAGTTCCATGTGGAGAGGCCACATGACAATCTAAAATATTCTTATAAAAGTGAGAATTCAAGCTTGAGAGGGCTTCGTTCCTCATTTAATTCCATTAATCATCTTATTTTCCATCACCTTTGGATTTCCCTAAGACTGGTACCTAAGAGAACAAGGACTAAATATGCCATAAGTGACCTTTTCATGCCATTAACCGAAGAGAGACTCATGTGTGAGAGGAACTTGGCATATAGCTTATACCCCGGAGTCCCAATTCGAAGACTTCTTGTCGAGCCTGTGATGGAGTGCTAGAAGGGAACTAGAGGATTCTCGAGGGACTATTAGCTCAAAGAAGGGGGCTTGTTCCAATAATTATGCAGTTTGATGGGGAAAGAGAATTGAGGATTAGGATAGCTGTGGAAGGGGTTTCTGCACCAGTTGGTTGAATGAGAGATTGATCTATGTAGAGTGGTATTAGGGAGAGATTTTCCCTTATGGATTGATAGCCCTTGCTTGGGGGTTTCCTGTCAAAGAAAGATATGGCTTGACAGTACCTATGTTTTCGTATGGTTTAATCTATGTTTTCATACATTTCAATTTACTAGTAATAATGGTACAAACTCATGGAATTTCTTGGTATGGCATGTGTGTTTGTTTGATTCTTGAATTTCCTATAAATTATAATGTATGAATAAGATAATTTGGTCGACCATGTATACGTATTTTCCATTGTTGAATTAATTGAATTTATGAAAAAATAATTTGGACATAAACGGTGAATTCAGATACGTAATTTGAGTACCTTGTGGTATTAATGGTTGAAAGAGATGAATGGGTATGTTATAGAGTGGTATTAGGACCAAGGTTTTAAGCACTAGGACTACATGGGTTAAAATTTGGATTTGCATGCAAAATCAAAGGTTCCACATGAGTTGTTTGGATAAATGTGTGTAAAATCGATGGTTACTACTTCTCATTTCCATTTTGGAATTGGAAAATACTACAGTAAAATTACTAAGTGTTGATATTCAGCCTTAACTTTATGACATTTTATTTATTTGAAAACATAATTGGAAACATATTTCTTTATCCCAAGACAAAAATATTTATTTAATGCTATAACAATCATTTTTTGGTAGCTTGGATGTCCATATGACATTTTATGGATTTCATCCATGATAATTCTTCTTAATTTTGAAGAATTAGGAATATACATTGTGGGGCCTAATTGCTCATTATATTGGTCATTATTGTATTAATGGGTTATTTGGACGGATTGTTATTGTAACAACCCTCATATATTCATAATTGTGAAATATTTATAATAAAATGTAAATTAATAAAAGAAAAGGGAATATGAAAGAAAAATGAAGGAAAAGAAATTGCATTAAAAGAAATTAAGAAAAATGGGAGAAAGGAGAGATAAAAGGAGGAGGAGAAGATGAGAGGGGGATTTTATTTTTTAGGTCTTTTTGGCATTTTGGAGGAGGAGCTTGGAGGAGCCAAGGAAGAAGGAAGAGGTTGACACAAAGAGGAAAGCGCAAGCTCTGGCATAGGGCTAATTGTTGGGGACTCGGGGGCCTCAGCCATTGACTGGGGGTTGGTTGGGTGGAGAGTCTTCCCCCACCTTCAGTTGGGGGCATTGGATCTGTACGGCTCTTTAATTTTTCATAGAATATTTTATCCATGTTGATAGATCCACAGATTGATTCATATCCCTTGTGCATACTCGTCCTAGTCCTTTGTAGTTTATTGGTTTTTATCTTTTGAGGTTCCGTTCAACTCCAGGACCTTTGTGCTCACTATGTTGGTTAACGTTGTGTAATTTTGATTTTTTTTCTAAATTTCTCAAAATTTTGTTGGATATGTGGAGGTTGTTCTTGAAGATTTGCATATAGGTTGTGTTATCTAAATTCTACATATATGTGTTTATTAAATATATACAACTTAGATATGCAGTTTGTATCCATGATTTCCATTTGCATTGATACATGGTTGTTTTCACATTCCACATCCCACTTAGGAAGCGATCTCAATGTATCTTCACTCTCAAACTCACATAAGCAAACCGCACAATCAAATGCTTCCTTTAATCGACCCTGCACTGCCTTGTTAAAAAAAAGGGGAGCAATGTATCGATGAAAGCCTGCTCAAACCCAGAATCATGAAGATGAAATAACTGTTGTTACTGCCCTTGCATGGCTGTCGCATCGTCTTGATCATAACCTGGGTCTTGCATGGTTGTCGCATTATCTTGCTCATAACCTCGTTCTCTCTGAGGTGTTCTTGCAATTTTAGGGTTCTACACATTGATGATAGTCCACCGCTAATTCTAAAAAATATAAAGACCTAACAATAAGCTCTGCTATAGGCACACAAATAAGGTTTTGTCTTTTCTTCACACACGAAGTCTTACTGATTATTTTAGGGTTGCAGATTGGGAACCCACTGCTTTATTTCTTCACAGATTTAAACGAAAGGACGGATTTCTTCTGGTCGCATGGCCTTATATGTGACTCGACATATAGTCTTATGAAAACTGTCTGCAATTTCAGTCGCTATATTGATGAGTACTACCGAGGCAATGTGTCAAACACCTATATAGCCGTCTATATAACTGTGGGCGATGAGATCAACCAATATATTGATCAGGAGATGGACACATCACAATAAAATAAAATAAAAAAACCATGGATGCAATCACAGCTCCACTGATTCAGGTATCAACTGTGGGCGATGAGATCAAACAATATATTGATCAGGAGATGGATACATCACAATAAAATAAAATAAAGAAACCATGGATGCAATCATAGCTCCAGTGATTCAGGTATCAGCTATCAATTGGGAAACATAGTCGAAATCAAATTGTCCCTAAAATGGATCTGGGATGGGTATATGTGGGTATGTAGAATGAACACGTTTTTTTGTCAACCTTGTAACTTTGTGAAGTATGATGCCTTTCTGTATCAGAAACCATCGCAAGTTGTAGTTCCCAATCGTTCTCCATAGAAAGATGATATACTTGGATGCCCATCTTATTTTATTTTTTTTAGACGCCATCCTATGGGAACTCTGGTAAGCGATGGGTTTCCGCTAAGTGCTGGAGCGTTGGGTTTCCACCAAGTGCTGGAGCTTTTTCTCCACTAAGTGTTTTATAAAGCTCCATGCCGCGTATGTTTGCATTCCAATTGTTTTGCACTCTCCATTCCTAAACGTTTCATAACGAACTATGCACACGTGTGTTGTCCGTTGGACTCGCTGCTGGACGTTTGAATCTCCTCCTCATGTCATTGCTGGATGGCTATATCTTCCCACAAAAATTTATCGAGTCACGCTTCTCTGATTGTTTTTGTTTTAGATTTGTTGCTTCTTCATCTACTAAACTTGCCAGTTGGCGTTACACAGTCTGCTCTCCATGGTTTGATCGGTGTTTATTTCTGGGCCTTTATTCCTGCCCTACCTTCTCTAATAGATTATTTGTTTTTTCTGTCTGTAGGAAACACTTCGACGTTGCTTTCTCTTGTGAATATGGACGTTCTCAGGTAGTTAATGCGCTTCAACTTTTACAATTTTGTTCTTCTGATTCAATTTTCTTAACATCGTCTACTTTCTTGACATCCTTTGTCGGCTAATATTTGTATGAATGTTCATGCAATGGTATCTGTCTGGTCCATTGTTACGGGATACTTTGTTTGTTTGGATGTGATGCCCTTGATCTCTTCCTTTCCCTGCTCTTGAACCTCCTGCTAGCAACGGAACTCTTTCTCACACATTTGATCACTTTTGACGACGTACGTGTAAATCCCCCCCGCCTTTTTTTTTAATCATTGAACTTGAAAAGTTTCATCACACAATTAAATACATTTAAATATGTTTGTAGTAGTACTATTAATTCTGCAATGTATAACATGTTAAAAAAAAATAATAATAATAACACATTTTCTGCCAAATGAAATTGCTTAATGCCATGTCACACGTTTTGTGAGTCCCCAAAAATGAGAGATATGTGAGTCAATCACATTTTGGCGAAGCGATCTTAAGTTTGTGTATAAATGAAAAATTCTCTCATAAGATTAAGTAGAGATGTAAGAGTGAAAGAAGAAGAAGAAATTGGTCACTTGTAAAAATGGTGAAAGATTGAAGTAAAACTCATTTCTCTGTAAGTGCTGCAATATTGTTTGTTTTACTGCTGTAATATATAAGTCAATAGTTATTTTGTGTTCATTCTCAAGAATGTTGGTTAATGCATAAAACCTCACATCTTCTTCATATTCACATATTTAAATGTTGTTTACATTTACTATATGTAAAAGAAATCAAGATTTCCATAAATATTTCACGGCTATAAAGTTTTAGTTTAACGCGGAGTAACTTCAACATAATCTTCATACTTCAGTTGTTATGTTTTAGCAAAAAATACTTTATTAAAATGTTTGCATAAGAATAGGTTTGTCGAATTCAAGTAGTCCACGAAGTTACGAAGTGATGTGGAGTAAAAAGGTATCTTCATGAAGTCCGCCAAATATAGGCTTTCACAAAGTTAAGACTTTCGCATAAGTGTGAACTTCGCATAAGTGCAAAGTAAACTTAATGCGAAACAAATTTTAGTGTGAAGTAAAATTTGTTGTGATGTCGAGTGTTGCGAAGTAAAAGTTACGCGAAGTTGCGATGTCAAGTGTTGCGATGCAAAAGTTCCGCGAAGTTAATTTATGAGAAGCTTACTCCACAAAGTTAAATAGTTGGGGTTTCCGTTAAAGTCTTTAGCCAAAGAAAAGAATTGTTTACTGGGCAGTTAATTTTTAATTGTGCCAGAGCGTGGTTTACGAAAAGTAGGAATTCTATTTATAAGGAAAGAGCGATTAAGAAAGGCTTCCACTTCTAGTAATTTGCAAACTCCAATCTTTTCACGAAAAAATTATGAATATTGGTCTCTAACTATGAAAGCTTTGTTTAGAGGTCAAGATATATGGGAAATAGTCCAGAGTGGCTATGCAGAACCAACAAATCTAGCAGCATATAACAATCTCACACAAGCTAAGAAGGACATGTATTGAAGGAACAAAGGAAGAAAGATAGAAAGGCATTGTTCCACATACATCAAGCGACACATGAATCCATACTCCCTAGAGTAGCAGCAGCGCAGTCGGCTAAGGAAGCGTGGGACACACTAGAAACTTCCTATCAAGGCTCAAACAAGGTAAAGACTACGAAACTTCAAATTATTAGAAGAGATTTTGAATCTCTGTCAATGAAAGATACAGAGTCAGTAGACTCATTCTATACTCGTGTTATTGGTCTGGTTAATCAAATAAAGTTTCATGGAGAAAATCTAGGTGACCAAAGAGTTGTTGAAAAAGTTCTTAGAGTTCTTCCAAAGAAATTTGAATCTTTAGTTGTGACCCTAGAGGAAAACAAAGATCTGTCCACATTTACCATTGATGAATTGCAAGTCTCATTACTCAATCATGAACATAGAATCAATGGATTAGATACATCGCTAGAAGGTGCATTCGTAGCACATTCATCCGTAATCCATGGAAGAGGTAGAAAAAGATCAAATTCTAGAGGAAGAGGAAGAAGTTATTTCAGAGGAGGTAGCAACAGCAGCCATACACATGTCACGGGAAGAAGTCAGAATCAGAGCCCAAGTCATCCAAGTGGGAAAAGGTATGATAAATAAAAAAATCAATGTCATTACTGTAAGAAGTATGGACACTTCGCATATGAATGCAGGAAGAAGCAGTATGACCAAGGAAAGCAAGGCCAAACATAGTCAAGCAACAACAACAGTCCGCACAATTCATTGTTCTTAGCATGTGCATCGCCACTTGAACGCAATGCGGTCCAAGAAAGTCCAAATGACATGTGGTATTTAGAATCACGCTTTAGCAATCACATGACTCGTAATTTAAATCTATTTTCTAGTCTAGATAAATCAATTCAAACTGATGTCACACTTGAAAATAATATTCAAGTCATTGTTTTGGGTAAGGGTACTGTAGATATTCTAACAAAACAAGGAGAGCGGAAATTTATGCATGATGTTTATTATATTCAAGGTTTTTGCTCATAATTTGATGAGCATTGGACAACTGTTGGAGAAAGGTTACAGAGTTCACATGATAGGAAAGCATTGTGTGATTAAAGACATATATCCAAGCAATTAGTTAATTGCTGAAGTGAAAATGACAAGCAATCGCTTGTTTCCTTTGAGGATAACACCAATCATAAAAGAAAGAACAACTCAAGTTGTTCATGGTAGTTAAAATGAAAATTTTGGAATTGCATTCAGCACATAGAGCAAAGAAGCGGAAATTCACTGTGCAATTGAAGAAAAAGACAACGCAATGCAAGCTGCGTTTCAGACAAAAATAAAGGATGAACCTGGTTATTGCACTTTAGATTTGGACATCTGAATTTTGGTGGGCTAAAGCTACTGCACATGAAGGATATGGTGAAAGGATTGCCATTGATTGAAAAGCTAGAGAGAATTTGTGAAGGCTGTATTTTTGGAAAACAACACAAAGATACTTTTCCAGTCGGAAAGTCATACAAAGCTCGCACACCACTTGAAATTGTGCACTCTGATATTTGTGGACTGATGCAAATGCCGTCCATGGGAGGATGCACTTATCTTCTCACATTTATTGATTATTTCACAAGAAAAATATGGTTTTATTTTCTAAAACATAAATCTGATGCGTTTAATTGCTTTCAACAGTTCAATGCACTTGTGGAGAAGCAGAGTGGTTACAGCATCAAGATATTAAGAAAAGACAGAGGTGGTGAGTATGTTTCAAATGATTTCTTGATTTTTTTGTAAAAATCATGGCATAAAGAAGTAATTCACTACGCGGTATACACCGCAGCAGAATGGTATCGCGGAAAGGAAAAACAGAACCATTATGGAGATGACGCGCAGTATGTTGGCAGCCATGCATCTGTCAAATGAATACTGGATGAAGCAGTGGCAACTGTTGTTTACATCATGAATCGATGTCCGACGAAGAGCGTGAAGAACAAAGTTCCGCGAGAATCATGGACATGTATGAAACATAGTGTTTCGCATTAAAATTTTTTGGGTTGTGTAGCATACGCACATGTTCCAAATGAGTTAAGAAGGAAATTAGACAATAAAGGACAGAGATGCATTTTTATTGGTTATTCTAAAGACACAAAATCATACAAGATGTATAATCCTATTGCAAGAAAAGTTATTATCGGCCGTGATGTTCAGTTTGTCGAAAATAAAGCATGGGATTGAACTGTAGAAAGGAATGTGAAAATCATGTCACATGTTGAACATGATGACATCACAGAGGATGTGGTTGTTACTCAGCATATAAATCAGAATGTCACAGCTCTGTCGACTCCTAGGACAACGCAACATGTTTCATCACAAAGTACTCCAACACCAGCCGCAGCTCAAGCTACTCCGACAAGCACACCAAGTGTGCAACAAACTCCATCAAGCAGTTTCCGCAGTTCGACACCAACAACTCCTCCAAAGACAAGAAGTCTGCGTGAGATATATGAGACTGGTACACCCAATTCATTCTCAGTTTTTGCATTATTTTCTCAAGTTAATGATCCTCTAACATTTCAAGAAGCTGTTGAAGATAAGGTTTGGGGAGAAGCCATGGATGAAGAAATAGAATGCATTGAAAAAAATCAAACATGGGAATTAGTCGATGTTCCTATCGACAAGGATGTGATAAGCGTCAAATGGATTATAAGACCAAGCAAGATGCTGATGGAAATGTGCAGAAGCACAAGGAAATATTGGTAGCAAGAGGATTCACACAGCAGCCAGGTATAGACTTCAATGAAACTTTTGCACTTGTAGCACGAATGGACACTATCAAATTAGTTTTGGCCATCACATCCCATAAGACATGGCATGTTTATCAAATGGATGTTAAGTCTTCATTTTTAGATGGTTATTTGGAGGAAGAAGTATATGTGGAGTAGCCACAAGGGTATGAAGTTCCAGGACAAAGACATAGAGTATACAGATTGAAGAAGACACTTTATGGTTTGAAGCAAGCTCCTAGAGCTTGGTACAGTCGCATTGACTCACACCTCCTTCAGAATGGATTTCAAAGAAGTGAATGTGAGCCAACGATGTACACAAAAATCAAAAAACAAGGTAATAAGTTGATTGTCTTCCTGTATGTAGATGATTTAATATTTACTGATGATTTTGGCATAGAAGAATTTAGAACAATCATGGAAAGTGAATTTGAAATGGCTAATTTGGGGCTTATGAATTATTTTCTGGGCATTGAAGTCCAATAGTCTGAAAAGGGTATTTTTATATCTCATTCGAAGTATGCAAGTGATGTCTTGAACATATTTAAGATGTTAAATTGCAAGACAGCTCCAACACTAGTGATAACAGGTTTGAAATTAAGCAAGGATGATGATGGATCCAATGTGGATCCTACGCTGTTTAAAAGGCTTGTTGGCAGCCTTATGTATCTTACAACGATAAGGCCAGACATCATCTATGGAGTCAGCTTAATCTCAAGATTCATGGAGTCGCCAAAAGAATCTCATTGGCAAGCAGGAAAAAGAATAATGAGGTATGTAAGTGGAACAAAATACTTTGGTATTTTGTATTCAAACTCATTGGATATAATGACAACGACAATGGAGGCAGCATAGACGACAGAAAAAGCACATCTGGGAATACATTTCATGTAGGAACATGTGTTGTATCTTGGGCTTCAAAGAAACAACCCATAGTAACTCTTTCTTCAACATAAGCAAAGTATGTCGCAGCTACAAGCGCTGCATGTCAAGCCATTTGGATGCGGAGGATGTCAAGTGATCTGTCGCAGAACCAAGAAGAACCCACAGTCATTTACCGCGACAACAATTCAGCTATCGCACTGTCAAAGAATCATGTGTATCACAAGAGAACCAAGCACATCGACACAAGGTATCACTTCATCAGAGAATTGATAAATAACAACGGAATCTATTTAGAATTTTGCAGGTCTGAAGATCACGTAGCAGACATATTTACAAAACCATTAGCAAGGGACACATTTCAATATCTACAAAGTTGTTTGGGAGTGACAAGTTTTGCGCAGTGAACTTCGTCATGAACAGAGCATGTTTCAGCTCTGAAAGCTTTTGTAAAGAATTTGTTGTTAAATATGAACCTCATCCGCTCATAATTAAGGGGGAGTGTTGGAGAAATGTAATTACGAGTTGAGTGCGCATCTAGTTCACGCCGGCTCTGTCACACGTTTTGTCAATCCGCAGAAGTCACAGATATGTCATTCAGTCGGACAGTCTATCAGAAGGCTTCATGCACAGTTCATAGTATTTAATCAGCTACATTTTCATTCCGAAGTTAAATTCTTATGTAGAAATTAATTACAGTCTTTAATGGAATTCAATAGCTTCCAAGCGAAGCGATCTTAAGTTTGTGTATAAATGAAAAATTCTCTCATAGGATTAAGTAGAGATGTAGGAGTGAAAGAAGAAGAAGAAATTGGTCATGAAATGTATTATGAGCCCAAGCTCTATAAAAATGGTGAAAGATTGAAGTAAAACTCATCTCTCTGTAAGTGCGGCAATATTATTTGTTTTATTGCGGTAATATATAAGTCAATAGTTATTTTTTGTTCATTCTCAAGAATGTTGGTTAATGCATGACGCACATCTTCTTCATATTCACCTATTTAAATGTTGTTTACATTTACTGTATGTAAAAGAAATCAAGATTTCCATATATATTTCACGGCGGTAAATTTTTAGTTTAACACAGAGTAACTTCGACATAATCTTCATACTTTCGTTGTTATGTTTTAGCAAGAAATACTTTATTAAAATGTTTTCTTAAGAATAGGTTTGTCGAAGTCAAGTAGTCCGCGAAGTTACGAAGTGATGCGGAGTAAAAAGGTATCTTCATGAAGTCCGCAAAGTATAGGCTTTCGCAAAGTTAAGACTTTCGCATAAGTGCGAAGTAAATTTAATGCGAAACAAATTTTAGTGCAAAGTAAAATTTGTTGCGATATCGAGTGTTGCGAAGTAAAATTTCCGTGAAGTTAATATATCAGAAGCTTACTCCAAAAATTTAAGTTGTTGGGGTTTTCGTTAAAGTCTTTAGACAAAGAAAAGAATTGTTTACTGCGCAGTTAATTTTTAATTGTGCGGTGTGTTTTTCCCTTGATGGAACAGGTTTCGTTTAACAAAAAAAAAGGATCACCTTTATACAATGAAAATATTTCATTCTCACTTGGTGTTTTCATTTTAGATAAGTGGGAAGATTGCAGGAATACAATCAATTAAATATTGACTGAACTTGTATTACATGGCATATTGAACCGTATTTGTTTTTTTTATTGTATCTGTATCCAGTTTTTTTGGCCTTCTTACTGTATCTACCTCCAACCAATTTTGGCGTTATTATCTATATACATATTGGTACAATGATATGACAAATTTTCTTATTCCATTCCCTCCCATATCCTATCACTTGTCCTTTATTATATATCGAAACATGCTCCTCAGTACTATGTTAATTTATGTGAATTATCTTAGCCCCAACAACTTTCCACTAATTCACCTTTGTTTCCAGTTCTCAATTTGGAATCTCCTTCTACGTAAGTTAAATGGTTTCCTGTAAGAGAAATTCAAAACCCAACAGTTATAGAGCATGCTTAGTAATCATAACATTACTAAAAAATATCTTAATCAAGAAATTACTGAAAGTTGATACCTGATCAACAGTTTTGTTTGCGGGAGAAGATTATGTTGCTTCTATCCTCTGACTAGATTAGTAAGTGTGTCTGTAGAAGGCAGAGGATATAAAGCAAATGACCGGTATAACAAGATGACTGAAAACTTATAAAAAGGCAGGCTATATAGACATGCAATGGAAAAATGAAGGTGGAGGAAGAGGAAGTTGAAGGTGAGATCTTTGATCTTTCCTCTTCACCTCATATTTTGAGTCTCTCGTTTAACCATAATCAGTCTTCCTTCATCTTCCCCTAGTCTTTTGTACTTACATTTGAGTTTTCCTTGGTTCCTAATCTCATTTCTTCTAGATGTTCAAAGTTTGAAAGGGTAATTCAAGGAACCACGTTCCCTTCTTTGAGTTTAGACTTTTACTGAATTCGTTTGTCTACTCAAAGCATATAGTTTATAGCAGTTAAATTAAACTTTATCGGCGTTTTCCAAATTTGTTATGCTTTTGTATAGTTCATAGAAGTTGTGTTAAATGCTCCCTTTCATTTGACGTATTGTGGGGAAAATTTGGAAAAATAGTCACGTGGAAAATATTAGCCATTATGTTTTCATTTATTTAGTCAATACCGGTATAACATTGGCCCCCGTAACATTACTTTTTGGCACCGAAGATATAAAAGAAGAATTAATTTTATTTTTTTTAAGTTGTTTCGAGAAAGATGCTCCAAGTTCAAGGGCAGCACAACATAATAGACTTCATTTGTCTTAGATGTCATATTTAGGGTATTTATTCCGCCAAATTTTGTAAGGAATTCCATCTCGTCTCATCCCTTTTTGACATGCCATTTGTGTAGGGAAGACCACAATGAGAATGTAACATTTATAGACGGTTTAAAGCTTTGTCATCCTCTCAAATGAACCAAGGCCATGTTGCATAAACAAACAAAAATTTTCATTTTACCTCTACTTAAAGGTGAAATAGAGTTATTGCATGCATTGAGAGGCAGTTGATCTTGCTGTCAAAAATTGGGTGTTGTTGATCTATTGTACTGTCACTACTTTTGTTAGCGGCTAAAGTTTGTTTTAATGAATTTTATGTTTTACTATTTGGAGAACACTTTCTGCAGTTATATTAGGATCATTTTTCTGTATATTTAGGTTATTCGGAAAAGTAAAATAAATCCAACTTCAAAAAGAGCAATCGATTGGCTGAGCATTAAATCCTACGATAGCAATAATAATCTACGGATATTAGCATAGATAGAAGCCTATATGCAAAGCAGAAAGGTGACTAAGGTATTATATTAGAATACACTAATTGTAACTGTCTGAGAAAAAGATTTCTTTGTTTTGAATGGAAACATCAATATTTTTTTTAATAACCAACAAATACTCGCAAACATGCAACTAGCGTAAATGACAGACAAATTACATTCTTAAATTGGAAATCAAGTACCATACAATATTTTTTTTTAACAAAACCAAAAACGCAACTTAGTCCTCATCTGTCATAGTTTAGCATTCATCGGTGGAATCAAAGTAAGTGCCTTCAATGGAAGCCCCAGCGTTAAATTTGTGGAGGCTAGCAAATTACATTCTTAAATTGGAAATCGAGTACCATACAATATTTTTTTTTAACAAAACCAGAAACGCAACTTAGTCCTCATCTCTCATAGTATAGCATTCATCGGGTGAATAAAAGTAAGTGGCTTCAATGGAATCCCCAACGTTAAATTTGTGGAGGCTAACATATAGTGCTTGTGTCTAAAACAAAGCAATTTTCCCTTACATGAAAGTGATCCCCACTCACAGGTATGTAGTTGTTCTACCTTATGCACAAATTTTAAAGGTGTATTTTAATGACTGCCTAGACCAATGAAGCCTACCAGACTGTAATAGCAGTAAGATCTATGATTTAAGATCTCTGTAACTATTCAACCGCAGCCTTGGGAAGTGAAGTGTTGAAATGAAAGGAGTCTAGAAGCACTTCAAAAGTAGAGACGAAGCTAAATAGGAGGAAGTTGGTTTATGAGAATAGATTAAATTAAAGAAGCGTGTTAGGTGAAGAATTTAGAGATTTTTTGGGGAACGCAAATGAATTTAGCTATTTGCGGGAAAGAAAAGTCCACGTGATTGAAGTTTTAACAATTAAATCAAAGAAAGGGGAATCATGGATAGTCTCTCACTCGGGAGACCACCCGCTTGTATCAAAATTGTATTAAAAATATATATATATATATATATTGATGAGTCAACTCTCCTTACCAGACCATCCGTTTATAACCCACATCAGAAACAAAAGGAACAAGTGGTCACCATCCTTTGTTTTCAAAGAAATGTAGTGATAGTAAACACCCAATATATAATTTAAAGGATCGACAAGAGTTATCGTTTTTCATTTGAAAAAGAAATACAACATCTATAATAATGAAATTCCCATACCAGTGCAGCATACTCTTATCACTTCCCTTGATTTCGATCCAAGGTGACTGTAGTGTCAACCGAAGTCTCAACAACCGTGATTGTATAAGAAAGGGGAGACTTGTCCACCATCGAATCTCCTTCCTCCACTTAAGCAAAATCAACTTCGTACTAAACTTCCTTCTCGCCCAAAAAAACTCCTCCCTTATGAGGCTGCGCCTCTCCATAAACACTTTATTGCATAATAGTGGGAACATTTTCCTTCAAGGGGAAAACCCTAACCATTTCCTCTTTTCCCTTAAAATAACATAATACTTATTTAATTCTATTCACTTGTATTAGCGATACTCCTAATTAATTAAATCACGAACTTATATTAATTAAATGATTTTTTTTCATATAAGGTACATTCCTTTATCAAGAAACGGATATGAAGAGAAATGCTTCAAAGAGTTAACAGGTACTTTATGTGAAAATAATGACTTCATCTTGTCATCAAGTCCTAAATCACATTCCATGTTTTGAATCATAGAGAGTGTTGCAAGCCAATATTGAGAAACCCAACTTAAATATCTCAATCTCCCTCCCCTCATGTTAACAAGTTGTGGTATGGAATCACAAATCATGTAGGGCTCATCTTGAATTAGTATGTAGCTATAGTGAGAGATCCATAATAACAAAATTGAAGCTATAGGGTTCATAATGATAAAGTTATTAAGAGTATATTGGTTGGTTGAAATTAACTTCCATGAGAAGTTGGCAATAGTACGATATAAATGAGATAGAAATGGCATGGTTAAAGCATGTAAACCATTAGTAGTGCTAAGAAATTGACATTGGATAGTTGTACAAGCAAGATAAGTCTTTGGTGAAGTAGAACATACATGAAGAAGTCTTTGTATTAACGCTTCACTAAGAGTTCCAATAAGGACTCTCATGCTTAAGAGTTCCAATAATGACCTACTGTAGGTCCAAGTAGGTGTGCCATTGTATACTTTGGACAATAATTAGAATCATGAAAACTATGTTGAATTAAAGTAATGTGACAACTAGAAATGATGATCGAGTATTAAAATCTTATATGTTATGGATTACAGTGGCCTTGGGAATAATTTAATACATGGATGTAAGGTAACATTAGGACTTTGGGAAATGATTAACATATATAAAATGTTGCAAAATAGGAAATGGCACCATGAATTAGTAATGAATGCATATAGTAATATCATGATGAAAATAAATTGATTTTTATTTTTGAGACATTATTATTACCATTTATAAATTTTGGAGGAAGTTTTTTGTTAGAGAATGATAGATGCCATATTGTTGTAGCCTAGGTAATGGGATAACTTATTTTAACATAGTACACATAGTACTTAGTTAATTAATACACACACACACATGCACGCACACACTAGCACCTAATAGCCAAGTTAACTGTACCTACTCCATAAAATACTCATTTTATTATAAGATGAGGAATTACAATCATAATACATGATTTGTAGATGGACAATATCACTTGATGAGAAACAAGAAGAAAATTGAAGAAATGAATCTAATATGAACTTAATCTATATACTGGTTGAGTGTGTGAATGCCTCATGTATAGCAAGATATGTGATATTTAGGTACTCATTCATATATGTTCAAGAAATATTACAGTAACTATATCTATATATGCCATGCAATGAGTTGGTTAATCGTGATAGGAGTGTTCTTGATATTTATATTCCGTTCTATATATGATATGTTTTAAGTTGATGACCATGAGATGAATGTTCATAATATCATGCATCTTCGTCTTACTTAAGAAAACGTGTGGTTATTAGCATGTGGCTCCATTCCACCTAAGGAATGTGGTTATTAGCATGTGCATGCAATACTTCTGGATATTACTTCATGATGTTATGGTGCTTTATAAGATAGATGACGTGTAGAACATAGAATGATATTATTTCGTGATGATATTAATTTAGCATTTTAATAGCTTTTCATGGCATCTAGAGATAAATGACATTTGGCACATAAATGGTATGAAATCATGTTGTGGATTATCCTGGTATTTTACAGCTCTGTCATGTATTAGTGAGGAATAAGAGATTATATAAGACATTTAGTATATGACATGTTATCATTTCATGCTAATGAGGTTATTGCTCTCCATAGAATGCATATTTCGATATGATGATGGATTATGTAAGTTGTTACTACATGATGAGTTATGGCATCTTATCATGAGATATTAATGATATGCTTAGTGAAAATTACGAAAGTATCATGACCAGTTATGTTATAACGGTAGCACAGAGTACCTAGATGCATTAGATGTTAAACTTGGCATGACTTATTGTGACAATGGCTTATGATGTAATGTGATGCTATATGAACTTGTGGCTAGAGATTCTTGTTAGCACATGATTCAAGTTTGATCCATGATATATTATTATATTGAGAAATGGTTACTAATGATTATTCATTATGGTAAGTGCAAGTTGTTCCAGCGATCCACTCAAATAGCCTAGTGAGGCTAATCAGTCTATGATTTCGTGGGAGCCCATAACCATGAATGAGAATGGCTACTATAAATATATTATGGCTTGGGAAACAAGCCCAACAATTAATTATATGCCAGCAGATCTTGACTTTAGTACCAGAAGTTAGGAAGGTGGAAATGCCACAGTTACTTCCCGGATAACTTCTGATGTGGCCAGAGTCCACGGTTGGAGACATACTCACCGAGAGGGAGGTTTTTGTAGAAAGAATTCTAATGCCTGGGGCTAGTGCCTTGAGGGTGCTTGTGGAGGATGTTTAGGATATCCTTTCGAGATTCCTGGGGTATAATGATGCTGATATAAGGACTGAGAACCAGATGCCAGTTAGTACCGATGAGGCCCATATTCCGGTTAAAATTCGATGAGGCAGCACTTTTACAAGAAGTGGGAGGGTGGAAATGCTGCGGTAGCCTCCGAGGGAACTTCTGATTCCTACTGTATGATCCGCAGACAGGTTAAAGTAGAGGACCCGTGCCATGGCGAGCAGGACCATCCAAACTTGGAGGAGAGGTTTATGGAGGTGGTGGATGGTTTGATTCTCAGGGAGAGGGTGAGTAGGGAAAGAGGAAGTAAACAAATACACAGTTATTAATTATTAATTAATTGTCTAATGCTTATGTGTGTATGATGCATAATTGTTTCTATGGTTGCATACTAGACTCATACGGAATTACTTAAGATCATGTTGTAACTTAGGGCGTTTGATTGTATTAGTGTGGTTTGGAGACTTCTATGTGGTGGCCACACATATAAATCTCTTAACTTCACAATAGTACTAGCTACCTATATTTTCTAGTATTTACTTGATTGATTGATTAAATAAGTATTGTATTTATTGCTTGAAGATTATAACTTCGGGACAAAGTTTCCTAAAGGGGGGAAGTATGTAAGAACCCTCATAAATGCATAATTTTGAAATATTTACAAGAAAATGTAAATTAATAAAAGAATGGGGAATATGAAAGAAAAAGGAAGGAAAAGAAATTGCATTAAAAGAAATGAAGAAAAAGGGGAGAGAGGGGAGATGAAAGGAGGAGAAGAAGAAGAGAGGTGGATTTTCTTTTTTTGGTCTTTTTGGCATTTTGAAGGAGGAGCTTGGAGGAGGCAAGGAAGAAGGAAGAGGTTGACACAAAGAGGAAAGCAAGAAAGCTCTGGCATAGGGTTATTTTGGGGGCTTGGGGGCCTCAGCCATTGGCTGGGGGTTGTTTGGGTGGAAAGTCCCCCCCCACCTTCAGT
The DNA here is from genome assembly GCA_027924585.1 of Larix kaempferi. Taxonomy (NCBI): domain Eukaryota; kingdom Viridiplantae; phylum Streptophyta; class Pinopsida; order Pinales; family Pinaceae; genus Larix; species Larix kaempferi. The sequence goes on from BSBM01001936.1 coordinate 79,739, forward strand.
TGTAGGTATTGGATATGTCAAGGTAACTATGAGGTCACCTAATTAGGTAAGGCTCTTTAAATTTTCATAGAATATTTTATCAATGTTGATAGATCCACAAATTGATTCAGATCTCCTGTGCATGCTAGTCCTTTGTAGTTTACTAGTTTTTATCTTTTGAGGTTCTTACAGTCATGGGTTGTTACATGAAATAAGGGGGTTAAATGAATATTTTAATGTAAACATGGGTAAATATAATTATTAACCCCTCCATGGGAATACTATAAATAGGATTCTTCACGATTTCATTAAGATCATTGTATTTTTTCATATATCTCTGTTATTTTATTGGTTTCTGGTAAAGAGAAGACAACGAGAAGTGGAGTTTTTGCAGCTCCCATTCCCTTGTGGGAAACAAATATCTCATTTTTCGTGGGTTTGGGACCATAAAAAGTATGTAGTATGGGTACTTGTTGGATGGGGAATTGAATTCCACATCCAACATGTTCTCCTGCTCGAAATTTGAGTAAAACTACGGGGAGATAAGTTGAAAATAGGAAACAAAAAGTAGTTTTTGTGTCTTTTCCTTCAAAATTTATATTAATATTTTATTATTATGTTTTTTATGTTTATGTTTATGTCGAGTGTATACATGTTATTTATTTTATGTTCATGTACATTATTTGTCTTATATTCATATTTACAATGCATGATGTTAATTACAATTTACAAGTTACAATTACAATTACAACTTACATCGTAATTTAAATACAATTCACAATTTACCAACTCACTTTTGTACAATTACAATTTAAGAAAAGGATAATTATAAATTGATTTATAAATTACCTATTCTACTAGTAGACTTCTATGTTAATTTCCCATTGTCCAGATGCTTGATGCTTCTTTCCCATCATTTCAACAAAATGCTACTTGGACTAAATATGTTCTCAAACAAATTTTTAAAATCATACTTTACATCAAAAAATTGTTCTTAAGTTTCATTTTCTCTGCAGCTATAGTTTCCTTGTTTTTATGCTTTCTTGATACAACAAACATACACAAAGTTGCTCTGGACAATGTACAATGTTTAAATAGCTATTCTCGGCATGTATTGCATACCCTCCTTGGTAATTTTGAAATTTTGAGAGTGATAGTGCATATATGTCTATAGATTTCGACATTTACAAAGCAAACAAAATTTTTCCTTGATATCAATGCTCATATGTGATGTGCACAACAAATTATGCCTCCTCTATACTATTTGACAATACGCTTCTTTTTTAGTTTATGTCATTTATTTTTGTGATATAGCTACTATAACCTCATGTAAGAAATACATATTGCACTATATGCTATTCTTTCAACAATATTTGTTGCAATTATTTCTTCCGACAACCTTCCCCAGGTATCACTCTTTTAATGTATTGACTTGCTTCTTGTGCAATGTAAACATATTTTTTTTCTAGATTTTTTGGCATTTCCACTATGTTTCTTTCTATGCACCGAGATTCCACGCTAGCCATACTTAATCCCAATATTATGTGTATCTTTCTTCAATGTCAATCCTGCTAACTCATGGATTATGAAACCCCATGCGATTTTCAATGGAAGTTGTTTTTAATTACCTCTTTCAATTCATGTAAAAGGAACAATTTTAGGGAATGAGTTATTCCATAAAAATCCCATCCATATAATAGTTGCTTCTTACTCTTGTATCAAAGCTAGCTATAATGGGACAATTTAGGTTTCTTATACAAAGTTTATTAATATTCTGTACATCATCATTTGTCATAAACACTTTTATGACATTACCAAAGGACTCTTTTGTAGCATGCATCAAAGGAATATATGTTCGAGTCATAAGTAATTTCCAGTCTTCTATCATTGGCATTTCATCCCTAACAATCATCAACAAATAACAAAAACTTTTTTTTTTCTCATTGTTTTGTCCATCTTGCTTAAACAAAATATCAAGGGTCACAACTGTTGTGAATGAATTCCATAATTATTTTGCAAGACCTTTAGATGCATATATAAGTTTATCGTTGATAGATGGCTATTGGTACATCATCCTCAATTTGAATTTCTTTAGTTGGGACTATCTCAATATTTCTTGGATCATTTTTTCAGTGAGGGTTACACATTGAGCATGGGCATAGATATTATCTATAAAAAAATTGTAGGACTATAATTTTCTTGAAGTTCCATTAAACTCGACATGTAAATATGCTTCTCTCAAATAAATTCTACTATCAACACCATGCACCCATCACATGGATCCACCTAATTCAATGTGTTTTATATCGAGATGTCCACAACACTTCAATTGTCTTATTTTCATCCAACATCTCTCTGCAATAATGAATAATGCCACATGACCAATGCCATGGAAATGCATAACCCAATAAACCTTTCCATTATAATAGATAAACTTACCTTTAGATTGAATAAAGCATGGGATTGTCATTGAAATCCTAGTCCATACATTTTATTATGAATCATAAATCTCAAACACATTTGTAATATTCACTCATAGATCAAGTTTGATTTTATTTTCACCCAGTATCACTGCACATTGTCTCCTTGAAACATTAAAATCCATTGCAATGAAATCCAATTTATGGAGATGGTCGGGATATGGAAGGGGTCTCCATGCCCTATTCATTAGATTGCCAATGAAAAGCTCCAATTTGTATGCTCTTGTATGAGAGTAACAGATACTCTCGCAAGAATCCATGATGACAAGGTTATCAATGAAGGAGCTCTATAAATCTTCAGGAATAAACAATTCCTTCCTAAGTATTCTATAATGCAAGCTTCCACATTACTTTGTGTAGACCATTTCATCTAAAACAAAAACCCAAGGATAGAGTACAATTACAAATTTGAATCAATTACACTTGATTACAAATATAAGGACATAAAAATAAGATCCATGTTATGTTTTTTTTTTAATGACCTTAGAGCTTGAAAGGGCATGCTAGTATCTTGTTATAAATTATTATAAAAATGTTAAGGGCTAACGCAATTTAATTCTTCCCTCTCATGATCTATTAGTTGAAGTGGAAATCTAGGAAAATACAATCTATTAACTAGGAGGAATAATTGAAGGTACATGAGCAATCTATTTGAACATAGTGTAAAAATATGAAACACATGAAATTGAATTAGATTACGTTATATATCATTTTTATTTACGGAAAATTTGTATAACTCATTAAAACCATGTTCTTGTGGTAGTGATATTTTAATTTTCCTCTACAATATAATGTGTATGTTTGAGTTAAGATGTCAGGTTAGTATTTAATAATTGAATTCCTTGAAACAAATTAACAATCAACTCTTATGTGCGAGCGTTTGTTCATTTTTTTCATGTTAAATCTATAAATTTTTTAGTGTGTAGAACTCTTGTGTGTACTTGTGTACCATCTAATGTGTTATCCAATTGGTTAAGGCAATAAAATGTATTAGTAGAAACAAAATACCTGTGTATTATAGGATTATGATATATATATATTGTCTAAACATAGTCCACATATCCATCACAAATGCACATACTTTGTATGTAGATACCACACACACACACACATATATATAGATAGATAAATAGATAGATAGATAGATATGGGATTTGCATGCAAAGTATGTGCATTTGTGATGGATTTGTGGATTATGTATAGACAAAGCTCATAATGGGGACCTGGAAAAATTGAGTGTGTTTTTCTTTATGCACCCCAAACCACCAAGTTTCTCACTATGGAGCTAAAACCAAATAATCCAACTCATCCAACATGTAGACAAAGGAGAAAATCTTGTCTTTTTTTTCAATTAGCAAGAACATGCACATATTATTTTTATCTAAATAATAACCAAGTAAAACTTCCTCACCCCAACATGTTTTTGACAAAATCCTTTAAAACTAAACCCTTATTTAATGGAATATGATGTACTTCCCTCTCTTGACCATAATCAATCTCCCTAGAGCCATATAAGAGCCCTCCCCTTTGTGCAGAAGTGCCTAATGGTGCCTAGAATACCACTAGGAATTGAAAGACCACATATAGAGGGCACGCGTTGTGGTTGGAGGCCTTATTCATAGAACCTAAGGCATAAGCCGTTCATTTTCCTATCTAAGACCCTTGTTTTCCTTTTTGGCCATGATCCAGGCCCATAGAATCATCACTACCACCCAAAACCAATTAATGATTTCCATATCCCATTTAAAGGCCAAAGATCCCATAGAAAGGTCTTATGTGTTGTTTTAATTCATATTTAACCATGCATGAGCCCAAGAAGCTATATTAAAATCCTGAGGTCCTTCCCTAATTATTGTGATCTCCTATTAGGATGCCAAGGTTGATGTGCTACTTTTCCTTTTAATTTTTATTTATGTTATAAAAAATATTGTAAATTTACATTTGATATATTTTTTATTAATAGCAAGTGGATTTTTTGTTTTTAAATTTATTTATTTTTCTTAAATAAAAATCAATAGAATTTATAGCCCGTGGGGGGTAGCTCAAGTGGTTAAGTTGAAATTGGTTGTAAATGGCAAGTCAAGTGTTCGATTCCCCCCAATGTGCATTATGTTCCATGACTCGGACCTTGTGACTGCACCTAGGGGTATAGTGGTACCGATATTGGACCCCTGGACCCTGTGTCACGCAAGTACCAGCCCCATCTCCGTTGTCGATTCCCCTAGACAAAAAAAATGAATAGAATTTATATCATATATAAAAATTTTGCATTGATAGATAAAACATTGGTGCATTCAATAAGGAGTTACAAAATAATTAAGATATTTTGTAAATGGATTTAAAATTTCCAATTCTATAAAAAAAAATCAATTTGAACTCATAAATATTTTTTGATTTAAGAGGTTGTCCAAAACTTTTGTGACCATCCTCCTCTCCTTGTAAAATGTTGATAAGTTGTAGCCATCTTCCTCTCCTTGTAAAATGCTTATCATTGTAATGGAGGATCACACACATTAAATTTCCAAGTGACATATAGATTATCATTGTAAATATGTCAATTACATCCTCTCATGATACATAATGGACACTTAGTTTACTTTTTGTCGTGCTTTTTGCTTGCTTCCTATAATATTTGCAACTATAAATTCTTACAAAGTGTTTAGACAAAAATATGACTTGATAATACATATATAAAAATATGAACATTTTAAATCAAATCATGTCCATTGTGTATTTCCTTCATAACTTCATCTTAATTCACTTGAATACCTTGTGCAATTTGGATTGTTGCTTTAGTCTCATAAAGTCCATGGGTTTGTTGAATTGTGCCTTCTTCTTTAAGGGCGTCTTTTACCAAACCAATTGAATATGAAGTTCGATCTACCAAGAACTGAGAGCTTCGAGAAATTCCCTAATCATGTTATAATGTATGTCAAGGTCCGATGACAATTTCTCCAATCTCTAATGTTGGGAATTAAACTTTGCTTCTAGTTCAAGGTTCCTTACCAATTGTGTTTCGAATTGATTATCAATGTTGTGATTAGCATGGGTAATTGTAGCCTATAAAATAATCATATGGTTGGAAAGGCACAAGGTATGTTCAATCATTACAACACCAAAATGATAGGAAAAGCTAGGAATGGCCAAGATATAAAGGTTTTCAAAGTCATTATTGGAAGAGAGGCCAATGCGGTTGTTTGAGACGGTTTGTTAAAAGTTTTAACAATAATTTGATGGGTAAAATGCCTCATGATGGGCATATGCTCGTGATTTTCCAACCCTATTCGTAGGTATGATTAGAGGGAAGGAAGAAAGGTGTATTTCGGTGGAAAAATGAAAGAACATCAGTTCGATCATATTAGCTCGATCGAGCATTTGAATAATGTTCGATCAAGCTTTTAAAAGCTCGATCAAGCTAATATATTGATCGAGATATTAACTCGATCGATCTTTTGCTTAACCGCACTTTGACCCTTGATCGATCTATTTAAAAAATGTGCTTAAATGCTTGATCGAGCCTTCTAAAAACCTCGATCGAGCTATTTAGCTCGATCAAGGGCTTTAAAACAGGCTTTTAGTCCATGTTTTTTAATATATTTTTGTCCTACTCTTTTTACCAAACCTAAACCTTATCCTAGGAGACACCTTAGATGCCATACTTCATACGAGTGGATTTGTCAATGAGTAATCTACTCATTGGCATATAATTTGCAAGTTTCTCAGCTCATATGATAATTTTATGTTATTTTTTTTTAAACTCATACTTACAAAACCATGTCCACACCTTTGAATCAACACAAAGATAAATCAACAACATAAAAAATACATATGCCCTAGACCAAAGCTTCATCTTCAAAAGGGTATTTTTTATTTTTCAATTACATGCACACACATGTACTCAATGCATTTAAAATTTTCAATGGTTAGTTTCAAAAATAAAAAATATATATAATTTTCCATCATAAATTAAAAAAAAATATGTGCACCCTAGTGCATTTTGTGTTCATTATGTTAATATAGTAGTTTTTCAAAAACTATGCATTTATCACCAAATTATTTTATGTGCATAAAGCCACTTTTAAAGTTTTGCTGAAATTTAATATAGGTTGAAAGATGACATAATTCCCTACAATTTGTTTTTTTTTGTTGTGTGTCCAAATTCACAAGGAATTTATGAGTCTTGAGGGCTTCGATTTAATGAGTGAGTAAAAACTTGAATTTTCGCCGTCACTTTTGGCCAAAAAGTGTTACCCATCTTCATGGATTCACCCATAATCTCTGTAATAAAGAGAGTATTTGAAGATGGAAAATTTGGACGGGTTCCCTAGATGAATGAAGGTGTGAGGTATGCTTTTCAGGCTGTGACTATGGATCCAACAAACAGGAGCACAGTAATTATATATTAGAATTGCAAACATCAGTGAGTCACTGTGGGGTGTGATCTACAGTGTGGGGAATAGATGATCAATCTTGGTTCTAGATAGGTGCTAAAACACTGATGATGAAGAATCCATCACTACTGTATATTTTGTTATGAGTGAGAGAAAGTCACAAATGCCACATCCGATGATCCCTCGAATGAGATGGATAGTGGGTAGCCTCTAAAGGTTGTGGGTCTTTTGTAAAATCTTGATGGAGACTACAATCTCTGTGGTAATAGTTTTTTCTATTGGCCACAATTGCAACCCAAATGTTTAAATACCAATTTAAGGGTTCAGATTCCAAAGAAAAGGAAAACCTCTAAAGCACTCATCAAACTCGACCATGAATTTTTACTATACAAGTAGTATCGTTGGAAATGCACTCCCACCTGTGGTGATTTTATAACCAAATAACACTTTTCCATGTGCAAACGAAGAACCCTGGCAATGGTGGAGATCATTTCATGCCGCCGAACGAATATCGTGTGAAGATAAAAATCTTCAACCTTATGTATTCTAGTCTGGTACCCCCTATTTTCATGGGGTGTTCACCACATTTTTAGAGAAATTATGGGCTTCAATATAATTTTTCAGACCTTGGTATTGGTTCTTTCTGTCGGATATGTGCATTTGAGCAATCTGGGCATGTTTTGAACAATCTATGTATAAACATTGCAACCTATTCATCGTCAAAGAGCAGCTACAATACAAACAATTCTTGGTAGCAGTGGATTGTGTACATTTTTGGGTCATTGGGAATGAGGTAGCACTCGCAAATAGAGAAAAGACATATCTGTGATAGAAGGAGAAGCTTCTCTTCGTAGAACTCTGCAAGAGAATTGAGGGTCACGATATTGAAGTGAATTCTGTTGTTGATTAGATGGGTAGGTTGATGTACACAAGTAGGAATAAAAGCAAAATTACTATGCAATTTTGAGACTCTGTAGAATGAATATGTTTCTGCCAAGGTATTGTCTAGCTTCGTTGAGGAAGGTAAATTGTCCACTGCAAGAAATTTCGTTTTACAAGAATCCAGTTATCTCATCTGAATTTCTCTAGGTCAGAAAAAAAACTTTTCTATTGATCAATTGAAGATTCTAAGAGGAAGCTTGAAATGTGAATAGTAAGATCGGATGCGCTGGTTAATTGGTGTCGGATTTTTCTAGCCAATCAAAAGTAGGGAACCTCATCTGCCATCTCATACTGGGTTCTAATCTTCCAGCCTTTCATACAACCAAGATATTTTTTTATGTATTTGTGGTGCAATTTCTTCGCCATGCGCCAGCAAATAACGCATAGTTGGGATTTTTCTGTGCTCATAATGTTTTGACAAACTTAATTTCTTGTGGTGTTTCTCCGTAATGGTGATGGTCATTATCTTCATCGAGTGGTTGTTTCAATGTAACAACAATTTATTTTATTATCTCATGAAAAGTTTCGGAAGGCCATAAACAATTTTTAGTAGTTTATTAAACACTGGAGTTGTGAAATGCAAATGGAAGAGAGAAATGCACCAGTGTTGGTGTGGAATGATGCCAAGTGTTGTAGAACAATGCGGAAAGTTGCAGAAATGTTAAATGAATTGGAAGAAAACGAATGCAATCTTTTTCGTGGCAATCATTATTTATGTTCTTGGCACATGGACAGTATTCAGAAATCGAGGACTGATTGGTTGATGGGATCGGGTTGTTGCAAAATATTGCGGAAGTTACATGTACATGGTCCATATTGTTGTTGAATGGAATTGATCGTAGTATGATGTGGCTTCTTTCAAGTTGTGGAGAATGATCTTAAAGGATTATGGCTATTTCAACCCATTGTGAGAGGGATCTTAAAGGATTATGGCTATTTCAACCCATTGTGGATTCGACTTGGCTACATAGTGTTGCAGAAAAAGTGGATGTATTATGTTCTATTGTGAAGAGTTGAGGAATGTTGCGAAAAAGCTCACAGGATGATGATGCCCTCTTGTGGAAAGTTGATGACCAGTGTAACATAGTTGCGACACAACATTGGAGAGTTGCATAACTTTTAGTGCATGATGAATTTTTCATGCATGTAGACATTGGGATTACCTACCCCAATGGTTTCATTATTTTATTGGCAAGATGGCTTAATGGATGATGTTATGGACATCAGGATGATTGGCTTTGAGTGTGACTATCAGGCTTGATCACCATGATGGTTGCGCTATCTTTTGGTGGATGGATTGACTTTGGAAGGTTACAGATGAGGATGATGACTAGAACATGAGCAATGGAGTTGCAAATGAGAGGTATGTGTTAACAAAATGATCATCATGTAGTTGAGTTAGCAGTTAGCAGTTTAGATTAGGATGATGTAGTTTGTGGATTCCATAGGCGAGTATCTGAGAAGATGGGGATGCCATAGGCGAGCATTCGAGTTACAGATTTCATAGGTCACCATACGAGAAGATAGTGCAAAAGAGGTTATACAGGGTGAGTTGGAGCATGAGGGTTCACTGCTATGAGATAGAATCCTAGAAGAAAATGATGAGTTGTGCTAGAGTAGATCATGCGACAATTAGGATGATTGGTCATAGAGAGATTGATGGCCAACAGTGAGATGAGATGTGTCAATAATAGAGCTATGATCCCTGAAGTCAGAGCCAAAGAGGGGCAGATTATTCTAGTGAGGATCAATGTAGTGTTCCTAGATCAAAAGGAAATTGGTTAGAGTCATCCCTGTATATAGCATCAATTCCTAGCACACTTGGTCATTTCTGAGGATAGTCTCCGAGGAATTCCAATAATATGGATTGGTGATCATAGGGAGATCTATAGTAGAGGATTGGATGTCGGTATTGAGTTAGAAAGCTACGCCAAGAGAAGAGTGAAATAGTTCGATAGCAGAGAAGAAAGAATAAGAAATTGCACCCATGAAGGGAAGGTCCGAGAAGAGTAGTAGGTAGATTAGTGTAGTTCGACATTTGCATGCAGACACCGTTTTGGTACTCAATAACTCAAGGATGATGTAACAAATAATTAATAATACATTAATATTAATAATAAGTAGGAGTAATAGTTAAATGAGAGGATGCGTCCCCTCAAATAGATAATGCCCAAACTACTATATAAACGGGCCAACAATTGTATATTTATCATCTCATCTTATCAATTATATTTACTATTTACCTATTCATCTTATCAATTATATTTACTATTTACCTATTTATAGAGCCATTATCATATTTACCGTGGAAGTTTATTTAGAAGTCGGATTACTCCACTTCATTTGGTATGAGAGACGAGTCTGATATGGCCTTTGGCACTGTCTGTCAGATCTTGTCCTACCTGGCCTTTGGCCACCCTCATCAATAATTTGAGAGGTTCTCACATTACGCTAGGTCTTTGACCACCAACCGACCTTTGGCCATTTTCAAAATTCAGCTGAAGAATAATTATTCCGCTGCAAATCTAACATCCTGCTGCAAGTTCGAAAGAAGACCAAAATCAAGAATTAAAAATCATAAATATCAGAGATTTTTGTGTGAACAAAGAACTCTGTTGCAAAATTGAAGAAAAAAATACCCTCCACAGCACGATCAGTCTAATCTAATCCGTAAGGTCGCGAGGGTCACACTCAGCAAATATTCTCAGAAACGACTAGTTCACAAAGCCGTCACCACCAGGGAAATTTGCAAAGATAATCGTTTTATCTGCTATCCGCACTAGCCGCAAATTTCCAAGTAAAAATTAAGTTTTCGGGAAGATAAATAGAGCCGCCATTTTGAAAACGCATGCTATCAGATCGAACCTTGACTAAGTTCAGAGATTAAATTGAAGAAAAATATTCTGCTACTAAAAGAAGTGTGAACTTAGCATATAAAAGTGTGGGACAATATAGAAAAATTAATAGAACACTGAAGGTTGCCTGTAAGTTAACACAACTAATCAACGTGGAAATTAGGATACGCGACATTTTGAAAAATCGCAGGTATCTAAGCTACAACAGGAACCTGTTCCCAAAAATCCGGGGAGACAATCACTACAGTTATCCGGTAATCGTCGGCGACTTACTACAACCCACAACATTTCACTCACACCATTGCCTATTCATCCTGTGGATTCTTATCACTCAACCTGCCATCCGCCTGCTCTCCCTGTGAATCCACCACGGCCTCCACTATACTCCTCTTTTCGCACCTGCGCAACCCTCGCCAGCTGCGTTGAGCACTCCCAAGGCCACCTCCTCTCCCGGCCGATCTCTTCTCCACCAAACTTCCTCTACGGAGGCCCCCCTCTAACCCCTCGCTTCCGCCATTTCTCACAGCTCCCCTGCGCCATCCCTTCTCGACCTCCCTCACCTGCTCGCCCTCTCCTCTTGTTGCGCCTGCCACCACCTCTGCCTACACCGCCCTCCCACCTGCCATCTCCATCGCGGCCGCTCTCCATTCCCCACGGCCTTCACACCTGCAAAACAAAAAAGCAAACAAATAATAAAAAATTAATAAAACAAAAATTTATTTAACATTTTTTTTTGTTAAAGTTTTTATTAAAGTTTTTTTATTATAGTTATTATATAGCTATAATATATAATTATTATTTTTGAAATAATAATTATTTTATTGTGAAAAAAAAAATATTAAACTATATATGTATATAACATTAATAATAATATTATTATTGATTAATTAAATTAATAATTATTATTATTGAACAAATGTTAGCAAAAATGGAGTCTTCTAGTGGAAATCAAGAAAGACTCCCTAATACCTACTCAAAAGTAGCCAAGAGCATACTAACACCTGAGGGAACTATTCAAGGAAAAGATATTAGTATTGCTATTTGTCCTACCATACTCGAAAATCGCATTAGCAATAGTTTGACAAATCAATTATTAATCCCAGAATCAAGTATAATCGAAAAGAAAGATAACTACGATGAGAAGCAATATGAAATTACGAACTTACAACTAACAATTAAGGATTACAAGTTCACATCCCAATTCAATGTTTCCACTATATATTTAAACGAAGTTGACATCATTCTAGGTTCACCCTCGATGGAAACATTGGGATCATTTATCTTAAATATGAAGAATTTTTTTTAAACTTTTTCATACAAGAAAAAACAAATCACACTGCAGGATGTTTCAATGAAATCAGATTCAAAGGATGTGTCATCTAAAGATTTCAAAGACATTTCGAAGATGATTCCACAAGAAGATCAAAAGTCAAGACAAAAGATGCTGAAATAATTAGACAAAGTCACAAGGGACAAAGAACACAAGATATCTCGTTTAAGAGATCATAATCAGAAGTTTCTCTTTCAAGTCAAGAAGGCGAAAGATAGGGCACATGACCATCGAAATATAGAGGAGAAAAATCGAGATCTCCAGAAGAAACTATTAGAGCTTAAAGACGATGCAAAATCTCAAGAAGAAACGATTAGGAATCTTAAGAAAGATAAATATTTACTCGAAAACAAGTTCGCGAACATTCAGAAGAGGACATCAAAACCTTTGGGCTCAAAAAAACAAGTTGAGGAAAAAGAAGCAAATACAAATCCAGTCATCAATACAGATAAAAAAGAAGTCAATCCAACAGAAGAACAAACAACAAAAACTCCTTATTGACACCCCAATTATAAAGGTCATTTTGACCAACGAAATGGTCAAAATGAACACACATGGAGGAGAGATGATGTCAAATGAGCAAGAACATCAAATCAAAATACAAAACAACAAACAAGAAGACCCATCCCAGAAAGCGATCAAATAGCTTTGATAAAATTAGATTTGGGATGGAACACATCACAGACGATGCGACAATTCTTCTAGGGAATTTGTAACTCGTATCATCTCGTTTCATCAAATGCCGCAAATACTAAACACAAAAGATCAAGAGATGACAATTAAAAAAAAAACAGACATAAACCTTGTCTTCAATAAAGCTTTGAGGACAAAGCTTCCCTTAAGGGGAAGGCAATGTAACAAATAATTAATAATACATTAATATTAATAATAAGTAGGAGTAATAGTTAAATGAGAGGATGCATCCCCTCAAATAGGAAATGCCCAAGCTGCTATATAAGCGGGCCAACAATTGTATATTTATCATCTCATCTTATCAATTATATTTACTATTTACCTATTTACGAAGCCATTATTGTATTTACGGTGGAAGTTTATTTATAAGTTGGATTACTCTACTTCAGATGAGTCAATGGATAGCAGTGGGGGCCTGTTGAGTTCCAATTTATCATTGTATTGGCCATTATTATATTAATGGTTTATTTGAGGGGTTGTTATGGGTTATTACACGAAATAAGGGGGCTAAATGAATATTTTAAAGTAAAATTGGGTAAATATAATTGTTACCCCCCTTCATGGACATAGTATAAATAGGAGTCTTCAGGATTTCATTAGCATCATTGTAATTTTAACGTATATCTCTTGTTGTGTTGGTTTCAGGTAAAGAGAAGCAAAGGAGGAGTGGAATTTTTGCAACGCCCTTGCCCTTGTTGTCAAGGGAGGCATTCTATGTATTGAGGTTTCTTCAGGTCTAATGAAGGATATTTGAGTTCTTTTGTTACACTCAGGTGTTATTTTGTTGTTATTTTGTGTTGCGGAATAATTGTTCTTGTAAGGATATGTCTAGTATAAGTTCATGTGTGCTTATGGTTTAATAACAATGTTGGCCATCAAAGAAAATGTCTAACATACATTTTGGGTTTATAATTAAGAAGTCCATCATCGATCAACTAATAATATTCATAGCTCTTTTTCAAATTTTCTTGTTGTAATTTGTTTTTCGCTTGACTATATTGTTCATCTTCAACGAGAGAATTAATAATCCTTTTCCTTAAATTTGATTGGAAAAAACTAATAAATGCCACACGCATTACATGAATTTTCCTACTAATTGCATATGCCACTTTATTTTCTCTCCCCTTTATGTGTTTGATCTCATAGTCAATTCACATAGAAATTCTAGCCATCTAGACTTTTTAGCATTTAAGGTTGGCTAATCAAACAAATATTTCACACCATTATGGTCAATTCTAAGCTCAAATTTATTTATCATCAAATAGTGCATCCACATTTTAAATGATGCATTATGGGTAACATAATTATTTTCACGTTCTTCCATTTTTCATTACTCATAACATACCACATGATTGTCTTGGATGAGAAATCCACCTATTCCTTTCTTGCATGCATATGTAGTCACCATAAAATCATTTTCTATGTTTGCAATTTTCAGAATTGGAGTAAAAGTAAGAAGCTTTTTTAATAGTTGCAATATTTCATCACCATTCTTGTGTCTATTCGAAGATGGTTTCCTTTTTTTTTCAAAGAAGTAATTGGGTGTGCAACCTTTGAAAATACTTCAGTGAACCTTTTATAATAACTAGAAATACCTATAAAAGATCTTATATTTGTTACATTCCTTGGAGTTGGCCAATTCATATTGGCTTCAATGTTTTATGTATCCATAGATATCACTTCCTCTAAACTAATGTGACACAAATAATGAATTTTGTTTTATAAAAATCACATTTTCTTATATCTGAATAAAATTTATGCTCTTTTAGCACTTAGAAAATTACTCTTTAATGTTCTTTATGCTGCTCTCCCTTATAAAAAGTGAGAATATCATCTGGAAAAACAAGCACAAATTGATTCAAGTACAAACATTATTCACGAGACACGAGAATGTAGCTAGTTCATTTGTGAGATTGAAAGGAACCACCAAAATTACATGGTGGCCATACTTCATTCTAAAGATTGTCTTGTAGATGTCTTCTTCCTTCATTCTAAATTGATGGTAACGAAACCTCAAATCAATCTTTAAAAATATTGTTTTCCATCCCATCTTGTCAAAGAGGTCATTAATTTGATGTAAAGGATACTTGTTCTCCATAGTAACCTTATTTAGATACATCTAATCAATACATAGCCTAGGGATTCCATCTTTATTTTTCAAAAATAACGTTAATGCTCCCCATGGAGACACACTTGTCCAAATCTATTTATTTCCCAATAACTCTTGTAATTGCATTTTCACTTACAATAAATATGGGGTACTCATTCTATATGGAGTCTTAGGCACTTGTGCGCCTCTTGGAACAAAATCGATTGTGAAATTAGTATCCCATTTTTCAAGGAAGTCTCGAGACCTTGTCAAGGGACACAACACTAAAATATTGCAAGTCATGATATTCTTACATCTTGGTACCTTTATCATATGTTAATTTTAATACATGGGATGCATATAATTCACAGGCATTTCAAAACATTTCTTTAGAGACAAGGATGAAATTTTCCAAACATAAATTGTTTTTGGAATTCCCCTTACTATCATTGGGTTTCCTTCTTCATCAATTAATTCAAAAGTTTCGTTGTAGAAATCAAGTTTAACTGGATGTACTTCTAACTAATCCATTCCATTGAGAACATAATAATAACTAAACGGAAAAATATACTCACTTTTCCATGTGAAGATTCCATATAACTTTAATGGACATTTCTCCACCACTTTACTAACATTTATCTTGGTTCAAGTGGCTAGTTGGACCATCCATGATTTAGTATGATTTATCTTCTTAAGTGAACAAATTTCAACAATTATAGGACTAACATAATTATGACAAGATCCAAGATTAATTAAAATATAAATATATTTCTCAATAATCCTAGCTTCAACCTCAACCACAAATTATTAATGATCTTCTTGGTGGTACTCTAGTGCAACATAGATCCTAGGAACAATCATTTCTACATCGCCAACAATTGTATCATCTTGAATGTTGTACATTATTGATGCTCCCATTTTTATGTGGACAATTTTTGAGCAAGTGATTTTCTCCACATCCCCAACACTGAATGGGATCCCTTGGATTCTCCCCTACCAATATGGTTGGATTAGCCTCACACTAGGTTGGATTACTTTGTTGATTTCTATAATAAGGAGGCTTAAATACTTTCTTTCTTTCATCAAACCTCTCCCCATTATTTTTGTTCCATGCCTAATGGAACTATTGATTTATTTTGTCTTGATCATTATAATACTTATCCTTCCTAATGATCTTATCTAGAGTTTGGGGTTCATCAAACTCAATCCTAACTTTGTCAAATTGAGGTAATTCACTTAGAAAACATTGGATCTTTACCTTATCATGTCTTATGTACTTAATATACCTCATAATATCCCATAATTTGTTTCCATATTCATCCATGGTCATTTGTCCCAACTTTAACTCATGGAATTATTTGATTTTACTATCATGGTATATATTATAGAGTTAATTCTTGAACTTCTTCCAACCAATCTTTCTATCACTAATATTTTTAACTTACTTGAGATGCTTCAACAAAACTAATTCTCTGGAATTTAAATTAATATGGCCAATTTAGTCTTCATGCTCCTAGATTAATCATGAACTTGAAAATAATTCCTTGTCTCAAGAATCCAAGCCTCAACTTCTTGGCCAAATTTTACTTCATTTCCAAATATGGGGGGGTTTCCTTTTGAAATAATCCATGTGAGTTTTCCATGAAAGTCTTAATTCTCTTATTCCTATGAGATGAAGACGTTGAATTGATGATTGAGTTCTAAGAGGTATATGAGTCACTAGAAGAGAATTGTGATAGTGTTTAGGTCTTATCTTTGCAGGTTCTTCTTGTACTATGGTACCTACTAGGAGAATGACTCCTAGGTATTTTTCGTAATCCTACCATCATTATTTGAGCTCTATCATGATGCATTTTCCTTTGTATGTCTATTAGGATTTAAAGCATGGATGCATTCAACTAGTTTTTTTATTCTTCAACTTTAATGAATCTTTTATTTTATGATTTGTAGATTTGTAACTCCACTCTTAAAATTCTCATAGTATCTACAATATCAGAAGGAGTCACTTGATTCCTATGCCTATTAGACTTTGTCTCTACATTGAGATAATAGAATTCATTGTAGGCATCAAATTTGTAAAGAAGGAAAACTTGTGTGTTGTTTTTTGTTGAAACCTTTGCAAACTTCATAGATGGGAGTCCATTCATAGGGGATTTTCATACATCGGTCATCCCCTAAGGATGGAATCCCATGTATGAAGTCAAAAACGTAGGGATTCAACAAAAAACAACATGCAATTTTTCCTTCTTTACAAATCCATCTCTACATTTCTAGCATGTAGATTTTCACCCATAAAATTTGTCTCACATTCATAAGGATCACGTGCATCATTCATGATGATAATTTTTTTTGGCCCAAACAAGACCAAGATTTTTCTAATTCAATTATCATGAACTCTAGCCTCTAACTGTCATTAATGTGGTATGTATATACAAAAGTGTTCACATGAATACACTTCTTAGATACTTTATATCCTCAAAATAGTAAATATTTTTTTCATGCACTCCAAAAACTACCCAAATTGACATGTTTGTCAAATCAAGGGCTATAGGCTCATTTTTTGTTCAATTCGAGAAATATTTTAAGTAGCTATTTAGAATATAATTATTTATTTTCATCCCCCCATTTCTTTTCTTTCTAATGGCTATGACCATGCTCAATTTTGAGCTTCGATCTTAAGGGTACAACTCATCAAAGTTACCATTTTTTCCTAAGTATTGCACTTTTATATATGTGCATTTAGTCTTAGAGATCAACTGCAACCACCTATAGAAGAAAATCTAGGGATAAATAAGAATAGTTATGTTTTGTGCATTGATAATGCCTATGATAGTGAGTACTCAACAAAGTTTAGATCACTGAACCAATTCTCTAGTCAATTTCTATAAGTTTATGGAATTGACTACTTTCCTTTTTGCATTTTTCCAAACTTGGAATATTTTCCAAAAAAATCTATCTTTCAAACATAGAAAAAATTGGATATTTCAAATGGAACAAACTTATTTAGATCACTGAGAAGACAAAAAGTTGACTAAATATTCTTTTCTAGTTTTTAATTTTTAGGTCACTTTTCCTTTGTGCTAGGTTTTCAAAATGGCTAAATCATTCACTAGGTTTCTTCATGCCTACTCATGAATTGCACTATCCAAATTAAATCATCAACAAGGATTTGGGAATTGTATATGATCGGGATCTTAAAAAACTACTAATCATCCATTTTTGGAAATTTGAAACTAAATCAACCATCTACCATCACTGAAACATTTTTCATTGGCTTACACCTAAAATTTCATTGTAATATACTCATGTTATGTCCAAAATAAGAAAATGCCTATATAGTTTTGTATGTATGTTTTTGTCTGCTTATGTGGTAATCATATGATTTGGCATTATATTTGGGGGTGATTATGTGGTATAATTCCCACCTAGATCCTTCATGGAATCCCATTGTTCCACTGTGTCATATTCCTTTCAACCCCGGGGTATCCATGTCATCTTTCCCCTTCTTTGTTTCCAAAACACCATAGGTCAATATCCACCATTGATCTCATATCACAATGAAATCTTGGTTTTATGAAGCAAGGTCATATTTTCCTCCCTCACCTTTTACAAATTCTTGAGAGGATATATGGATCACAAATATCTTATGCCTGAAACAATATGGATTTTTCATATTACTTATCATGTTATACCTCCTCTCTCTTGGAATTCCCCATGATTGCTTCTCAACCATTTATTTGAACTACATGATAAGATCTAGTCCTTTCACATTGCCTTTACATTTTTAGGACCCTAATGATATGGTCTAGTTTGATCAATTGTGGGCCATCGATCTAAATAATGTGACAATATTTCAATCATTTGTGCAATCTTCTCCTCTTAATGACTCTGAGTAAACACCCAATTTGATGAAATGTGAGCCATAGATCTAAACATACTGATAAGATCTAAGTCGTTTGTGTTTCCCACTTATTCTTCTTCTTCCACCCAAACCATTCAGTGTGAGAGATTATGGTTCATTAATATCAAAGGCTTGATTTAATCTAGAATGTTTGTGACATTTCTCAAACTTGGGAATCCCCATGAACTAGAATCATATGAGAGATTAACAATCGTCAATCTAAATTAATCAAATCTAATATCCATTATTCATGGAATTCCTGCAGAACTTAAACATCATATCAGTAAGAACAATCAAATATGTCATGTTAGCTTGCAACTGTGGATCACCCTTTGTGACCCGATCATTAGCAATTTAAGATTCTATTATTTAACAACACTAGAATTTTTACTAATTCCAAAAATTAGCCTCAATTTTGTCATTTTTGTTCATAATCAACAATATCTAGCTTCTGGGTTCTATCGAAACATCATCTTGTCAATTTGAGACTACAAATTTCTAAGGGGAATTTTATAAAACACTTTTTCTATAAACTCATTTTATTCTTGTAGAGTCTGGTTTTGGCCTGTACAACTCCAATGTTGTAACCATGAGAATTGATACCACAATGTTAAGGTGAAATAATTTTAGGAAAATGCATGTTAACATGTGGAAATTAAAATGTAGTGGAACCACAATTAAATTCATACACAACATGCATGTTAATGTGTGGAAATTAAAATGCAATGGAACAACAACTAAATTCACATGCAACATACATAATGCAATATAATTCAAAACATAAATTTTATGTATTCATATACAATGATAAACACTTGTCTTTAAATGAAGAATATCCAACAAATTGAATACATAAGAGCGATTTTCCACCAAACCATCAATATCTGCTATAGATACCATCCTCAAGTTGGGATATGAAGCCCCCAGGGTAGAGGAAAAAACTACATGCTTCTTCTCAATTAGTCCAACCCATTTTCTCTCATGCTTGTTGGTGCACTTTTACTTCGACCAGGGTTCAACACTTAACCTCCACCAAAAAACCCCACAATCCATAGACACTGGCCCGAAAGGGATTAAATCCCTTTCAGAAACAGCTGCAGAGCAGATGAAGTCTCACCTGAAGTATCTATGGGAACTGCAGGAACCATAATTCATGCAACACAGAAGGGAGCACTCAACAACCAATACATTCATCATTAAGTTTTGTTACAGAACAACAACAAACCATAGCTTCGACAAGTTCATAACATCAACAAATTCCATTACTTATCCAGATTAATATATTTGCATCAATTTTTCATACAACTAAAACCATCATGTATTTTCCCATTTATTCAACAGAAGAAAGACCACATATCACATCACAAAACATTAGCACACATAAAGACACCATGTTTTAACGTGGAAACCCATCTGGGAAAAACCATGAAAGCGCTTGTATTTTATTAAGAGTCACAGCAAAATAAGCACTTCAGGTAAGACTTACATATTTCTTCATGTATTACAATGGATCTTCGCACACAGCCTGCAGATCAACGACCTGAATTCTCCAACATATCTCCGACAGACATAGTGGATATCTTCATTATAGAGTACAAATACTCAACTGTCTCTATTGCTCACATCTAACCACAAAAAATTCTTCTTAATACATATTTATAAGGTGCACTAAGCTTTCTCTACTCCCACTAACCTACTAACTTCCTAATCGACTCATTATTACAATGTGGACAAATTTTAACTAATTGACTCGACTCCAACCTTTGACCCGATCAACGTGACCGTTTTCCCCATTTCCTGGCTACTTCGTCGGAGTTGACAACATTGCTCAATTGGTTCCACTTTTCTTCGTTCATACCAAAACTGTTACTTCAAAAATCTACTACCAAAACACTAGGCGCAACAATTCTTAGCCAATATTCTCACCAAAGAGTATTATAGGCATCTCATTCAACCATCACATTCATGGAACTCTTTTCCACTTCCACACACAACACAAGGAAGGCCTGTTGTTTCTCTACTCAACAATCCCTCAAAGCACCCTTCCCTTATAGTGATCTTTAGTGTGTGTAGAAAGAATCCTACTTTTTTTATGTTTCCAAAGAATTTCCCATAAAATCAATGTCTAGATTCTCAAGCTTCAAAAGAGAAGAAAATGATTAGTGGGTGAATATTTACTAACTTTTCTATCCTCTAATCTAACCTACAACCATAATTCTTTACACTAGTGTTCGCAATTTCTTCTTCATAGTGCTGATTTGGTTGATTTCCCAGTCTAGTAATTGTTGGCAATGGAGAGAACAACAAGAACTACATAGAGAATGAAAATTGTTGCATGGAGTGAGTGATAGAGTTAACGAAAAGGAGAGAATTAATGAAAATACATCTAACATTACTTCTAAATGTAAGACTCTTATAATTATCATAATAAGTGTACTCAACACATGCTTCCATAACTACGTGAGAAGACTTTCCCATCAACCTCTCAGATGCATTCAATTATTGGTTTTAAGTCAAAGGAAGTAAATCACCTATTTAAGTCACATGGTATATTAAAAGATATGAGTTATAAGGATGATGCTTGACAAAAGAGTATTTACTTTCCCATAGGCCCCATTTCCTCTTCCCCTCTAGTGGAATCATTGCCTCTATAATTCTCTATACAAAACCATCTTGGTCCAGTATATTATATTCAAACATAATATATTTACATAGATTTAATTCATCATGACAAGCCTAACACATGGCCCATACATGGACATTTACATCACACATACCTATCCATTCACTAGTTGGTCATTGGCCTCGAGTTTCACACTTTGAATATTTACTATCCTATTTACATCATTTTACGTAATCTAATTTAATACATGCGAAGGTTCAAAACTAGGGTATTAAAATTTCTAAGTCGAGTCTCTCATTTCCCATGCTTTCTAAGTACTATGATTAGTGGTGAGCCATTTTCACATGGGTGTGATTCCCACATCCTTGTCAATGTCTTAGTTCTATAACATGTTATCCTTTCCATTATTATAATCATCATGCAACATAAAGAAGGGACATCATCCTAACTATGTGCATAATTATTCCTCAAGTAATCTAAATCCTTAACAACAAAATCAAGTCACACATATGTCCATGAAATTTATAAATATTAGGTCACACATATGTCCAACTACAAGTAAATGTTAAACAACAAACCACTTAGAGGATGGCACTTCCAAAATCCGATCCCCGTCATAAGGTACATAATGTCTAGCCCAAAACTAACTAGGACAATGACCATTAGTCCTGGCCCTGAGGGGAATCGCACAATATAAATAATTAACAATAACTAATAAGGAGAACTCATTGCACACCATCAACAATATAATACATAATAATTATTAAATAAGTATATGCATATCCTAATGCTCAATGTAGGGACTACTCATCAACAATTAACGAAGTAAAACAACTGGTCATGGTCTGCCATAATCTTCAAAGACATAATAATCA
Organism: Larix kaempferi; assembly: GCA_027924585.1. Lineage (NCBI taxonomy): Eukaryota > Viridiplantae > Streptophyta > Pinopsida > Pinales > Pinaceae > Larix > Larix kaempferi. The sequence continues at coordinate 101,897 of BSBM01001936.1, forward strand.
TCAAAAGAATCAATACTATATAACCCTTAGTCGGCTAGTCATTTACATTAACATTATAGGTAGTTTCCAAGATTAACTTTAGCAATATTCACTTATAGTCATTAATTCATAATCATTCATCATTAACCATTTTTTTAAAAGAGATAACCATCTATAATCGACAATGAAAATTAAGAGCTAATCAATAATATATGCCTATTACTCATGGATGTCAAGGGATGTTCTCACTGTACACCATATTATGTAAACATATATACAAATCTTATAAATCTAAGTCAACCTCACAAAAGGATAATGAGTCCATTACATCACAAGAAGATATTAGATACCTTAAACCAAAACTCACACAATAATCACTTTACACATAGGGGTGTTACATAGTTAATACCTCACAAAAGGATAATGAGTCCATTACATCACAAGAAGATATCACAAGAAGATATTAGATACCTAAAACCAAAACTCACACAATAATCACTTTACACATAGGGGTGTTACATAGTTAATGTTAAATAAATTTTATAGAATAGGTGAATGGGACTTGTACTTAAATATTTTTATAAGTCTCGATGATCAAATCTTGTTAATGTGGAAATATCTTCACTGTCTTCATATTGAGTATGGAATTAAATGCTAAATGAAAGAAAAAAATAAAGAGATTAAAATTTACCAAACATATATTTTAAAGCTCGAAGACTCTATTCATATTCATCAGATTCACTACATTTTTAATCTAGCAATTAACAGAAACTTTCCTAAACTTTGGATGAAAACCCTATTGTTATTTTAAAAAAGGTAGAAAAAATATTTCAAAACTATACAAGTATTTTGATAAGACCCCTTTTACTAAGTTGTATGGATTAATACTGTAAAAAATTAAGTTTAGGTTATGTATAGAAACTGATGATAAGAGATACATAAAAGGAAGGATGGTCACAATTATCATTTTATTTACATAATACTAATTACTTTTAGGATTATAATTGAAGATGGTTAGAACAACAAAATTAATTTTATTTATTATTAGTATTGTTATTGTTGTTTGATCTTTAACATAGTTTTTAGAAATAACCCTTGGAAGAGGTTAAGAATAGTTTTTAGAAATAACCCTTGGAAGAGGTTAAAAAGATATTCAAGTTTTTTTGTGGGGTTGAGGGATGCATTAATAAAACTTTATGAAAATGTTATTATAAACTTTGGAAATAATAAAAGTTGTTTTGAAGAAATCAAATGTAATATAATGATTAAAATAGTGTTATTCTCTTACTTATTATTTAGTATTTATTTTTATAAGTAAAAAGACGTTTTGGATAAAGAAAATTATACAACCATAACATTTACAAAATTAGTAATCATCATCTTTTTATATGAAAATGATACTCTCATTTAATAAATTTCCCCTCAAAACTTGAAAATCTCAAATACTTTTTACTAATTCCAAGCTGATAATAAACTTGAAGATCTCAAATACTTTTTACTAATTCCAATATGTTTATAACTAGTGATAAAACAAAGGGAATGATTATTAAATTGGAAGAAAATATATATTTTTATTTTGTTTATAATAATAATAATTGAAAAAAGTTTTTTTTTTATAGTTATTTTATAATTTAAGTTTTGTTTATAATTATTTTATATTTTATTTTCATTATAAACTAATTTTGAACTATAGTGTTGAATAAAAATTAACGGAGATTAGAAAACTTATTTTGGTATTGAGAACAATTATAAAGCTACAAAATATTGGTTTATGAGAAAAATGGACATTGACACCCTTATTTACACCAATGATTTTGTATGGTTATAAAGATTGGGGTTGTATTATTTTCAAGAAAGATGGAAGAAAAATTAACCAAAGACATAAATTATTTATGATAAATACCATTCAAATTAAGTTCAATATTGCTTATCCTATCTTCCTTTTACAAAGTGTGGTTTCCAAGATTAAAAAACAAACAAATTATAATCAATATTTTCATATACAAGAACAAGCTAATTAACATTCAAAATGAAGTCCGTTGTATCATTTCATCAAACATTAGTAAATATCACCAAGACTCAAAATAGGTTGGACTAGGGATGTAGTACATCTTAGTTAAATCATTTAGAGATAATGTAGGAGTATGTCATCCAAGACATAAATAGCTATAAAGGAATTGTCATAACTAAGATTAAAAACAAATTATGGAAAAATATGGAGATTGAGAAGAAGAAAAAAATTAATTACTACAAAGAAATTATTAACTCTAAATTAGAAAATCAATATTTTATTTTCATTATTTCTATATATATATATATATATCATAAATTTTTTGAAAAATGATAGTAAAAAAGTACATTTTCTTACACTACTTAGTTTACAAATACCTTAAATCTAATTTCAAAACATTTATAATAGAATTGAACTCAATAAATTATTTACTTAAAATAAATAAAACTTTTTAAAGAATAACATTTAATAGAATTAAACTCCATAAATTATTTACTTAAAATGAATAAAAATTCAAAAAATGATTTCAAAGTTATATGATTACTAATTAATTCAAATTATATTTAATAAATCAAAATTAATCTCAATAAATAATATAAAAAATAATAAAATTTAAATTATATTTTAAAACTTATCAACTAATTGAATATAAATATAAATTTATATGTAAAATATGCACATACCTTGTCGAGGACATGTCCCCCTCATAATGTGTCATGGTACTGTCCGGTTTGAAATATGAAGATCATTCATCATTATGTTATGCATCCTCGCATAGTTTCCAAATAGATAAATATTGCAGAGTTCTCATATTCGTTGTTTATTCGACCTTGAATTAAATAAACTTAACATGTATGGTGTAAAATGACAAAAATAGTACTAGCATGATGAGACGAGCAGAAAAGTTTTATTAAATCATATTTGAAGAAATTTAAACATATTTGATTCATAGTGATTAAAAGGAACCTGATATAGTAAATTCAATATTATATCACATAATTATATAAAGGTAAAAATGAATCAAATAGATATATAATAATGGATGAAGAAATAACATGACAAAGTTGGGGAAATGAATTTTTTTGGTAAATCCTTTATTAAAGGGGAATTTGTTTTCAAAATGTTTAAATATATTTATTATTTAAATTTTTTTAATATATTATAGATGTATAAATATACATGTGTATACATTTATAGTTTCTTCATGTTATAGTTTGTTCAATAATTTTTATAAATATGATATATTATATATATGCATAAATATATATGTATACATTCATAATTTATTCGTGTTGTAGATTGTTTAACAAATAAAAGAATGCAAGATCATGGGATCTTAATACAAAAAATTAAATGCATCACAAGATAATGTTAAGTGATAAGTTAAGGTCAAAAACATTCTAATCACAATACTTGATTGGTTGTGTCAACAATATGAAAGTGATGTGAACTTATGATGTGTTTTAGTTAGGATATGGTGATTATTTTGGTGTTGTTTTTATTTCACCATGGTTTTGTGTGTAATTTTATTCACAGTTTGAGGGGTGACAGGTGTGTGAGGGGTCATCTTTGATCCCAAGGAAAATGTATAAATAATCTTTTCATGGGGATCAGGGAAAATAACAAATAATCAGAGATATTCAAGCTTTATTCCTTGACATATCTCTTTTAATCTCACGAAATATCAAATCATCTCTCACTTTGGCGAGTTCTTTCTGATCATAGGATTAGTGAGAAAATGCCAATAAGAAGACATGATACAACTCTTCATCATATGAAATAGAGAATTCAAAGTATGCTTGACACCCTAGAGTTTTATCATCTAGACATTCATTGAAGCAATAAAAACCGAGTAGATGCACTGGAAAATCGGGCTTCAACTCTAGCAAAAGGGCATTTTATTGAAAATGTGGGGGTCCCCGAGGTATTTTTTGCCCCCTAATTAACAACATGAATAAATTTACTCATAAATAAGTTTAAACCATCCTACAAACATGCATGGGAATCATACTCCAAAAATGGACTTGAGCGTAAATGGACAAGATATATCAAATGTACTGTGTTTAAGGTCCCTTGTGCAACATCTTGTCTTCCTCTCTCCTATACTGCAATGGAGGACTTGGAATTCAATCCTTCATTGGTTCACTTATTGTGTGATGGTGGATATTAAATATGTAGGTCTATCCTTTTATTGGCATGAAGTTCTAGTTTGAAGGCATGAACTCTTTTGTAGGATCACCTCTTGGTCCTCAATCGATGGAGCATTCACTCCATGGATAGGGAATTAGTCAAAACCTCATATAGCATACCATCAAAATAATTTTTGTGCTTGTCTATATTGGTAAGTACACCTCTCCTACACTTTCATTATTTAAAAATAAAAAAGGTAGACTGTGGGTTGGTTTTTTTTCAAAGTACTGATTGATCTTTACAAGAGGTAATCCATGGGTTGTCATTTTTTCTAATATTTTGTTAGAATTAATAAGTGAAAATAGACTATGTTTTGGGACTAGGTACTAAAAAGAATTAAAAAACCAATAGTCTTCCTCTACACCCATTTGGAAAACTCTAGGAGAATCTTTGACCTTCCCTATAGATAAGGTTTAGCACTCTGAAATGCAAAGTTTCCAACAAAGAAAGAAAACATAGAAGACAATAATTATGGGATTAAAATAATTTCAAGGGAAATTATAAGTTAATTAGAAGGTATGAAGCAGGCAATAAATTATTTGAGTATATGGATGGAAAATTAGGAAAGCAAGCAAGAAATTATGGAAACCAAGCTTCAAAAACTCAAATTAAATTATGACAAGTAGGATTTAGGTTTTGATATGCATTATAATATCATCCTATGTTTTGAAAGAGGTTCTCAGTATGTGACATGCCTTCTAAGTGTTTCCATGTCCTTAATGAAAGAGTATGAAATTGAAGAAGATATGGTCCAATAAATAGCATTAGCTGTGAATAATGAAAAGATTAAGAGGAGTATGGGTAGGAAAAATAAGATATGTCAATGAAAGAAGCCCATAGTGGCAATAAATTTGTCTCTAAACTGTCTTATGTAGTTTACTTGTATTTCTATATTAGGAAAATATATAAAATAATATAGCTTTAGATATGATAAGAATAGAACAAGCGTTGTAAGGAATCAAAATCTTGAAAGACAAGTACTATTATTTTTGAAAAAATATGTAGAGGAATTTTGTAATGATTTTGAACTTTTTGTACTCCTCTCACTACTTGGATTTCCAACAACATTTTCATAAATACAAAATCTATCATTATTGCGAAAAAATATATCCAAATTCTGAATATTTACTTCTATGATAGATAAAGAAATGAATCAATCACATCTACAATCTCAATCCTCATCTATGGTTTAACCTTACCTGTCCCATCTTATTGAGTATATCATGAAATGGACTTGAAGAAAACTTACAATGTTTGGATATCAAGGTTCAATAGTTTAGTGGAATTTTTTTTCTTATCTTGAAGCTTGATCCTTAGCAACTTACCCTTCCCCCATGATTTCAAGAATTCCTCTTTAATTTTTCATATTTTCTTTAGCATGGAAGTTTCTTAAGATGTTATATTATCCCTTGAGTATTATTCATTAAACAATATTCGAAAAGCATTTTTTCCTTTTGTGTACACAAATAAAATTCTTAGACTCAAGAAGAATGCAAATCCAATTGGGAAATATGTCAAAAAATATGAAAACATTCCCTTCCTCAAATTGAAAACCCCTTCAAGTCATGAAAACACCATATCATATGAAGAGATTTCCTTCAAAGAAAAATTCATTATTTTAGTCATCCATTAGGTTCAAGAAAATTGGGCCTCAAATTTGAATGGAAGGTAATGGGTTTTTACCAATGGAAGATGTTTCTCCATTTTCTTGTTTGAGTTCAAACATGACATCAATATCATATTTATATATAATCCTTACTTGTTTTATTCTAGAGGAATGCTTCTTTGAAATTGATATTTATAATTTAATCGTAAGAAATAAATAACTTGGACCCCTATATGGATTTGATTTCCCTACCTTCCACTGATTTTTTTGTACAATATCATGTTATAATAAATTGGAGATAGTTTGGGGAAATTTATAGAAACAATAGAACCACATAATGGCCTCTTCTCATTCATTTGCATCGAGGTATATTTGGAAAAAAGATTATGATAAGATATTTATCGCCAAATACATTATTTTTCTCATTATCATCCTTTGGATTATTAAAATCTTCCCTTTAATTTCAATATTTTTCATGAGTATGATTACTCTATGAATTTATTTCCTAAATCTCTAGCTCCTTCCCCACCAAAATACCCCTACCTAAAGGTTCTCAAGATCCTTTCCAAGTAGTTACTAATACAAATAAGAAGAGAGGGGGGCCCCCTCCCTCTCATCCTCATAAAATATCTGTCCCTTCAAGTTCCAATTAGTGTGAAATTTTAGGAGATGAGGATGAGATGAATCTATCAAGAAACAGGAAAATTTTTAACCACCCACCAATAGGTTAAAGGGTTACCCAGAAATAAATCTCAAAGTCCATTGCAAATGAGGGAATCAACAATGAGATTATTAAACCAAAAGCACCAAAAGAGGAAAACACTAAAAACATCCATGAATCAAGAAAAGTCTCCAAAAGAAGTAATAATTATTCCAAATTAAAGTATTACCCTGGAAGGGGATCTATCTCAATATTAGCAAAATCCTCCAGTACTTCAAGTTCATTCACTTGGTTTTTATCAATCTCCATCTTATGTTGCAGTTTTGAAGGAATTAACTCATCATTCCCTTCTCCTCGCAAGGGGAAGGAAATCTTATTGGGAAGGACAAGAAAAAGAGACAAATCAATTTTTTTTTGGGATATAAAAGCTACTTGGACTCACTTTTAAATAAGGGGGATTGTAGTCCACTCTAGTGAGAAATACCGCATTGTTTTTTCATTTGGTTGGGTAATTAGTTTTAAATGTTTTACTCTTATATGTAAGAAATTAGAAAAAAGAATACATGTAAGAGAAAGAGCTGGAAATTCTCCTCCCTACATTTTAATGGGAGCATGAAAGACCTACAAGTGGCAATCAAACCCTGACATTTTTTACTTCCATGCTTGATAATTCGGTCATGATTTATTTTAATACCAAATATAACCATTTCTATTAAAAAAAAATTTCCATCCACGCCTTTTTAACATTATATATTTTCTCCATAGTTTATTTATAAATATAACTATAATTGCTTAAATCTAAAGGAAATGAAGAAGTAAGTTGAAAAGTGTTGTAAGGTCAAATTCAAAGTAGAAAAAGATACTACGTGTCCCATTTTAATAAGAAAGTATTTATTTGTATGAAAAAAAAAATATTTACATCACAAGTAAGTAAGTATATATATATATATATATGCACATAAATATCGTTTATAATTTGTATCTTGTATCCCTTAATATGAGGATGAAAGATTGTATTCATATGTTTAGTTTTGTGTCAACCATTATCAAAACATACTTCCAAAATTTGAATATAAAGTTAGGATCTTTATGGGAAATTGATGGAAGATGTCAAAAGTTGACTCAAATGTTTGCGATTTCATGGAATTAAGTTAGTCTTATTATAAGGCATAATAATCACTATGTTTAAGAAATAATAAACCGTAATCAATACAACAATACTATGATTTTTCAATTGCTATTATTAAATGTATTAATTAGATTTGAATGAATGGGAAAATATGTATACAATTCTGGGCAACTTAATAAGGGTGCTCATGACACAACTTTATATATGTGTATTATGTGTATGTAGTAGTGTGGAGGTGAGGTCGATAAAATTATTTATACATAACAGTCTCATGAATGTCAAAATGACCTATTCACTTGGATTAATGTGGTTATTATAAAATCTTCTCATTTTGATTTTTAGTTAGAAGACACAATTTTTGAAGTAAAAAGAGCAAGTTGTCATACTTCCACATCAAGCAAGTTGCTAGAATTTTATTAGTGACTCTATTGGGGAATGAATTTGTATTTCCATTGCTACTAATTATCTATTGCTTGTGGTGTGTAAGTAGTGGCTATTGAGGCAAAAATATTCCACATGGTAGCTCCATATTTATGTCACACCACTAGAATAGCCCCGGATCAATGCATATTCCTTTAACATCCAACTTTTTAGTGACAACATTTGTCAAGGTAAGGTCTGAAACTTGACTTGTATACTTCCTTGAAACCTAATTTGAAGTCCCTTGCTATCATTTTACTATAAAATCCTGGGAAATTCCGTTTTTATAGCCACATCACTATTTAACTAAGAAATTCCAATATTTCTTTAGATAGGATGTTACACCTCACCTCAAATACCTTTAATGCTAAAATCCGCGATTCATTTTTTCCATGAGTTGTCATCATGTCCAAACATTAACTTGTTTATGTCAATATTTATGTAGAAGCAATGTACCAACACTTAGTATTTCCCAATACACTTCACCCCATGCTTGATAGGTATCTAAAACTCCTTCCAAAACTAAGAATACTTCAATATTTCTTAGGATAGGATGTTGCACTTCCCTTTGGTGGCCCTAATCCTTCATGCTCAAATTCCTTTAATGCTAAAATTCATGATTCATCTTTTCCATGAGTTGTCATCATGTCCAAAAATCAACTTGGTTATGTCAATCCTTATGTGGAATCAATGTACTGACAGTTAGGATTTCCCAATACACTTCACCCCATGCTTGATGGGTATCTAAAACTTGTTCCAAAATTTAGCGGTAAGGGCTCAAGAATAGTTAACAGGCATATCATAGTGTTGCAACATTTCATCAACAATCTTCTTTTCAAGCTCAAGGATGTTTTTATGTGGATGTTTGTGCATTCTTTGGAGGGTGAATCCCGAGTTTGGTTCATATATTTTTTATTCAGTACAGAATATTTACTTGGTAGTAGTTGCATGATCTCTTTCTTTGTCACTGGGTAGAGATAAATGATCATTTTTATCTATTAATGTAATTTAGTTATTTCAAAAAAATGGTAATAAAAGTCTGACAACATTTAATGGATGTATCATATGTCTTATCTTGAAATTCCTAAGAATGTAAGACTTTTTTAGGGTGTTTCCATTATTTACACTACTATCCATTATTATTATTTCTCATTATTTCTCGTGAAGAGAGACATTCTCAAGATTTGGATGTTATTTTTGACAATGCATTGGAACTTGAAAGTAATATGGTAGCTTCTAAATGTTGTTGACTATTGACTCCCAATCTCACAAGAACGATGAAGGTGGGAAATGATCCAATGCTACTTTGCATATTTCTAATCAATGTGTATCATTGTTTGCAAGAAGTTCTTCTAACATTGCCATCATTTGAAGAGGACAAAATACTAACACCCACTTTGCCTTTGAAAACAAAAAATCAATTATTAGAGGAATCATTTCCACCCATTGGATAAACAAGGAAAAAATTTAATCGTAATATACCATTAGCCTTTATGAAATAGGGGTTTTCATGAATTTTAGAGATCATCTACCACCTGTCACTTTTCTTGGTCCAATATCCATGTGTATTTGTTGATCAAATTTATATGAGGAAGAGTAATATCCATTGAGGTTTTATTTATAATCAATTAGAGGCTACTATAATCACTTTTTAGAATGAGGTGCATGAAAATTCTTATATGATTTCCAAGCAACACATGAAATCATCTTTTGCAATTATCCCTATTAGAAACAATCATGTGTTGGCAAAGTCTTGAGATGAGATGGTACCTCATGAAGGTCAAGTGCATCATGATGAACAATATGCTAGAACTAATGAGGATAGGAACTACCCTCCTCTACTTGTGTTTAATTAGTGGGTGGAAAGAGGATGTGAACTATGAAAAACATAATTTATAACATGAGGGTTATGAAATTGATGAAATATTATTTTTCTCTTTGGAATGATAATGATGTTAGAAATCGTATTTTCTAACCTTAATTAGATATTGATTTGAGTTAAAGAATGAAGGTCAAGAAAATAATGAATCCAACAACAAATAATTTGAGATTAATGAATCACTTAGATAATCCATTCATTACTTGATCAATGGTAATGATAGTTCAAATAATTTCAAACCTATTTGACTCATGCTTTCGACATGGACAATGAGGTAAATCAACCATCCATTGAAAATAATAGGGAAATGATAGTTTTCATTGAATATTATGATGATAAAGATATCGTAGTGCATTTTATCCTAATGGATATCGGTTTCCACCCACCTATTCCATTGGCTCAAAATAGTTTTCCATGCTGGCAATTTTCTAGAAGTTTTTCTACCATTTTTCGAGTCTTGAACTCCCGAGGCCATTTTTAGGCCGTAAACGACGTTTTTCGGTCTCGTAGTGGCCCGGAGGATAGTCATAGGATTTCGTTTGGGCCCGATCCACAATTGTACTCCTTTGCTAGAGTTCTTTGTGGAGCCTAATCTTTGAGAATCATAGGTCGTGTTTTTAATTGTGTTTGGTTCGTAGACAATGACAGGGGGGTGTGGGGGGGATTTCTCCCCCTCCCCCCCCCCCAGTACAGTTTCCATGGGGGTTCCATGGGGGGGGGGAGAGACTAATTTCAGATCCTACCCCCTGTTGTGGGTTCGGTGGAAGCGCCCCCATAGTGAAAATTTCAGAAAAAATGCCTTGTAAAATGTTGTAATTTCATAGTCATGACTTGGTCAATAATGGGTGATTTATGTTAGAATAATTATCCCATATATACCTTAGTTTAAAACATTATTTTATGTTTCTAAGTGTTCGAAATTGGTTATTTAAGTTCCTAGGTGTCTAGACTATGATATTTGGCCTCTAACGCACACTTAGCCCACATATTATGGTGTTTATCCACAAGTGTGCCCCACTACTACTTTGTTTCCTAATTTTAACCATGCTTTACTGATTAAGAGTGCTCTGGATGCTTTTAGTAGCTTTATCCTGCTTTAAAATACGTTTCTACTAGATAAGGTTGAGATAAGGACAATATCATGCTTTTGGCAAGTCTTCTACTTTCTGGCCACCCACCTCTTCCTTTTTTTTCTCCTCAAAATCATCCTACATGCTTCCTTTTAGTCACTCATGGCCTACCAAAGCCCGGGTAGGAAATTCGTGACCTTCTTGCATGAGTTGGAGTGAGATGTTTCTCTAGATGGGGATTTTTCCCAATTTGTAAGCTTGACACATGAGAGCAATTCAAATGCCTCCATAGTATTTCGAATCTCATCCATTCTATTATATTTGGATAGCCATTTCTTTTTCCAAGGTTGACTGCAATACAATTATTCAATTGAAGTTTTATCTATGTTTCAATTTTGAGTTAATTTTCTTCTCTAGTCTTGTATCTTTGCATAATCAACTATGTGCAAGATCCTAACTGTGATCATATTTTCACAATTTACAAGCCCATGGTATTGGTTATCCCGTGGTATTTTACCATGGTAATCCCTCTTTTAAACGAAGGAATTTTAATATGATTGTGTGTTGTAGTATTGTATTGTAAATATATATATATGATTTTATAAGAGAGTCTGTGAGAGAGTGAAGAGGAAGTTTGCAGTGGATGTGCTACAGGTTGTATCCCTTTATTTGCTAGACGGTATAATAAAACAATTGGAAATTTATTTTTGGACGTAGACCAAATTGGGTGAACCACATATATTGGCGTCTCTCGTGTATTGTGTTTATGTGTTTTATTTCTGCATCTTGTTTTATGCTATTGTTCCATGATCCTGTTTTTGTAACAACTAGATTTTTCGAACGATCTACCAAGCACCCCAAACGAAGATCGTATGAAAACATTATGACCCCAGGAAGTTGATTGTTAAACTAACCACCTTGGGGCCAATATTTATGATGGTTCATCTCCTAGGGTTAGGTTTTTGGATGTTTAGTGTTATTTCCCTCATGCTTATGATAAATAGGCCCTTTTGGTCTCTTTTTGTATCCATCTTGTCATGAATGAGCGTAGTCATCACATCTCTTTTCAAAGATAAGATACCACCTGTTGATGCCTGGAAAATATTAGCATGGGCAGTAGGGATTCTCCCCAATGTACAATCTCAATTAGATCACTCATTGTTTGGTATAGGGAATCCATCCGGTTAACGGTCTGGATACCATAGGTGTGTTTGTTCAGTTATGTATTGGTTGCGTCCCGGCCCACCGTTTATATTTTATGTTTAAGAGTATTAATATGCAAGTGAATTCTAACTAATGAATATAATTGATAGGTACAAACCACACTAGTGATGTGCAGCTGCTTACCTCCCATCTTACCGCTCCTACATTATCAATTATCTAATCCTATTCTATGCTAAGCTAACCTATCCTTGCAAGGAGCAAATTTGAATAAGAGTAATAATATGAAAATGCTCATACAAATCTAACAAATAACTACTAAGATAAAATATGCACATTCCCAACAGAAAATTACCAAAGATAGCTTTGATTTTAATTAACACAATTTATTACTCTGTTAGCACATAGATATTTGCATAGACAAGGAAATCATTCATCACCATTGAAGTAGCTCAATAAATTTATAGATATATCACATCATTAACATTAACATAAAATAAATAGTTCGGATCTATCAGTCACACATCCTAGGCAAACTTCCGTGCAAGCTTTTCCCAGCAAATAGACTTTTCTTCATTAGCAGAAAATTAGTTCTCTTACACAATGCATCCAGTCTCTAATTCACTAGAAGAAGTCCCTTTATTTGTACCCTTCCCCTCCTATTTATATTACATGGGAATTTGTATTTACATGATGGATCACTTCACCTACCCTTGACTCTTGAGATTCCAAAAATTGGTTTCTTGTGTTTGCACATATAAAATAGAAAATTATTTACAAATTAATATCACTCAGATTTCCAGATTTTTAATTTTAAAACTGCATAAAGAAATGGTAAACCATAATATCACTCAGCTGGTGGGACCTCCAGGATGGAAATATAATTGTCCCACAAGTTCGTTTCCTAAAATATTATATTACACTGCAAAGGTTCTAATAACTTCAAATAAATCTCATGAGTGGATAACTCTTTTCCTACATTTATTAATCCCATAGCAGTCATTCTATAATTTTCTTCCAAAATATAAGCATCGTTAGATGTTTGTCCTATGTGTTGTTGGAGGTCTTCTTCTCTCAAAACATCCATCTCTTTTATGTACTCCAACTCTTCCTCTAAGCTACTTTTCAACTCTGCTATGTGCTGGTCTTGTATAGGAAATTCGGACATATCCTGGGCGATGTTCATATGGCACCTCTCATGCACCTGAAAAATGATTTTGTATATTTATTCACACTTTGTGATAGATTTCGGCACCTCTGCTTGTATTGTTCTGGCCGCTTTTCTGCAACTATCCAAAAGAGCTATATCAAGCTTGAGCTCTGCATCTGATTTGTTAGGAAGGTGATCTGGAAAACCTAAGTGTTCTCTTTTCCATCCAATCAACTTTTTAATCTTGGGAAACGTTGCATCCAATTTTTGTCTGACTGCAAAGGCACTTTTAGAAATATCCTTCAACCTATCTATCATCTTCCACATCTTATAAAATTCTCCTACCAACAATTCCTGTGAGTGGCAGATATGTCTTTGTAACTTGCATGCTTTCTCATGAAAAGGAGTCATATCCTGCTTTTGATTCTAAGCCACATTTACCTGTTCCAATAGAGATTCTTTCTCTCTTACTGACTCGTCCATCTAAGACCGCACCTCCTCCACTTGTTGAATTGAAATCATTTCCGTTTCTTCCAATTCTATAATGCGAGAGTATAAATCACCTCTCTCACCTTCCATGATTACAAGATGTGCGTTCAAGGAATACTTTTAGTTTTCTAGATTATGATAATCAAACAATAAAATATTATTCTCGGCTATTACTGCCTAATGTTTTATTTTCAATTCTAACCCTTCACCTCTTGCTTTAACTAGGTTGTCTTTCAGCTTTAGCATTTTCTCTTTGTTTCATTCTAGCTCATTCATCAGCTTATCCACATTGTCAGCATTTTCTTGAGTAGCTACTAAATTTACTGATGCCTTGAACTTGGGATCTCTATGGGTTCCCTCTACTATGGTGTTTTCTTGAATGGCCACCACATCTAGTTGTGTGCCCATTTTTAGCCTTTTCTTTGATCTCCTTATTATTTTCTTCCTTTTGGAGTCAAAGACTATCGTTTCTAGATTCGCTACTGAGTGTTTCTTGAAAGGGGTGAAAGGAGTGAGCCCGAGCTCGAAAAATGGGAGATGTCCTCCTGTAAGTGTGATTCCAAACAAATCTGGTGGATCTATGTCAATGTTTTGAAGATTCTGACTTTTCTTGGGCTTGTTCTTCTTCCACAACTTTCTTGATCCTGCCTTCTTCTTAGGATTTTCCTTTCCAACTCATCTGACTGGATTCTACCTATGATTCCTGTTCTAACATCTACATAAGGTAGAATCCAACCAGTGACTTCAGAGCATGGGAAAATTTCTGGTCTGGTGGCGGCTTTATGAAGGTTGTACCTTTTGATATTTTGATACACTACCATCTCCTCAATGGATGCATCTGACATATTCTGATCTCTGATTAGGTGACATACTTCACCCCATTTGTATTGAGAGACTGCTCTTGTCATTTCCTTGGTATCCTCATATACTGCTTCCATTGGAGTTTCTAGGAGAACCTCTATGTCTGAATATGACTCTACCACTTTTTTTCTTATTCTTGGAAGCCATCCTTTGCATTTCTGAGTTCTTAAGTAATATAAAAATCAATGTATAAGAGTAATTTATCATTAAAGAAACACATTTTAAAGCAACATGCAAAGGTACAATTCATCAATATTATTTGCAAGGAACCAAAAAACATTCTGAGATTCATACTTCTATGATATCCGTTGTATTTGATGTTGGTTGGGATTTATCACAATATTGACAAATTAGTTGAAAAGTGAAAACCTATATGCAGTGAATAATGTATAATAGGTCTTCATTTGATTTAATCCAGATTCTTCAATGTACCATTGGCCAAAATAAGAAATAGGGTTTTATTGAAGAGTTCCATTGATGGAGTACAATAACAGTGTAGCATGCCCATTTTAACCAAAACATAAGTAAGATATGGACACTCTCTTCAAACAAAACCACCTGTTTTACTTGTTTACACGACCCGGGGAAATTCAAGGTTCTTGATGAGCTTGAAGCCTTGTTTTACGCTTTAACCTAATAGGTTTAATCGTTTTGGTGGAGAGTAAGGAAGCGAAAAATGAGAAGAACCCTAAACAAGAATGAATCCTAGCAATATGTGTGTTCGCTATAGGGTTTATGTAAAATATAATATGCGTGTTCGCTATAGGGTTTATGTAAAATATAATACATTTATCCAGTGGAACCCTGTTAAGGAATAAGCTTTGTAGTCACATTACGGGAAAGGCCCTAAAATTAAAACAAACAAGCTCAAATGTCCCCTATGGCTATCAACACAGGCTTACCCTACTGAAAACTAAGCCCTCCCTTATACTTCTCAAGTTTACAGATTATTTTGGGCACCAATGATAGACTTGTATATATCTATGGTAAAACGTCGTTCTATCAATTAAAGCTAACAGATAAAAGTCCTACCTAGCAATGTGCGAATGGTTGAAAGAAAAGAAGACCAGCGGGGTTCTTTTAGCATCCTAAATGCTTCGTAAAGTTGTTGCAAATGTTTGTAAATGGGGATAAAACAAGACCTTCTACATATACCTTGGAAAACCCTAGCATTTAATGCGCTTAGGTGTTCCTGCAAAAAGGGGACATTTTACCATTTCGGGAAAAGCTGTATCGGAGAACTTTTTTGTTTGACAACGACATGCATTGGCCGACTTTTATTTTGACTGCAACGTGTTTCAGCATCTCTTTCAGATTTACGTCGATCTCTTTTGCGAAATGAAAATTTCGACGTATTTTTACCTTTTATGTCGATCCTGTTCGCGTTATGAAAACTTCAGAGCATTTATTTTTTTTGTCAGCGAACATTTAAGTGGACTTTCAAATTTATGCTGATCCATTTCAGTGTGAAACCAATAACTTCTCTGAACTGGCCTGTCTTCTTTTTCCCTCCGATCGTGTCGGTGTGGCTTAAGATTCTGCTCTGAAACACAGATTTTAACAAAATTTTGGAGCTCTTTTGTAATCCCTCTGATCATTTCAATGGATAATTGAAAGTTGCTCCGACCATTTCAGCGGAAAATCTCAAGTTGCTCCGATTCAAAACTTTCCCTTTTTTTGTTTTTTACTTTTTTCAAGAAAAAACTAAGTGTCAAAAGTGAGCATAAAGTCGGGAATGCATGTGCCATTTTCCAATTTTTTTTCTTTTTTAAATGCAATCTACAATTCGCAATCCGCAATCAGAATTGTGGAAAAGTAGAACTACGGGAAGCGGAAATGTGGATCTGTGGAAATGCGGGAGGCAAGAAAAATGAAAAAATGCAACCCGCAATCCGCAATCGGAACTGCGAAAAAGCGGGCATGCAAGATTGCGGGATTGTGGGAGCAAAACTTGGAAATTCATAAAATCAACCCGCAATCCGCAATCCGCAATTGGATTGTGGAAGGCTGTATTACAGGACTGCGGGATGCAGGATTGCGAAAAGGATGGATTGCGGAATTGCAGAAACACTTCCAAGCAATCCGCACTTCCGCAATCCGCAATTTAACATGCGAAAAGTCTCTTTTCTTGGTTTCTTTTAAAAAACTAAGTGTTAGAGGTAGGTAAATCTAAAATGAGAATAAAATCTAAGTGAAAATTAAAAATAAAAGGAGGGGCCCTACATTTTTACAAAAAAAATGGGGATCATGTTGCAGCTGCAACAATTGCCGACTAGCTGGTGAACAAAGATATCTGAACAAATTCTTATAGAGGATTACAATTTCTTATTTGTTATTAATTCTAAATGTAAAACAATGCCTCTAACATTTCCTTTCAGTATTTTAAAATTCAAAAGTCTTAAGCAGGGAGAGGAGCTTCTTGAATCATATTGGTCATTTTCTTTGGGAAGTGATCAAGCTGGACTAGATTTCCTAACCACTCTCCTGAGGCCATAATATGGGGTTTATTATTAGTTTCCTCTTTTGCTTACCTATACATATGAATCCAGAGGATTGTAACAAAATCAGACAGATGTATTTGTTTTTTCTTCATTCCCATGCTATCAACATTCCTTTGGATGCTTTCTTTTGACGATTTTGTCATCCGAGTCCTTCAAAATAGATTTCTTCAGTCTTCAAACATTTGATGTAGGTTCTTCCATCCATAATGTCATTTTTGGTGAGTTATGAGTTTTCTTTATTTGTCAAAATCACGGACGGAGAATAACCTTCTGGAGTATCATCCGGTGTATCTTCTTGATTTGATACATTTTACTTTTCCATACCATTTCTTTGATGGAGATGGAATCCTTTAAGTAAGTTTTGCTCTTCATTATAAGCCTTTTGGCTGTAATTTTTCGTAGCATGGGATCATTTTAAATTCCATGCTTCAGCAAGACTTGCTTCTTTTCCATGGGTCAGTTATAATAGGATTCCTAAGATAGGAATTTATGTGTGAGCGAGTGGAGCCCCAAGATAGTAATTTAGAATCCATGAATCCTAGTTATTTCACCATGTTTATATCGACACAAATTGAAACACGAAGCAGGTTTCTCCTTGTAAAACAAAGCAACAATTAAAATCACTAATGACATTGATGTTACAAAAAGAATTCCTTTTGTTATAAAGCCGATTCTAATCCTTCAATGATGATAATCGATTTTAAAGACGATTTTTGGATGAAGAATATCTTCTTTAGTATATTTAAAACCAGTTGGCCAATAATACCCATCTCTTAATATTTTATGAGTTGTAGTTTCTCCGGAATAATGTCCCCCTGCAGGGCCATCAAGTAACTCCTTTACCACTTTCTCTGCATCATCCTTTTCAACACATCTGAGAAAAAATCCATCGTAATTATTCCTAAATAGCACTCCATTTATTATTTGATATGATGTTGAGTTTAATCAGAGTGCCCTTAATTGCTTTGAACTCCAATGTTCTGGCAATTATCCATTTTGAAGATAATGAATTAAGTCTCTGTACCAAGACTATGGAGTGGTGAAAGTGGAACAAACTTCAATTAGAATCATTTCTAATTCATTTTCCCAGACCTGATCTTTATCAATTGTATTTTTAGTCAGCAACTTGCATAATCCTTGACCTTTGATGATATTGGTTGGCTTAAACTCTAGGTCATATTCTTGGAGTGCAGTCACCCAATTTCCTCGTCTTTATCCCAACTTCTTCTGAATAAATATAGATCTAACAACTGGGTGAGGTATTACAACCTTTGTTCTATTTTTCACAATATAAGGTCTAAACTGCTTCATTGCCTTGAAAAATGCATATGCTTGTTTATCTACATCTGTGTAATTGAGTTCAACTCCTTGTAACCCAGTGCTCATAAAATATATTGGGTATTCATCTCCTTTCTCTCCTTTCTGCGTGAGCAATGCTTCAAGAGAAAAATCTGAAGCAAATGTGTATATAATAAAATCTTTCTCAAAATATAAACTACTCAATGAAGGTGCGTGAGCAATGCCATTTTTTATATCCTTAAATGCATTCTTCTCAATATTATTCCATTTGAACTACACACTTTGCTTCACCATTTGCTGCAAAGGTTTAACAATCTGTGCAAAATTGTTGAATATTGTAACTTCTAAGAATATTATATTTGTATATTATTTATTCCGGAGATGTTCCATACCTCCGATGTGATTATACTATGAATCCGAGGATGTTTATTCCTCCGAATTGGTTGTGGTAACTAAGGTTATTAGACCCACCATGTGGGGGTCGGCCCAGTCAGTTATAATAGGGTATTTAACCTAATGGTTAAATACGAGCCTACATGTACTTGTGTAAAATACATGTCAGTGTAGTGTATAAATAGAGGAGGTATGTTCCTCATTTGATACACTCACTCACTTAAGAGAGACGCACTTATGGAGGAGAGGTATGCTATGGTGGAGGAGGAGATCATGTCTTTGGTTTGAATCTTTGTATATTGCTGGTCATCTATATTGAGGAAGCTTTACTAGGTTTTCTACCCCATAAGGGTTTCCCAAGATAAATTTGTGTCTCTTGTGTTTATGCTATGCTTGTTGTTTCTTCAGTGATCCTGTATATGCTATCATTGTGAAATGGAATGTAATGTTACTATTTTCTATCTTATCATATTGAATTTTAACATGGTATCAGAGCTAACCTGAAGGAAGGCAATGTATGGCACTTACGACACTTGCTTCTCTTGTGACAATTTGAAGGTTAGGGTTTTATATAGAAAAAACCAGTCATCGTGGAACTTTCGCTATAAATCCATTTATACAAAGTTTCAGGATCTGAAAAGTTTACAGGTCGTAGATAACCTCCCCAGGTACCTTGTGTCCAAAGGGAACCCTCATATTCGTTGTACTTTATGAGTTATGATCAGTACAAGTTAGGGTTTCTGCCTCTTCTAGATCTCAGTCAAAATCAGGTGACCTTGGAAAAAAGGTCATAACTTGGGATAGGAAGCTCCAAATGAAATTTCGTAGAGAGTGACAGGTAGTACACAGACTGTACTATCTCATGAAATGTTTTTAGAGGCCGAAGGTGAACCAGTGACATGTGGCACGCCGTACAAGTTCGCTCTCCTGTTTTATCCCATAAACAGGTCACGTTGCGACACTTGGCATAACTCTCTCTCAGAAAATCCAATTGAGGTCAAAACTATTAGGATGGAAAGATGACAGGTCAGGATACTGCAGAAAAGGTTTTCAGACCCTGTGGAGTAGAAATTTCAGAGTTATAGCAGAAACAATCAGGTGCATATTTCTGTCAAAATAGAATTATTTTTGGAGCACCTTTATTCATGTCTTCCGGAATTTAGGGTTTCGGAGAAAGTTAGAATTTTTGGAATCGGAGTCCATGGCTGGAAGCTCCTCAGAAAAATAAGAATTTAGAGCCTTGGATCAAACATTTTGATTGGACAGAAGGGTGGGCTTCATCAAACCCTAGTTCGGGTTCCTATCCAGAAGATCCAGAAGTTTCGAAGGCAATTTTGAGGGGTCAAATTTTGGAGATTTCAAAATTGAAGAATGCTAGGTTGATCAGCTCAGCAAGACACATTCTTCAATCCATTCAGAAGTGTGAAAGTCAAAGATTGAATTTTTAGGGTTTCTCTAGCAAACCCTAATCAAGCTCCAGATCAAGTTTCAGGGGGAGTTGAGGCTAAGGCCTTACATAAGAAGACTACAAAAAGTCTCGACAGGTATGACTTAAGGAGGTTCAGGTATGCCTTGAAATCTGATTCTTGATTAAGTTCATAATGTGTTTGTCTTCATGTTATTTATTAGTACAATCTTGATTAATGTTATTAATTGTCTTATCACCCTAGTAACAATATGAATGCATGTGAATGATTGAAGACATTCATTGATTAGGGCTATATGATTGTACTTATGCATTATGGTGTTGTGTGAGGTTGATATTGTCTGCTAACAAGACACAGGTACATCACAAAAGACAAATCAAGTTCCATGACCATGACAACATGAAGACAAAGACTCACGAGGTATGTATGACTTTGTTATATCATGTTTAACCTACGAGATATGCAGGCTCTAGCTCAGGATCTCTAAATCATTGAAGAGATTGTTTAGGTATGTTGTACATAACTAAGCAGGTATACTAATCCAGGTATGTTTTCCTGTGTCATGTTAGAATCTTACCTTGTGTAAGTATACTTGGTATGATTGGTTAGTAATCAAGGGTTTATGCATATTATGTCTCTTATCTTGGTTGATGATTTAACTAACTAGATCAAACAAGAATATGCATGAGTAAAAGAAGACTTCCTTGAAACCCTGAATACTAATGATCATGACTGTACATATTCAAGATTATTTAGAATTAGAATGTTTTGATAAGATTGAGAATATACTAATGAATGTATGTTTGTGTATGATATCATGAGGATGACACTAGTGTACACTTGAGCATGCACAGTGGTACAGAATGAATAGAAGCTCAGAAGACATACAGAAGATCAAGCGGGAGGAAACCACACAAACATAAAAGATAAGTATTTGGGTTGTTAATAGAAATAGTAAATGATATTGCTTGTATGCATATTTGTATTCCTAGAATATATCATGTTGAGTATAAACATTCATAAAGCATTAAACAGTATACTACTAATATGCATATGCTTGGTAAATTGGACAAACATTCCATTTTTGCTTGTCTAGAATGAAACCTCTTTGCTGACATGCTGAGAGCTGTGCACACTCTCGATAGTATGTTCTGGTAGAGATGGAAGGCATATAGATAGCCACTGTATGCATACAGGATATGGGAAAGTGTTGTGCCAAAGTATTGGTCAAAATAGTTGCATAACTATGTAAATGATATATGTATGCATAATAGGTTATTATGTCAATATGATTTGATGATTATGAAGTATTACTAATCATGTACTTAATTTTGATTTATAGGAAAGATCATGATGAATGGGGAACTCTGAACAAGCGATGGATGTTCAACAAAAGAGTTACAAATCAAACACACTATAGAAAGCTTGTGGTTAAGAGATTCTCTTAGAAAGAGGAAGAGAATCATGATAAGATGTTTTGCTCCAAGGGACTAGATAAGACCATTCTCTTAATAATGTAATCAGAGTCTGTATGGGTTCCCAAGATCGGTAGTCAATTGATGAGCTTAATGATCATCATGAGTGATGTGGATATCAACCTTTGCTACAAGTTTAAATATGGGTTCTATACACATATGACATGGATGCAAGAAGGAACTCACCATAGAGTTCGAATGATTTTGAGGCTCATTTTAGTAGACCCATCTGATGAGAGATGGCACAGATAGATATGCAGAAGATCACTCAATGCTGAGTGTGAATAATGGACAATTGACAGCTTCATGACAAAGCTTGGGCTTTACCAGAAGTAAAGTTGTTCCTAACCTTTACCTTAAGGTTGTGGATGATGAACCTATCATACCATTATTGTATGACGATGATCTCTTTCTGACAAGGAATGAGAAACAGGTCATGAAAATGACTGCAGATATGAAAATGAAAGATCTCGGATTAATGCACTACTTATTAGGTCTAGAAGTATGGCAAGATCCAAAAGGAATCTTTTAAAGCAAGGTAAGTTTGTTGTGAAGTTTCTAAAAAGATTTGATATGTTGGAGTATAAATCCATGGCCACTCCCATGGACTCCAACTTGAAGTTATTAGTTAATGACTCATCGTATTTAGTGGACCTAACCCTATATAGACAAATCATTGGGTCATTGATGTATTTAACAAATACTAGGCTAGATATATGCTTTGTTCTAAATACCCTAAGTCAGTATCTAGCAGAACCTAGAAAGGTGCACTTATAAGCTACAAAGCATGTAGTGAGGTACCTAAAAGGTACATTAGATTTTTGGTCTATATTATCTTGGAGGTCATGAACTCCGTTTACATGGTTACTCAGATTCTGATTGGGCAGGAAGTGCCTCAGACAGAAAGAGTACATCAGGTGGATGTTATAGTCTTGAATCTGCCATGATCTCATGGTTCAGCAAGGAACAATCTAGTGTGGCTCTCAGTACTGCTGAAGCAGAATATATATATAGCTGTCTGCTCTGCCAGAATATATATAGAAGCTTTTATATGGAATGTTTGACTTAGAAATTAATTCCACTATGATTATGTGTGACATTCAAAACTGCATCAAGATAGAAAATATTGTATTCCATGATAAGTCAAAAACACATAAGAGATCCGATACTTCTATATACGAGATATGGTGCAAAGAGGAGTTATCAAGCTCGATTATATAAGCACTAAGGATCATATTGCTGATATCTTGACTAAACCTCTGTCTCGAGTGAAGTTTGAATAATTTCGAGACAAGCTTGGTATAGTTCAAAAGAACTCTCCTCGAAAGGGGGAGTAGCATAGTATATGATAACAAGTCTGTCTCATCAATGATGAGGTTACCTATTTACTGGACTCAGTTACTTAGAATTATTTTTAGGACCCTTATATTTTTACTTTTGATGATAGATGTATTAGTAAGAATACATGCTTTTGATGATAGATGTATTAGTGAGTATACATGCTTTTGATGATAGATGTATACATACTTTTGATGATAGATGTATTAGTGAGTATACATGCTTTTGATGATAGATGTATTAGTGAGAATACATGCTTTTGATGATAGATGTATACATGCCTTTAATGATATATGTATTTGATGCTATTGATGAGGATACATGTTTTGATATACATGTTTTGATGATGAGGATACATGATGCCTTGATGTACTTGTATGGATGAAGATACTTGTACCCATGATTGACATACGAGGGGATTGGATCATCCATGGACTTCAGTCCTAAAGAGAGCCGTAGACGTATGTCTTCGAGAATGAAGTCCTTGGTGGACTTGAGGGGATTGGATCATCCCTGGACTTCATTCCTAAAGAGAGCCATAGACGTATGTCTTCAAAAATGAAGTCCTTAGTGGACTTGAGGGGATTGGATCATCCCTGGACTTCAGTCCTAAAGAGAGCCGTAGACGTATGTCTTCGAGAATGAATTCCTTGGTGGACTTGAGGGGATTGGATCATCCCTAGACTTCAGTCCTAAAGAGAGCCGTAGACATATGTCTTCGAGAATGAAGTCCTTGGTGGACTTGAGGGGATTGGATCATCCCTGGACTTCAGTCCTAAAGAGAGCCGTAGACATATGTCTTCGAGAATGAAGTCCTTGGTGGACTTGAGGGGATTGGATCATCCCCGGACTTCAGTCCTAAAGAGAGCCGTAGACGTATGTCTCCGAGAACAAAATCCTGAATGAATAGGTAAGGGGATTGGATCGTCCTCGGACTTTAGTCCTTTGAATTGATTCGTAGACATGATGTCTCTGAGAACTAAATCCTGAATGAACAGGTAAGGGGATTGGATCGTCCTCGGACTATGGTACTTTGAATTGAGCCATAGACATGAGGTCTCAGAGAATTGAATGATAGGACTGGATCGTCCCTGGACTTCGGTTCAAAAGGTACATGATAGGACTGGATCGTCCCTGGACTTCGGTTCAAAAGGTACATGATAGGACTGGATCATCCCTGGACTTCGGTTCAAAAGGTACATGATAGGACTGGATCATCCCTGGACTTCGGTTCAAAAGGTACATGATAGGACTGGATCATCCCTGAACCTCGGTTCAAAATGTACGTGACAAATCCTAGAATTGTTCTAGGTTACATCCAGCATGAAACAGGGATGGCTCTGTAGATATGTTACATCGAGCATGAAACAGGGCTGGCTCTATAGATGTGATACATCCAACATGAAACAGGGTTGGCTCTGTAGATGTGATACATCCAGCATGAAATAGGGTTGGCTCTATAGATGTGATACATCCAGCATGAAACAGGGCTGGCTCTGTAGATGTGATACATCCAGCATGAAACAGGGCTGGCTCTGTAGACGTGACACATCCAGTATGAAAGAGGACTGGCTCTGTGGTGGTAAATCCTAGATCTGATCTAGGTCACATCCAGTATGAAAAAGGACTGGCGCTGTGGTTGGGATTAGATCGTCCCTAGACATGAGACTTGTCTTAAAGAGATAAGGATTGATCATCCTGGAACTTGATCTGGATTGTATCATCCATGGACCTATGTCCTAAAGAGAGCAGGATTGATCATCCTGTAATATGATCATGTGATGATGATGCTAATGATTGATGCTGATGATCGTGTGATGACGATGCTGATGATCGTGTGATGATGATGCTGATGACGATGCTATTGATTGTATGATGACGATGCTGATATTCGTATGATGACGATGCTAATGATCGTGTGATGATGATGATGATGATCGTGTGATGACGATGCTGACGATCGTGAGGATTTAGATATTGATGTTGCTGTAGTTGTTTGAGTACTGCAGAAGATAAAGACTCAGTACTGAAGATGTTGATGTTCCAGAATTGAAGATGTTCCAGTAACTGGTTGAGTTACTGATGATGTTGAGAAAGCTTCCAATGATTTATAGATGTATCATGTATGATGTATGACTCGTTGCTCCAGCGGATGTTGTTATAATATCCTTCTCGTTAAGGGGGAGTGTTGAATATTGTAACTTCTAAGAATATTATATTTGTATATTACTTATTCCGGAGATGTTTATTCCTCCGAACTGGTTGTGGTAACTAAGGTTATTAGACCCACCATGTGGGGGTCGGCCCAGTCAGTTATAATAGGTTATTTAACCTAATGGTTAAATACGAGCCTACATGTACTTGTGTAAAATACATGTCAGTGTAGTGTATAAATAGAGGAGGTATGTTCCTCATTTGATACACTCACTCACTTAAGAGAAACGCACTTATGGAGGAGAGGTCTGCTATGGTGGAGGAGGAGATCATGTCTTTGGTTTGCATCTTTGTATATTGCTGGTCATCTATATTGAGGAAGCTTTATTGGGTTTTCTACCCCATGAGGGTTTCCCAGGATAAATCTGTGTCTCTTGTGTTTATGCTATGCTTGTTGTTTCTTCAGTGATCCTGTATATGCTATCATTGTGAAATGGAATGTAATGCTGCTATTTTCTGTCTTAGCATATTGAATTTTAACAAAAATATGGTACAAAACTTCACACAAAGTTTATTATGCCCATAAATGATTGCATAGTTTTCTTATTATGGGGCATGGGAATTTGATTTATAGCTTGAATTCTCTTTGGGTCTATAGAGATTCCCCTTTTAGAGATGATGTGCCCTAACAGTTTTCTCTCGAGAACATAAAAAATGATTATCTTAGGGTTGAGAGATATACCATACTTTCTACAACGTTCAAAAACCTTTATTAAATGGAAATCATGATCTTCCTTTTCTTAGAAAAAACTGTTACATCATCTAAATAAATGACAACACAATGGCCGACCAAACCTCAGAATGCAATATCCATGGCCCTTTGAAATGTGTCTCCAACATTCATAAGGCCAAAAGGAATTTTTATATAAGCAAATGATCCCCATTTAGTGTGAAAGGTAGTCTTGAGTCGATCGTTCTTGGCCACTAACACTTTATTGTATCTTGAAATCCATCAGGTAAGGAGAACATTTATGATTCTAATACCATCTGTAAAAAAATTTCAATGGGTG
The DNA here is from genome assembly GCA_027924585.1 of Larix kaempferi. Lineage (NCBI taxonomy): Eukaryota > Viridiplantae > Streptophyta > Pinopsida > Pinales > Pinaceae > Larix > Larix kaempferi. Next base: position 128,160 of record BSBM01001936.1, read on the forward strand.
GGACCAGATAATTTTCTTTATCTGATGCTCTATTCAAATTTCGAAAATCAACACACAGTCTGATTTCTACTGATTTATTTCTTAAAGGCACCAAGTTTTCCACCCATTTAGAATGTCTAACCTTGAAATTAATATTGGCATCCAGCAGCTTCTTTAATTCTTTTTGTATTAATGGTTCAAGTGTAGGATGCATCTTTCGAAGTTGCTACTAAAATGGTTTTGCTCCTTGTTTGATGGGTATCACATGTTGAATGATGCATGTATCATAAGTTTTCAAATCTTCATATGTCCATGCAAAAATATCTTTGTACTGCTGAAATAATTTAATAAACTTGCATCTTTCACCAGGTGAGCAACATTTTCCCAAACTTACATATTTAGGATCTTGTTCTGTGCTTAAGTTTACCAAATCATATTGCATCGAGGAGCTGTTTGTCTTGGCATTTGCAGGTTTTCTGAACTTGTGTTGTAAGTCAAATAATCCTTCAAGAGTTCGCACTCCTTTCGGCATAAAATTTCCTTTGCTGGTAGCCTCATTTTGTAATTATGACTAGTGTTCATCTTCTTCAATAATTGATTCTTTGAAGTTATCTTCATTTGTCATAAAATTGATAATCTGCTTATCATCATCGAAAACCCTCAGATTTGTAATGTTGTCAGGTACAAATGGCCTGAAAAGCAATTCAATAGAACATTTGTTATTGGTTGGTACTAACCGTGAAGCAGGAAAAACTAGTAAATCAACATCGACGTTCTGTAATCTAGGGATGGCATTTATGTTGAAAGAATTAAAATTTGATATTAACTTCCACACTTCAGATTGATACCCTTTCAAATGTGGAGGCACACAATGAATGGTGTTTCTTATTTTCCTAACAACTATTTCTGAGTCACCAAAACAAATTAAATTCTTAATATTCAAATCAATAGCTTTTTTCAATCCTTACACTAAAGCTTCATATTCTACAGTATTATTCGTGCATTCCAATTCTAATCTACAAGAGAGAAAATTTATGTTCCATTGAGAATCAACAAGAACACAACCAACCGCTTGCTCCCTCTTGTGTTTTGGAGCCATCAAAGTATAAAATCCAAAATTTATCATCTAACTCAACTATGTTAGTCAGACTATCTAAGTCAGAAACTTATTTCTACTATGTTACAATCAATATCGTCAACCCGTGCAAATTGAAGGATATCAGACTGTTTGTCTAAATCATGGCCAACATCTTCTACGTGATAATTCCCGGGTTCAATTTCCAAAAAAAATTCCCCAATGCTGAAGATGAAAAGTTAACTGGCTCATTTTTTTCTTCTAATTGAGTCACATTATGTTTCATATGAGGTTCTCTTAATACCTTTATTTGATTCTTCTTATTTTATAAGGCAACCACAAGTGAGACCAATCAATCGCAAAATAACCATTCAACTTGTTTGACCAATATCTACTCAGTATTAACCCATAAGCCTTTGGTATATCCACTACCATAATATCAATAAATTGGCACACTCTAGGGTCTGCATCTAATCTAATCAAGACATTTTTCATTTCTCCAATGACTTTAACATTAGATCTTTCAAGTTGAATAGTCTGAGAAGGGGATGAAGTGGGTTGCCCATTTATCTTCTTTCAAATAGATAATGGCATAATGTTAGATGAAGCGCCAGAGTCTACCAAGAAATTATGCACATCATAATTGAAGATTTCAAAAGTCAAAAGGAAAGGGAGAGTTTGAGATTTTGATTTACCACCAATACTTGTTTCGTTAATTTTGGTATCCGACTCCACCCTTTCTAACTGTTTATTTACTGTACTGCTTGATTTTACATCAAAATCTTCCAATAATTTTTTCCTTTTATTGTGGGACATTACATAATTCAAACAGATATATATTTGCTTTAGTTTTCTTCGTATCTTCTACAATTTCATACCCCATATTGTGATTTTCTACAACCCTTTTATCACTATCAGATTTGCAGATCACAGGGTTTACTTGTTTATTGCTCAATGAGTTTGTTTCCTTAATGACCTCAACATTTGCTTTTGGTTGTTAAGGATTTAAACCATTATTCTTCTTAATATTTTCTTTGAATGCCTTCATTTTGGGTAGTACCGTACCTTTTTATTCTATGGGTCCCTTACTCCTGGTGGCATAATCCATAGATGATATTTGTACTTCCACCTTTTATTCTTCATATAAATCCAAAGTTGGTGCCCAATCCCATAATACCAAGGTAGTTTCTTCATTTGGTTCTTCTGGTTCATTAATTTGATCTTCTTCTTGGTCTTCCTGGTCTAAAAGTTGTGCATCTAATAATTGATTCATTACCAGGGCCATTGAATTAATCCATCGTGGATAGTTTTTCTCAGAATGATGCTCTTGATGAAATGTGCAAAAGTGGTCCATGCCAACTTAATTCAAATTGAAAACAACAGAATTATTTACTGGTGGTTGTGGTTGTGTGCTTTCTTCTTTTTTATTATAGAAGGGTTTAAATGGTTTTCTTCCTGAAGAACTAACACCTTTTTCTTTTTCCAAGTCTACTATTTTGTTGGATACATTTTCCAAGTCCACAAGCACAAAATCCCTAGTTTGCACAACTTACCTTCTAGGAAGTAAAGGTACCACTGTTAATCCACCAAGTTTCCTCACATATGATCTAGTATGTCTGCTAATGTTGTCTACTTCTGTGTGAGGAACATAATATAAATGTTCGGTATGATCAGTTTCAGAATCCAACTTTTCTTGATGATCAGTTTCATAATTTAAATCTTCTGGTTGGTTTATATCCAATGGAGAGCCAACTAAATTTCCTCTTGAAAACATAATCCCTCTTCCAGCCATGCGCTGGCGGCCCTCCTTCTAGCGCTAAAAATTGTTGATGCCCAGAAAATCTTAGCATCGAGAGTAGTGATTCTCCCTAATGAATAATCCCAATTAGATCACTCACTGTTTGGTATGGGGAATTTGTCTGGTTAACGGTCCAGCTACCGCAGGTGTGTTTTTTCATTTATGTACCGGTTGAATCCTGTCCCACCATTTATATTTTATGTTTAAGAGTATGAATATGCAAGTGCTTTCTAACTAATGCATATAATTGACAGGTAGAAACCACAATAGTGATGTGCAGGTTCTTACCTCCCGTATTACCGCTCCTACTTTATTAATTATCTAATCATATTATATGCTCATCTAACCTATCCTTGAAAGGAGAAAATTTAAAAAATAGTAATAATCTGAAAATGCTCATAAAAATATAACAAATAGCTATTAAGATAAAATATGCACATTCCCAACAAGAAAATTACCAAAGATAGCTTTGATTTTAATTAACACAATTTATTACTCTATTAGCACATAGATATTTTCATAGGTAAGTAAATCATTCATAACCATTGAATTAGTTCAATAAAGTTAGAAAGATCTCACAACATTAACATAAACAAAAAAAGAAATAGTTCTGATCTATCGGTCACACATCCCAGGAAACATCCGTGCAATCTTTTCCCAGCAAATAGACCTTTCTTCATTAGCAGAAAATTAGTTCTCTTACACAATGTATCTAGTCTCTAATTCACTAGAAAAATTACCTTTCTATGTACCCTTCCCCTCCTATTTATATTACATGGTAGTTTGTATTTACATGACTGATCACTTCGCCTACCCCTGACTCTTGAGATGCCCAAAATCTGTTTCTTGTGTTTGCACATATATAACAGAAAATTATTTACAAATTAATATCACTCAGGTGGTGGGACCTCCAGGATGGAAATATAATTGTCCCACAAGTCTGTTTCCTGAAATATTATATTACACTGCAAAGGTTCTAATAACTTCAAAGAAATGTCATGAGTGGATAACTCTTTTCCTACATTTATTAGTCCCCTAGCACTCATTCTATAATTTTCTTCCAAAATATAAGCATTGATAGATGCTTGTCCTATGTGCTCTTGGAGGTCTTCTTCTGTCAAAACATCCATCTTTTTTGTGTATTCCAACTCTTCCTCTAGGCTACTTTTCAGCTCTGCTATGCGTTGGTCTTGGATGGGTAATTCAAACATATCCCAGGCGATGTGTATATGGCACTACTAATGCACCTGACAAATAATTTTCTAGATTTATTCACACTTTGTGATAGATTTCGGCACCTCTGCTTGTCTTGTTCTGGCCGCTTTTCTGCAACTATTCAAAAGAGTTATAACAAGCTTTAACTCTACATCTTATTTGTTTGGAAGGTGATCTGGAAAACCTGGGTGTTCTTTTCCAGCCAATCAAATTTTTAATCTTGGGAAATGTTGCGTTCAATTTTTGTCTGACGGCAAAGGCACTTTTAGAAATATCCTTCAACCAGTCTATCATCTTCCTCATATAGTAAAATTCTCCTGCCAATAATTCATGTGAGTCGTAGATCTATCTCTGTAACTTGCATGCTTGCTCATGAAAAGGAGTCATATCATGCTTTTGATTTTGAGCCACATTTACTTGTTCTAATAAATATTCTCTCTCTTTGACCAGTTCGTCCATCTGAGACTGCACCTCCTCCACTTGCTGAATTGACATCATTTCCTTTTCTTCCAATTTTATAATGCGAGAGTATAAATCACCTCTCTCACCTTCCATGATTACAAGTTGTACATTCAAGGCATCCTTATTGTTTTCTAGATTCTGATAATAAGACAGTAATATATTCTTCTCGGTTATTACTTCCTCATGTTTTCTTTTCAATTCTATCCCTTCACTTCTTGCTTTGACAAGGTTGTCTTTCAGCTTTAGCATTTTATCCTTGGTGCATTGTAGATCATTCATCAACTTATCCACATTGCCAGCATCTTCTTGACTAGCTACTACATTTACCGATGTTGTGAACTTGGGATCTCTATGGGTTACCTCTACTATGGTGCTTTATTGAATGGTCACCACATTTTCAGTCTTTTCTCTAATATCCTTATTATTGTCTTCCTTTTGGATTCAAAGACTATCGTGTCTAGCTTCACTACTGAGTGTTGCTTGGAAGGGGTGAAAGGAGTGAGTCCGAGCTTGGAAAACAGGAGATGTCCTCCTATAAGTGTGATTCCAAACACGTATGGTGGATCTATGTCAATGTTTTGAAGATTCTGACTTCTTATTTGGCTTTTTCTTCTTCCACGGATTTCTTGAGCCTGTCTTCTTCTTCCCTTTTCCTTTCCAACTTAGCTACCTTTTATGCCATTTCTTGTTCTTCTTTTTTCTTCGTTTCTGCTTCTTCTTCCTGTAGTGTCTTTGCTTATTCTCTTTGTTGTCTTTCTGCTTCTTCTCTTTGCTATCTTTTTGCTTCTGCTACCAGTATTTTGTTTGCTTCTTCTATTTGCATCAACACTTCGTCTTTCTTGATAGCATCCATAGCCTGACTAGTAACTGTGCCACTCTTCCGACCAAAACGTTTATCCAAATATGTCATTTTATTGGTCCTCCGATATACTTCCTCATCCTTAAGAAAGTGGTCTGTGTACTCAAAGTGAATCTTGCATGACGCACAATGTTGGAAAACCTTTTGCTCACTGTCATTCCTTACGAAGATCTTCTCTCCGAAATGAGATACCTCAAGGTATTTTACAAAAACCTCTATTCCTTTCACCTTTGGGAATTTATACACACCGATAACAAAGGGAAATGGTGGATAGGAGTGTTGGGCGTGACCCAAGTAGGAACAATTTTGATAAGATATAGTTTGGGTTGCGAAGTTAGAAGGAATAGTTTTGTGGAGTGCGTAGCTTGAAGTGCATATTCAGTTTTGTGCAACTATGCTGGTATGCAGTGCTGGCGCAACAACTATTTTTGGTAAAAGAGTATAAGGGAAGATCGAGCTCTGGAAGCGACCTATTTTGGGTAAGGAGCAGAGTGTAGAAAGAGGAAAGGGACCTATCAAAGAGAGTGGCGGTAAGTAGTTAAGGAGCTAGGCCACTAAGTTGACGACGATGGACAAGCTAAAGGAGAGAAAGTGACAGGACACAATGCAGTTGTAACTATTTTGTTGATGAATGCGGCTTTCAGAAGGGAGTTAGAGCCACGAGTGGTCCATTAAGGAAACCAAAGTGAGTGGAGCAAGCTGTCGACAACAACAGGTAGGGTGGCGGGTATCCGCACCAGTTTTGGGAAACCTTAGGGTTTTTTCCTATGCATTGTAAAGGCATGACCTACGAGCATGATCTATAAAAGGGCACAATTTGTAATGGAAAGGGTTAATCTTAAATCTTCATTGTATAATCTTGAGAAATACTTGTTTGTTTTGATGGAAGCCATTGTAAAGGCTCTGCAAGCTGAGTGTGCAGAGGCCTATTGCGAGAGAAGAGAGTCTGCACCTGAGTGCACATACTGGAACCGTTGTACCCTTCCCAAGATAATATAACAATAGTTCCTTTGGACGTAGCTCCCATCCTGGGGGTGAACCACGTTAAATACCGTTTTCTGAGATTGTTTAATGTTTTTGCACTTGTTTATTTTCTTATAATGAATGCTTGAGATCTTGCTTATCAATTTATGTGTTTTACTTTTATATGTATTCGCCATAAGGAATGAAGACGAGAATAATATGTTAAGTATCACATTATGGATTAATGTGAGGCGTACAAGTCATTCTAAGTCTGTGAATGCATAAGTCAGTTGGATAATTGCTTAAGTAGGTAGAGTTCGCGCAGTGCGAATCCCCCCAAAGCCCAGCACCGAAAGTGGGCAGCATATTGCATTTGTCATATTGCATAAACCGTAAGATAAGTAACCTAATACAATTGATGAATGGATAAAAACTAAGTATAACTTGTTGAAGCTGATTAAGTCCGAAGACGAAGTGCAGTTGTCAATTGCGCCATCATGTTTTCGTATAATCCCTAAACCGTGCAGTCCTTGGATGCATTGGTTGTGCAAGCATCTCATGTTGTAGAAGTATTGGCCACGCAGAAGGTGAATTTCGCATAGTTACCAGTTATGTAGCACAGCCCCACAGTGTGCTTCTCGTCAGCTTATTTGAAACACATGTCACTAGGTTGTGGAAACCTGCTTCCGCAGCCACCACATCAGCTTCACCTCGGGTGAGACCTCAGTCTGTTCATAGACTGTTACCGAAAGGACCGGTGAAAAGGGGTTTTGTTGGTTCCTTGAACCGCTAAGAACCTGGGTCTACATGGGGAACCTCTAGAATAGTTACTTAAGCCAACAAATGGTTCCATTGCCGGGACAAGAATCGGTGATGCGATAGTGTGCTTGAAAGAGTGATGTGTGATGAAGACAAGATCCCGTTGATTGTAGAAAATTGGCATCCAAAAAAGAAAGAGATTTGGACCTCATGAAACAAGACAAAAAGAGACTTTGCAAGGAAGGAGAATAGACACCTGCATCTCTCTGACCTTCAGTGGTTGAACAAATACCTATGGAAATATATTCACAATATTTTTTGGGCATCTTTTGGAAATGAGCTGCACGAGTGGTTGTGGAGACTTGCAGAGCAAGAGAACTGTTTCCAGCCAGAAGTACCCACCAAGTGGACTCCAAAGCTTACAGAAAGTCTCAAAGCAATAGATAGCCCACTTTCAAGACCAATCGACTTCTGGGTTGACAGCATATTAGAATGCTTTGTGATAGAATTCGCTGTGGACACATTGAAATCCTACAGCGCAGCTAAAGCAGAATTCCTCAAAGGGTTCAGAGGTAAGCATCTGAACAATCGCAATTTATACATTAAAATGATTTTAGATGAGAAAGGCGTTTTAAGAATGCAGTGAAATTTTTGAGTCTGTCATGGTAAATAGCATATATAGTGACTCTGACAAAGAAACCCATAATTTGAGGAGTGGAAAGAGATACAAGTATACTACTGAGAAAAATCCTAGACCGCATGGACTCCGCGTAGAGACCGAAGTACCATGTGAGCTGAATAGTTAGACCACACCTCTATCAGCCACTTACCAACCTATTACTCCATAGAATTCGCCAGTTGTGAACACCGCGCTCCCTATTTCTCAGAATCCGTCAGTTCAAAACCCTCCCATTGCTAATATTCCTAATCCTCAGAGTGTCAATACTAATAAAATCATAGGAGTAGGTACTCAGACCATTCCAAATCTGACTATTCCATCTCAGAATATCCCGAGTCAGAACAATCCGCGTAGTACTATCCAAAATCCCACTCAAAACCCTGCGCCACCAAGAAGGAGGATGAATGACGACATCAAGCTCCCGATATTTAAGGGGATGGGTCTAGAAGACCGTGAGCAACACTGGTTTCTATGTGAATCCATGTGGAGTGTTAAGCAGGTCCAAGATGATGCTATGAAGAAAGCACAACTCATCACCACGTTCATAGACAGAGCTTTGAAATGGTTCATGAAATACTCTCAGGGACATAATAGAACCTTAATAGAAATTAAGGTTGCGCTACTGAGCAAGTTCAAGAAACCGAAATCAGAACCCCAATGTATAACATAATTAAAGGAAATTAAGCAAAATCCTAATGAAACAGTATGGGAATTTGACCAAAAATTTAAGACATTTCTAGACCAAGTCAGCTTTGTCATAGCACCGCAACAACACCAATAATGGTTTATAGCTGTGTTGTTTCCCCACATCAGATTACCATTAATGCAATAGAAGGTTTCTATGCAGGAAGAAGCCTTGGAGATCATGATGAAGTTAGAGGCTTCACCAATAGGTAAGACTAGCACTGGAATGTCTCAGATCCAGACAGAGTTAGCTACCCTGACACTACAACTATAGGATATGAAGAAAGGAAAATAACATAGACAAGAAATCTGGTGTACATGATGCAAAGGAGAAGGGCACACCAAAGAGCATTTCCCTTTATTTTTAGAATACCTTAACAGTGGAGCACCGAATCCACTAAATCAGAATCAAGCGTCGTGGTGTGAAATATGTAGAAATAGACGACACCGGCCTGAAGACTGTTATTTGATATAGAAGTATGTTTGAACCCCTAAGAACCTATATTGCAACTTCTGTAAGTCACTTGGACATGATGAATCCAACTGTAGGGCATACGAGCTCATGAAAGAAAGGAAGCGAGACATGGAGCATTTGCGTTGTGGAGGAGTATACAGAGTCCAACAAGAAAATCAACCGAAACAAGAGAATGTGCAGTATGACCAAGGCGCATCTAGAGGTCGTGGAGGACACCGCGGGAGAGGAAGAAATGTTGGCCCAGCACAAGGAAGAGGTCGAGGTCAGGTAATATGTTATAATTGTGGCTAGCTAAGTCACATATCTAGAGATTGTACCAACCCATGCACTACTTGTAATTACTGTAAATCTTTTGATCATGTTATTGAACACTGCCCAATGTTAGCAGCAGAAATGCAGAAACGAAAGCAAGATGCACTAAACCCGAACATTCATTTGATTGCAATGGAGAAGAGAGTTGCGGATCCAAGTATCAATGTGGTCACACGAAGTGGCACTGTAACAGGAAGAGATAGAGGAGCATAAGCTTTGACTTATGGGATGTTTGATACTAAGAAGACTCCTGTTGAAACAATCTGGATCAAAAAAACTACTGGGAAGGAACCTGCCTTCAATCTAGAGAAAAATAAAGAAGTATTTGAAGAAGCACGGGACATTTTCAAAGAACCACAACCTACTTCACCAAGAATCCCATTGCGCAGTGAAGTACTATAGACACAAGATATGCCAACAACATATGACAAGACGTGCACCACAACAGAGTTAGGCACCTATGTTGTGCAGTTCCTACGGAGCTACATGAAGCTATCGAAGAGCACAGATGCTGTGGTGGAATTAGAAAAGTTATTAAAACGAGTATGAACCATGCGGAAAGAAGAAGACTGCTGAGAGCGCAGTTCATCACATTAAGGGCCATAAGAGAACAGGTCGAGAAATGAGGCTTAGTGCATAGATAGGAGACTATGAGATGGATGAGATCATCCTTGATCTAGGATCTAAAGTAAATGTCTTGACTAAACAGACATGACAGCAGATGGGACAACCAAATTTTATATGGTCACCTATACAGTTGAGAATGGCCAACTAGGAGAAAGTCATACCTTTTGGAAGGTTAGCCAATGTTATTGTTGACATCGATGGAGTGCGAAGTCATGCAGACTTCAAGGTTATCGATATTGTGGATGATAGTCAGCCTTATCCAGCACTGTTGGGTATTGACTGGGCTATGGATAACCTCACCATCATAAATTTGAATAAAAAGAAGATGATATTTGAAGGACAGGACATAAGGGTCATTGCACCGTTGGACCCTTTGCAAGGTGAAAGATACATTGAGCCGATTCAAGAAGACTCCAGAGCTCAAGACCTAGACCGCATCTATAGAATGACTATGAATGGTGCTGACTACATTAATCCTACTGCAAATGGAACACTCAGCTGGCATTGTGATAGCTCTTGCATCTCAGATTCTGATGCAGTGCTGGAGAACTGGCAGAACATAATGCATGAAGTATCTCCAAGAATATGCGCGCATATTACAAAGTCGCTACGCTGGATTGGAAGAGAGTTAAGTACAATTCCCACCTATGATCATTCATCTAATGTTTATTCCTTTATCCAAGAATATACTATCTCAGTTGCAGCTGAGCATCGCTTACCAGCACTAGACATGGCACTGTGCGAGACACCTACCAGATGGTGGGCTGCGCATAAGAAAACCTTGACTACATGGGATCAGTGCAGTCATATGATGCAAATTAGATTCATGGAAACTACTATGCTAACAATGGGAAAGTACAATGGAAAGACAAGTCCAAGGGATCACATAGATATCTGTTCAGAAGCATGGATAAAGAGACCACAGACAGAATGGGTTCATTTGTTTGTGAATACATTGGAGGAGCAAACTCCAAAGAACTGGTACCTAGATAGGGAGTTGTGCAGAGGAACTACACACTGGTCTATCCTAGCTGCGGACTTCCAGAATACCTTCAGTTTCGAAGATGAAAGTCCGAATATAAATGATGCTTTGTAGGTCATCAAGGAAAGAATATTCATAGAGGAATTCCCAATCATAGATGAGGCATTGGAGGATCTCAAAGAGAAGGTCTTTGAGGATGTAAATGTACCACTAAACCTACAACCAAAATGGACGAGATAGATAGAGCATGCCCTTGGATGTTATAATCTAGTTGAAGAGTTTGAAGATAAAGAAGAAAGTGATGAGGAGGATCCTTACAACGTTAATATTCCCGAGTCGGAAGGTGCGCATGATGTAGAGGGAACCCCACTAGAAATTCCAGATATGAGTGGAGCTATGAAAACGAGAAAAGTGAACATTGGCACAAGCGAAGAGCCAAAGTTCGCATCTATTGAATTTTACTGGGACGAAGAGACGGTCGCAGAGATCGCGGCCTTGCTACATGAATCTCAGTATTTATTCCCGACAAAGTTTACAAAAATGAAAGGTATTCTGGGTGACTTAGGGGTTATGAAAATACCTCTTAAGCCCGATGCAAAGCCTATTAAGAAAAATCCGTATATACTGAATCCTCAATATAAAGAAAGATTCAAGGAAGAACCTGATAAGATGCTCGATGCAAGGATCATTGAGCCGGTTGAAGAATCTGAGTGGATAATCCCCATGGTTATCCAGGACAAGAAAACTAATGGTGAGATCAAAATCAGCGTGGATCTCAGGAAGTTGAATGATGCTTCGCTACATGACCCATTTCCTACCCCTTTCATAGATGAAGTTTTAGACAATGTTGGAGGAAATCAGGCATATTCTTTCACTCATGGATTTTCTAGATACCATCAGATAAGAATTGATATAGTGGATAGGCATAAGACCACTTTTTCCACTGAATGGGGGTCGTTCCATTATATAGTAATGCCTTTTGGTCTGAAGAACACGCCTGTTATTTTTTCCAGAGTTGGGGTCGCAACATTTAAAGATTTCATGCATAAATTTTTAGAAGCATACTTTGATTATTGGACTGTATCTGGGTTACTGAAGAACCACTATGCAAACCTCAAAATAATGCTAGAAAACTGCAGACAACACCAGATATCCCTGAATTTGAAGAAGTGTGTTTTATGTGTTCCTTATGGTATTTTGTTAGGAAACATAGTATGCAGACAAGGCTTGATGGTTGATCCTGCAAATATCGCAGTTATAGTAAACCTGCCATCACCAAATTCAGTAAAGCAATTGTGCACCGCATTGGGGCATACAAGTTACTACATAAAGTTTATCAAAGGTTATGCACAGATAACCGCGCTGATGGAGAAACTGTTAAAGAAAGACGCGTGTTTCATTTGGAACACGGAATGTGAGCAAGGCTTCAACACATTAAAAGAGAAAATGGTAATTGCGCCGATCCTAGTTAATCTAGACTGGGAGAATCCATTTCATATTCATGTTGATGCTTCATGTATAGCATTGGGTGTTGTACTAGCACAACCAAGAGAGGGAGGTATTGACCATCCCATTTCATTTTCGAGTAGGAAGCTCTCATCTACTAAGAATAATTATGCCACCACTGAGAGAGAGGGCCTAGATATGGTCTACACACTGCAGAAATTTAGGCACTATTTGCTCGGTGCGCACTTATCCATGTACACTAACCATTCAGCATTGAAGTACCTAGTCAATAAGCCAGTGTTAGGGGGAAGAATCTGTAGATGGTTGTTACTCGTTCAGGAGTATGATTTTGAAATAGTGGTTAAGTTGGGAAGATTGAACTTAGGACCTGACCATCTCTCGAGGATTGAGTTAGGTGAAGAACCTACCAACCTTGAAGACAATCTTCCTGATACGCAACTATTTTCCATTCAGATTGTTGATGAATACTATAAAGATATCATAGACTGTTTGACTACTGGGTTGGCACCCATAGAGTTTACTACGCAATAGAAGAAGTGCTGCGCAGGACAACTATACAAATTGGGACTGGATGAAGTGCTGCGCAGATGTGTGCTAGAGCACGAGAAGCCATTAATCGTAGGACAACTATACAAATTGGGACTGGATGAAGTGCTGCGCAGATGTGTGCTAGAGCACGAGAAGCCATTCATATTGGCTGAGGCACATTCAGGAGCATCAGGAGGCCACTACGTAGGAAGATCCACTGCGCATAAGATATTAAGGGCAGGGCTATGGTGGACTACTATCCACAAAGATTCGAAAGAACACTACCAGAGCTACGATGTCTATCATAAGACATGAAGACCATCGCGTGGGAACGAAATGCCACTGAATCCGTAGTTGACCCTTCAGGGCTTTGAGAAATGGGCCATTGATTTCGTGGGACCGATCAACCCACAGGGAAAAAGGACTGGTGCGAGGTACATTATTACTGCAACCAATTACCTCACCAGATGGGCAGAAGCAAAGCTTATGAAGGACTGTAGCAAAGTTACTGCCGCACAGTTCATTTTTAAGAACATTCTTACCAGGTTTGGATGTCTGAAGATTTTGATGAGTGATCAACCCACTCATTTTATGAACATAGCTATTGAGGCATTGACCCACGAAGGCTTCACTCAATAAATCGCTATCATAGCACATTCATTCGTGGCATATGAAACAATACCCCTAATTTCACTAAATATTGGAAAATACCTTCCAAAATCATTTTTTTTACCCCCTCCTAATATGCCTTCCCAATTTAAAAAAACCCCTATTTTCACTAGATATTGTATGTATCAATTTTTTCATTAACATTTTTTATACCCCTTTATATTTCTACCTAGTATATTGATATGATACCCCTCTTATGGCCCCACATGCATTCTACAATGTACCTTGCTTCTTTCGATGTATATTGTGGATGCACATTACTTCACCCACAATGCAATTACTCAACCACATATCATTATGATTTGCAACATCTAATGGTCTAATGAAGAGATAGGATATCACTTCTTGTATGTCACTAGAGCCAATGCACACAGTACAACATTTAGATTGCATGTTGTTGTTCCCCAATCAGTGACTAAGCCTATTGTGGGATAGGTATCCAATCCCCCAAGGCCTGTAACAAGATCTAGGAGGTTGACTAAACCTTCCAAGGCCTGTAATAGGCACAAGTGGTGCGGTATTCAATCCCCCAAGGCCTATCGAGGGCCTATAACAGGCCTTAGAGGCTTAGAGCCTCCCAAGGCTATTGGTAACAACTGGATGAGTGATATTAGTAACAATTGGCTTTCAATGACCACTGTCTCTCGACTATGATCGACTGGAAACCAACTTCACCATGAAACCCCCTGGCCTCAAGTATGCCTCAAGACACGATTTCCCTATGTACTGATAAGCCTGAGCCTTGCCTCAACCCGATTTCTCATCTGGCCGTGATCCCTCCATCTCCATCTGGCAGATATTTGTCAGCCCGCCCATATAAAAAAGACCCCAAAGTATTTTTGTATTGATACATTAAATAAAAAAAACCCTTTGCCCCTTAATATATAAGCAATAAAAATTTTAGGTTTTGATGAATATTTAATACCGCAATATGAATGAACGTGGTATTATATTGCCTTCTAGTGAAGCCCCCATGCATTGACCGGCAAGTTCCACATTCACCACCAGAGAAGTACGCCATATCATCCGCAAGCAAATGGAACTGTGGAATATTTTAATAAGGTACTGAAGAATGCACTGACAAAGGTATGCAATGTCAATCAGGACAACTGGGACCTGTGCATTCCAACTGTGTTATGGGCGTACAGGACTACTTGCAAGAAATTGATGGGCCATACACCTTTTAGGTTGACCTATGGACAGGTAGCAGTGATGCCTATGGAGTATATTGTTACTAGCTCTAGAATAATTGCATTTACAAGCATGGCAAATCGAGAGGCACTAGAAGAAAGGCTTCTACACTTTGTTGGTCTGGAGGAAGATCGCTTCATCGCAGGCTTTCACCAGCAAGTGCGGAAAGATAGAGAAAAAACATGGCATGATCACCATATCAAGTACAAGACCTTTTAGGTAGGTGATCTAGTCCTCCTGTACGATAGCAATTTTATGATGTTTCCTGGAAAGTTTAAAATGCATTGGCTTGGCCCATATACTGTTTTGCATGTTACTAACGATGGCACATTTCAATTAGCCATGTTAGTTGGAGATACATTACCATGCTTAATGAATGGAAGCAGACTAAAACCCTATCAGGATAGTCTTGCTCCGTAGAACCCTTAATCATCAGAAGAAAGGAAAAATTCTAAGTGTCAAGTACAGTTGAAATTGGGCACTAGAAATTGTGAAGAGTCTGTACACAATGTTCGGTGAAGAAGATATATGTACTGCACAACACTCGTCGAGAAGTGAAGCTGAGCAGAATTTAGAAAAAAAAAAGAAGAAATGAAAAAGGAAAAAGAAAAACCGCATAGTACGACGCTGAAAATGTAGCTGCACATATTAAATGGATCAGAGCACCTGCGAAAAACAGGAAGCCGTGATAAGAGGCATGTGGTTCAACCGCAGTTGCACAATTAAAATCAAAGAAGCACACATGCACATGGCACCCTTTGTCAGAATGGCCAGCACATAATGATGGGAAAAGTGACCATGACAACTGTCGGCCAGATAGTAAGCAGTTATCCAAAATGACGGCACCGACAAAATTCCGAATTAAAAAGAATATCTTATCCAGTCGAGCATAATAAAGAATGAAATGACCTAGATCCTAACAAGATCCTTCCAATGGACTTGGTATTTAATTCCCGACTAGGCTGTCAGACAGCCTGGTAGTACCATTACACCTCGGCAATTAAGGAAAGTTAATCCGACAGGACATAACAAATGACAAAAAAATATTGAGGATCTAGCAAGATCTCATCCAGCAAGACTCTTACTTAATGCTTAATCTAGCCGTTCCGAGCACATTCAATGTCACAAAAGGTGGAGATCCATCCAAGATCAGGTAATTGGATGTAACATTTAATCTCCCAACTAATAATTAACAGGAACACCGTCGGGTAAAGGCTCTATAAATAGTAATCAACTCTTACTTATGCGTTTTACCATGAGTTTGAAATTTTACCGACTGTTGAAGATTGTAAGAACTTAGCAACCAGAAGCACCAGTGCCCGTAGAGTTTATGTCTGAGGAGCAGATGTTGGAAGAGATCCTAGGAACCTTCAACTGCTCTGGTTTAAGTGGAGTAATGAAGACACCACCGAAGAAGACCACACCAGACCGAGCTAGATTGTCCAAGAATTCAAGCCAGAATCAGCCACAACAACAAAAGAAGACAAACATCCGGCCAAAGGGCCGCAAAAGTCAAAGACACCAATCACTTCAAAGCCGGCGGCTACACAAGGGAAACCGCCCACACCTATATGGTTTATTCCGGAATATATCAGTCCGAGAAAGAACGATACCCCGAAAAGGAACCTAGAGAAGAATGCACAATATGACATCCCACTACCGCCGATGTCAAGACATGTGCGAACTTAGGAATATTTGCTTGGTAAAATCCCTTACTGCAAATTTACTGATTATAATCTAATGGATCATGATAAATTACCACACCTATAGACAGACAAGTACATGTATAGTGAAGATGATAGAACCACAAAGAAAGTAGATTTTGTTCCCATGGACTGGACAGTGGCGCTATCCCTGGCTAGTCTGCTCAACCTGCTGCGGATTCCACACTTCGGGCACAACAATGAATTCAAGGCTGTGGTGCGTACACTACTCTCATGCACGCACCAGGGATACATTTGGATGGACTTTAAAGTTAAAATTATTGTCGAACTCATAGCACGAATTACAGGATTGAGCAAGAGGGGTGACGACCCTTCCAGTGAATTTTTCGGCAAAAAGGACGATCAAGAATTGGTCGTGAAGATAAATCCCAATTGAACTTGGTAAGAGGGAATAGGGGGTATGAAACTGAACCAATTCCAATTGAGCCTCTGCAGTTCACAATTCAACTACTAGTAGGAATGATTCTGAGGAAATCTATACCAAAGGAAGTTTCATCATCAGTAGTGTCCTTAGCTACAAAAGCTATGGACGAACATGAATATAATTGGGCCAACTTCCTATTGAATGAGTTTTTACTGGATGTCCAAGATGCTCAGGACAAAGGGTTACCTTTCCACTTCAGTTGGTTGATAGTACTCATTTCTTTCGTAGGGTGGAAAGAACCTTGGCATCAGAATGACCTGCTGATAGCAGTAGATGACTGCCACGCAGTTCAGTACGCGAGCATGTGGGCATCCACACACCTAGAAAAGCATAAGCTCGGCAATCTATAGTTCATAACTTATTTTGAGCAGTTATGCTCAGTCATTGAGAAGACTCTACGCATCACAGAGGAGGTGACTACCAAATATAAGTCAATAATGATTTTCATGGCTGGGTTACATTGTATTTGCATACAACCACGCCTGACAACGAAAGAGTGGTACAAATGGAAATATCAGTCGGATGGACTAATGATTGAGTTGATCTTTGAGGACTGGCTTGAGGACTGGAAAGAAGATGCACCAGATACTGTTATCACTTTATCCATGGAGGAGGACGAAGAGGACCAAACGAAAAAACATCCAAAGGTCCAGAGTGCACCAAACCCAACACCTACCCAGCATGCAGGTGAGAAAAGAAAAGAGTCGGATACACAAACACCGGAGAAGCCACATAAGAAGAATTCAAAAGCAACAAAACCACCGCTCGACAGAATGTTGCATGATGATGACTATGAGAATATTGCATCACAGGTGTCAGCGCACCTAGAAGATGTAGTCACATGGAAGGAAAACATGGAAGAACCAACCCAGACAGAGGTCCGAGAAAGCATTAACAAGATGAACAGTATGTTCTTACGAATGGAGCAAGTCCAACGCGACTTGGATAAGGAACCAGACCATAATGACCACTTAGGTGAGTCAAGTGGGCTGATGTGCAGGTCACCTGCCTATACAACATGGAAAAACGTAGTCAAGATTGCGCCAATGTCCATTTTGTTCCTGACAGACGAGATGGAAGAGAACGCAAGGTTTCTCACACAGTTGTAATTTATTGTAGCCATGCTATCTGCAAAAGGATTGCATGAGTTGCACACTCAAATAACTAAAGAAATACATGAACGAGACATCATCTGGAATAACCAGCACCACCAACTCGAAGAAAACTACAAGAAGTTACAAGGAGAATTTGAGCAGAAGGCAAGGGAGATTCAACATGCACAAGAGAAGCAGCGCAAGGTAAAGGAGCAGTATCAGCTGTCTGCACGAAGCTACCTGAAATTGAGGAGGAACCAGAAATTAAGGCAGCTATCCTACAGATCGGCATTGCTATGGACAGTTTGCAAGAAAAAATGAAGGGACTAGAAATTTCCCACACTAGATAAGATTACAGAGATGGAAGCTTCCCATCAAGCCGAGATGACTGAGCTAGCAGCTTAGCGACCAGTTAACATAGTGCAGCAGGTGGAAGAAGCAAGAACAGAGGCATTGAGAAATTCTACGTAGAGCATCTGCGCAGCGATAGCACGCTATGAAAACCTACTGGATGACGTTTCAAACATATGGAGCATATTACAAGAGGAACTAGAATTGCAAAGTATCCACAATGAAATACAACGCAAGCAACAAGAAGTAGACTCCATCGATGCGTCTATGAAGGACTTGCCTATGCGACAGAAGAGGAAGACCTTTATAGAAACCAAGGCACTTAGGAAGGAGCTCAAAGCTTTAAGAGCGAAAGAGGCTGAGACTTCATCAAGGTTACAACCTCTACAAGAAGAGGCACTCACCTTTACCGATGAAATTGAAACAAAGTTGCAAGATCCTCAAGAAACTGAGAATAAATTCAAGGAATGGCTTGTGGAACTTGCCTCAGACAATATGCTTGACATGGTAAGAGAATGCGAGCGAGAGATAAAGGAAGTAGTTGCAAAGCTAAGTGGAACTGTTCAAGACTTTATTGCGTGATCATGTATTTCAAAGGATGCATAGATGGAGAAACTGGATTGAAGTGGCTTGGGACGATCCACAAGTCATTGTTAGGGGCCTGTTGGGCATGTCCCAAGAAGGGACAATTTTGATAAAATACAGTTTTGGGAGCTACGCAGATTGGGATACAAAGTTAGAAGGCACAGTTTCGTGGAGTGAGCAGCTCGGAGTGCATATTCAGTTTTGTGCAGCTATGCTGGTACGTAGTGCCAACACAACAACTATTTTTGGTAAAAGAGTATAAGGGAAGGTCGAGCTGTGGAAGCGACCTATTTTGGGTAAGGAACGAAGAAGAGAAAGAGGAAAGTTACCTGTCAGAGAGAGTGGCAACAAGTAGTTAAGGATCTAGGACACTAAATCGACGGTGACGAACAGGCTAAAGGAGCAGAAAGTGACAGGCCACGATGCAGTTGTAACCATTTAGTTGATGGCTGCGGCTGTCAGAAGGGCATTAGAGCCACTAGTGGTCCAGTAAGGTGGCCAAAGTGAGTGGAGCAAGCTGTCGATAGTAATAGGCAGGGTAGCGGGTATCCGCACTAGTTTTGGGAAACCTTAGGGTTTTTGCCTATGCATTGTAAAGACATGACCTACGGGCATGATCTATAAAAGGGCACATTTTGTAAGGGAAAGGGTTAATCTCAAATATTCATTGTATAATATTGAGAAATACTTTTTTGTTTTGCTGGAAGCCATTGTAATATCTGAGAGCTCTGCAAGCTGAGTGCGCAGAGGCCTATTGAGAGAGAAGAGAGTCTACACCTGAGTGCGCAGACTGGAACTATTGTACCCTTCCCAAGATAATATAACAACAAATCCTCTTGAGGTAACTCCCATCCTGGGGGTGAACCACGTTAAATACTGTGTTGTGAGATCGTTTAATTTTTTTGCACCTGTTTATTTGGTTACGAAGAATGCTTGAGATCTTCCTTATCAGTTTATGTGTTTTACTTTTATATGTATTCTCCATAAGGAATGAAGATGGGAATAATATTTTAAGTATCATATTATGGATGAATGTGAGGCGTACAAGTAATTATAAGTTTGTGAATGCATAAGTTAGTTGGATAATTACTTAAGTAGGTAGAGTTCGCGCAGTGCGACTCCCCCCAAAGCGCAGCACCGGAAGTGTGCAGCATATTGTGTTTGCCATATTGCATAAACAATAAGATAAGTAACCTAAGACAATTGATGAATGGATAAAACACTAAGTATAACTTGTTGAAGTTGACTAAGTCCGAAGAGGAAGTGCAGTTGTCAATTGCGCCATCCTATTGTCGTATAATCCCCGAACTGTGCAGTCCTTGGATGCACTGGTTGTGCAAGCATCTCAGCTTGTAGAAGTATCGACTGTGCAGAAAGTGAATTTTGCGTAGTTAAATGTCGCGTAGCATAGCCCTGCGGCGCACTGCTCGTCATTTCATTTGAAACGTGCATCACCAGGTTGTGGAAACCTGCTTCCACAGCCACCCCATCAGCTTCGCATCGGGTGATACCTCAGTCTGTTCATAGACTGTTGCCAAAAGGGCCGATGAAAAGGGGTTTTGTTGGTTCCTTGAACCGCTAAGAACCTGGGTCTACATTGGAAACCTCTATAACAATTAATTAAGCAAACAAGGAGGACTTCTTATTTTCATTTAAAAAATTGCCTATCACATTAATGAAAACCTGCCTTACTGCCTCCTTGTGCACCAGATAATTAGTTGTGCTCCTCGACATGAGAGATGGTGCTTTAGTACCTCCATACATCCTGACGTAAGTGCCTTTAGGGGTAAAATAGAAATCTCCATACTCAAAAATGACAACCATTGTGTTTTCTAACATACAGTTGGGTTCTTCTTTGAATATTAACCAATAAAGAGGAATGATGAATTCCTCACATATGAGCTTATAGAATCTTGCATACTTATGCACCCACATTAATTGGTACACCACATATAGTGGGGTCTCAGCAGGGACCCAATATCATCCCAACTTGTGGAATGGGTGTCTAATCAGGATACACTCAATCAGGTAGGAAGACATGTAGAACTCAGCCTTTTTTTGGGTCATTCCTCCTTGGGTTGCTGCTATCGTTGATGCCATGCTTTCTGAGATAATATCTCCCTAGTTGAATATGGTACCATGGGAGGCGATGTGGTACATCAGAGGTACCCAAATTAGTTTATATACATTCCTATTCACCCTGCCAAATATTCTGCTCAACATTAAATATATAATTATTAAAGGGGCCTTCAAGTTCAGAGTATCATACTCTGCACTTTCCCTTTGTGTCAGCTACTTTCCAGGGATCAACATCTTCTTGGCCAATTCAAAGTGATCCATGTTGACTCTCTGTATCCATTCATTAGTCATCATAACCTTGAGAGATGGAAATTTATACATGGTGTTGATATGGTCTAGTTGAAATGATGCCAGTTCTACTCCATTTGCTCCAGATATGATTCTTGAGCCGACATCCACATAAGGTAGAATCCAGCCAATGACTTCAGAACATGGGAAAATTTCAGGTCTGGTGGCAACTTTATGAAGGCCATACCTTTTAATATTTTGATACACTACCATCTCCTCAATGGATGCATCTGGTATATTTTGATCTTTGATTTGGTGATATAAGTCACCCCATTTGTATTCAGGGACTGCTCTTGTCACTGCCTTGCTATCCTCATATACTACGTCCATTGGAGTTTCTGGGAGAACCTCTATGTATGAATCTGAGTCTACCACTTTGTTCTTACGCTTGGAAGCCTTCCTTTGCATTTCAGAGTCCTGAATTAATATCAAAATCAATGTGTAAGAGTAATTTATCGTTAAAGCAACAAATTTTAAAGCAACATGCAAAGGTACAATTCATCAATATTATTTGCAAGGAACCAAAAAAAAAATTGAGATCCATACTTCCAAGATATCCGGTGTATTTGATGTTGGTTGGGATTTATCACAATATTGACAACTTAGTTGAAAAGTGAAAACCTATATTTAGTGAATAATGTATAATAGGTCTTCATTTGAGTTAATCCAGATTCTTAAACGCACCATTGGCCAAAATAATAAATAAGGTTTTATTGAAGAGTTCCAGTGATGGAGTACAATAAGAGTGTAGCATGCCCATTTTAACCAAAACATAAGTAATATCCGGACACTCTTTTCAAACAAAACTGCCTATTTCACTTGTTTACGTGACCCAGGGAAATTCAAGGTTCTTGATGAACTTGAAGCCTTGTTTACACGCTTTAAGCTAATAGGTTTTATCCTTTCGGTGGAGTGTAAGGAAGCAAAAAATGGGAAGAACCCTAAACAAGAATGCATCTTGGAAATATGCATGTTCGCTATAGGTTTTATGTAAAATCTAAAACATTTATCCAATGGAACCCTGTCAGGGAATAAGCTTTGCACTCACATTACAGGAAAGGCGCTAAATTAAAATAAACTAGCTCAAATTCCCCCTGCAGAAAACCCTAGCATTTAATGCGCTTAGGTGTTCGTGCAAAAAAAGGTCCTTTTACCGTTTCAGGCAAAGCTGTATCGGAGCACTTTTCCGTTTGACTGCGACATGCGTCGGTCGAATTTTCTTTTGACCATGACGTGTTTCGGCATCTCTTTCATATTTACGCCGATTGCTTTTGCAAAATGAAAATTGTAGCATCTTTTCACGTTTTATGCTGATCTTGTTCATATGGTTAAAGTTTAGGAGCATTTTTTTTTTTTTTAGTGAACCTTTCAATGGAATTTCGAATTTACTCCAATCCGTTTTAGCATGAAACCAATAACTTATCTGAACGGGCCCGTCTTATTTTTCCCTCTAACTGTGTCGGTGTGACTTAAGATTCTGCTCCAAAACACATATTTTAACAAAATTTCAGATCTCTTTTGTAATCCCTCCAACCGTTTCGGTGGATAATCGAAAGTTGCTTTGACCGTTTCAGCAGAAAATCTCAAGTTGTTCCGATTCAAAACTTTCTCTTTCTTTGTTTTTGTTTTTTCATTTTCAAGAAAAAACTAAGTGTCAAAAGTGAGCATAAACTGGGGAATGCGGGCGCCATTTTCCAACGTTTTTTTTAAATGAAATTCGCAATCCGCCGTCCATCATAGGAACTGCAGAAAAGAGTAACTGTGGGAAGTGGAAATGCAGATCTGCAGAAATAAGGATTTGTAGAAATGCGGGAGGCAAGAAAATCGAGAAAATGCAACCCGCAATCTACAATCCGCAATCGGAACTGCGAAAAAGCGGGCTTGTTGGATTACGGGAGCAAAACTTGGAAAGTCATAAAATCAACCTGCAATCCGCAATCCGCAATTGGATTGCAGAAGGATTTATTTCAAGACTGTGGGATGCGAGATTGTAGAAAGGATGGATTGCGGGATTGTGGAAACGATGGATTGCGTTATTGCGGGATTGCGGAAACACTTCCAAGCAATCCGCACTTCCGCAATCCACAATTTAACATGCATAAAGGCTCTTTTCTTGGTTTCTTTCAAAAAACTAAGTGTTAGAGGTAGGTATATCTAACATGAAAATAAAATCCGAGTGAAAATTAAAAATAAATGGAGGGGCCCTACATTTTTACAAAAAAATTGGGGATCATGTTGCAGCTGCAACACCACCATTCTAGCTGCTTTATTTTATAGTCTGTTCTATTTTTGCCATTTAATAGAAGTTTTGTTCACTGTATCACTGTGTTCCTTGCAATATATTTGTGTATGTTTGTTGGCACGGGACAAATCCGCTGGAAGTGCGGAAGCCGACAGATGCGTAAGGGTCATCCCGCAGAAAAAGGACCTTTCGCCACATTTTGGGGAAATATAAGAAGTATTAGATTAGTTGAGTCGGTCATGTGGACCAGATTGTAATAAAGGATAAATATATAAATAGAACAAGATTGTAAGCCTAAGGACAACGAAGATTAGGATTTTTGAGCAATCTTTTTTACCTCTGCTGTATCTGCGATAAGGAATGACTTGACTATTCTCTGCGAGGTTTGTTCCGTAGATGTTGATGAATGAAGATGTTTGGTTATAAATTGCATTGTTATGTGGTAATGGGTTATCTAATTGTCTCTGTTGATTTATGCTAATACATGTTATTGGTTAATATGAATGTGCAGTCGACTATGTGTTAAAATAGATATGTATGCAAATGATTGGTTAAATAGATAGTGTAAATTAGTTTAAATCTCTGGTCTATGTGTGCACATCTCCTTTGCAACTGCGGAAGCTTGGTTCCTGCAGCACCCTTATTCACTTCGGGTGAGACCTCGTTTGCTTCGCAGACGTTGCTGGAAGGGTAACCCATTTCCGGGCCAGTGCGTAAGGGCTGTTGGTATTTGTTGATGATAGTGTGAACCCCTGTCGAGAAGAGTTGTGTCAGCAAATGGTTCCATTGCTGGGACCCTAAGCGAAAGAAAGGGGATATGCTGTGGCACCCGAAAAAGCCAAAGATCCAAGATTGGTTCGACAAAAGAGAAGAACAATTCGCAAGAAGTGAAAAAAGGGACCCGAAACAAAAAGCAACTGAGTGGTTACAAAGATACGTGTACATAGATATCCACGAAATTTTCTTCTGCGAATTTCCAGTTGTATTGCATGAGTGGCTGGCACAGCTGATGTACCGCAAAAACCACTGCCAGAAGACTACACCAGAGTGTTGGACCCCAGAATTGGTACGACAGCTGAAGCAGGCCAATAACAAGGTATCACGAGATGTTGATTTTTGGGTAGGCAACATCCTTGAAGGGTATATAACTGAGTTCGCGTTAGATACAATTAAATCATACAGTGACGCTGAAAGAACCTTCTTTAGGGGGCCAAGAGGGAGATTCTTGTCATCATTGAAGCTGTGGATTAAAATGTTGGTCTGTGCAAAAGGGATATTAAGGATGTCCGCTGATGAGTAGAAGACCCGGTGTGCGAGGGTGAAGGTAATGCGTATAGGCGAGCCTGACAAAAAGATGTGGTAGATGGACATGAGTGACGATGAATTGGAAGGGGAAGCTAACGAAGAGTGTGGTCTTTTGAGGAGTGGAGAGATATTCCGGTGTCCTGAGAAGAAGAGGAGGACTGAGAGAGAGTCTCCTGAGAGGACCGGGACAGAAAGTCACGAAACAGGACCACAAGGTAGGAAGCGCCCTCATTACGAAGAAGATGTTAACTAGGATACCCCAGAGGCAGAACAAGGTCAGGTCATAAGTTATCACGTACCTTTGACCCCACACACTACTCCAAATTTTATAGGATGAAACCAAAACTATTCACGAAGTTTCCCTACTTGTAGTGCTAACAGTAGTGCTTCGGTACACAACAATACTATCTGCATTAGGATGGAAGATGAGGAAAAGATGCCCACATTTCAAGGAAATGGGATAGAGGATCCCGAACAATATTGGTTCGTGTTGGAGGCAGTTTGGACCATGAAGCAGGTTCAGGATGAAGTGATAAAATTGGGACAGCTAGTGATGACCTTAAGGGGCTGTGCGCTAGACTGGTACATGAAATTTGTGAAAGTTCTGACATGAACAACAGCGAGAACGTTGGGAGGGATTAGAGATGCAATGATTGATGAGTTTAGAAAACCAAAATCGGAATCCCAATATGTCATTGAACTCAAGGAAATTAATCAATTTCCTAACGAATCAGTATACGAGTTTGATTAGCGATACAAGACGCTGATAGAGAAATTGAGTTTTCCGGTAAATGAATTGCAACATAAAGAGTGGTTTATTGTGGGACTCGTACCGCATATACGAGGACCACTCATGCAGTAAAAGGTTGCGACACAAGTAGAGGCACTGGAAATCGCAATGAAATTGGAGGCTTCGTCGATTGGTGATGCAGGGATCAGCATGGATAGAGTGCAGGCACAGTTGGCCAATCTAACACTCCAGTTAGAAGATATCAAGAAGGCCAAGGAGAATTGCAGAGACATATGGTGTACCAGATGTAGGAACAAGGGACACAACAAAGACAACTGTCTAGAGTTTTGAGAGTATTTGAAGTCAGAGGCAGCAAACCCCCTTTGGCAAGAGGAAATGCCATGGTGTACTGTATGTTGGACCAGAGGGCACCAGCCCGAAGAATGTGTATACTTAAAAAAGATGGTGTCGAAACCAACAAACTTATACTGTAAGTTCTACCGATCAGTGGGACATGATGATAAGAACTGCAGGCCCTATGACCTACTGCAAGAACGAATGGCTGATGCATACTTTATGAAATGGGAGGAACCACCGGTGATGCAGCAACATTCACATTATAACCAGCAGTACGACCAAGAGCAATATAGGCACCCGCAGTATCCCCCATCACCATGCGGACAGCCTCTGTATGAACCACAACAATATCAACAGCCACAGTATGGAAAACAACCATACAAACAATATGGACCACCATGTGGAGGTTACGGTGGTGGATTCCATGGAGGAAGAGGTCGGGGAGGAACCGCTGGTAGGGGACGAGGACCAATCACCTGTTATAATTGTGGTCAGTAGGGGCATTATCAGAGGAACTATCCGAACCCTATATCACAATGTACATATTGTAGCGCTGCGAAACACAGTTTGGAGGACTGCCCCCAACTTATCGCGAAATGGCAAACCATACTCCCCTCAGAACCCAAACAATCTGATTTCTTAGAAGGTGTTGGCGGAGTCCTTAGAGCAACATCTATCGATCCCTGGTCGGCATCGTTTATGGTTGAGACTAGGACAGTATCTGATCGTATTCGAGCCCCCAACTTTCGTTCTTGATTAATGAAAACATCCTTGGCAAATGCTTTTGCAGTGGTTCGTCTTTCATAAATCCAAGAATTTCACCTCTAACAATGAAATATGAATGCGACCGACAATCCCTATTAATCATTACTCTGGTCCTAAAGGCCAACACAATAAGACCAGACTCCTATCACGTTATTCCATGCTAATGTATTCAGAGCATAAGCTTGCTTTGAGCACTCTAATTTTTTCAAAGTAACAACGTCAGAACCACGACCCAGCCATTAACGCCAGGAGCATGCCCCCGACAAAAGGGATGGAAGGGTATATGCACACCGAATAGGCGGACCGACCTTTACGACCCAAGATCCAACTACAAGCTTTTTAACTGCAACAACTTAAATATATGCTATTGGAGCTGGAATTACCGCGGCTACTGGCACTAGACTTTCCCTCCAATGGATCCTCGTTAAGGGATTTAGATTGTACTCATTCCAATTACCAGACTCGATGAGCCCATTATTTTTATTTATTGTCACTACCTCCCCATGTCAGGATTGGGTAATTTGTGCGCCTGCTTCCTTCCTTGGATGTGGTAGCCGTTCTCAAGCTCCCACAATCGAACGAATCGCTGCAGAGCCGTTGACGCATGGCACCCTGAAACACCCAGCAGCAACCCACCAGAACTTGCGAAATAGATTCGCAGTAAAATGACCAAATGTGCAATGGCGGGTTGCCCCAACGATACCCGCCGTAAGGATATAATAAAAAAATGATGATGAAA
Organism: Larix kaempferi; assembly: GCA_027924585.1. NCBI lineage: Eukaryota > Viridiplantae > Streptophyta > Pinopsida > Pinales > Pinaceae > Larix > Larix kaempferi. Next base: position 155,567 of record BSBM01001936.1, read on the forward strand.
AGAAGCCATCCCATGAGCAAGGAAAAGACGACGCCCACTACTAGGTGATGGTCCAATCCGACATTTAAAGCAATAAAGACCACATTTATACCACATAACACAGCACCAAAACCAAGACACTGGGAGTTACTGTCCTGCAGAGGTGCGTGATTTGCCGAATCCCGACAAGGATTGGAAATAATGACATCGAAATCATCGTAAAACCAAGGCATTTGAACACAGGGCTTGACCATCTCTCGCGAACAGAATCAGGAGAGGAACCATGAAACATTGACGAGGGGTTTCCGGATGCTCAATTATTTAGGGTGGGCATGGTTGACAACCATTATGAAGAAATCATCCAGTTTTTAGCGACAGGGGAGGCACCAGCCGGACTCACTACCAGCCAATGCAAGCAACTAGTTGTCCGCGCCGCTAACTTTTAGCTAATCGCAGGGGAACTGTATAAAATGGGACCAAGTGAAATTCTACGAAGATGCGTTCTTCCACATGAATAGGAACAGGTTCTTTCGGAATCACACGGTGGAATTACAAGAGGGCACTGTGGTGGACGAGCAACTGCTCGCAAAGTCTTTCGCGCGGGACTATGGTGGCCAACCTTACACGAAGATGCGACAGACTATCCCAGAAGATGCGATGTGTGCTAACGCACTAGGAAACCATTACGATGAGATGAAATTCCACTGGTACCTCAAGTAACGTTGTAATATTTCAACAAATGGGTTGTTTATTTTGTCGAGCCAATCAACCCACCAAGGAAATGAATAGGAACCCGGTATATTATCACAGCAACTGACTATCTGACGCATTGGGCTGAAGCAACACAAGTAAGAGACTGCTCAACTGTGACAGTGGCTTGATTTCTATTCGACAATGTCGTTACTCAGTTCGGTTTCCCGCGAATCTTACTTAGCAATCAAGGAACACATTTCCTTAACCAAACGATTGCAGCGATGGCGGAGGAATTTCAGATCCAGCACAAGAAGAGCACACTTTTCCATCCCTAGTCGAATGGCACCATCGAGGCGTTTAATAAAATTCTGGTGAATGCACTTACTAAAGTATGTAATGTGAATCGAGACGATTGGGACCTCAAAATCCCAGTGGTCCTTTGGGCATATCGCACCACTTGCAAATGAATGACGGGCCAAACACCATTTAAACTAGTATATGGCCAGGAAGCGGTCATGCCGATGGAATACATAGTACCCAGTCTAAGGATTGTTGCAGCAACAGACATGAACGATGACAATGCGCTCAATGAACGGTTGACAGAGTTAATACAATTGGATGAAGATCGGTTCATCGCAGGATTTCACCAGAAAGTAGAAAAGGACCACTAGAAAGCATGGCATGATCACTACGTTAAAACGAAACACCTACAGAAGGGGGATATAGTGTTGTTGTATGATAGCAAATTTTCCAATTATAGATGCACTGGTTGGGACCATACATTATCACTTTTATTACGGATGGAGGCGCAGCACAATTACAGAGCCTCGATGGGGTACTGCTACCCAAATTAGTAAATGGTAGTAGGCTAAAGCCCTATCACCATGATCCGACACAGAAAAAAAATAAATAAATAAAAATTAAAAAAAATCACATTAACTTTACCGCAGGATTGTTTTGCAGGATAAGGACGGATCATTTCACCGCTTCAGGCATGGTGTCGTAGCCGAACCATGACGCTATCAAATCAGCATGAATGAGGCCCTTTTTGGTGACAGGTCTGACAGACACATACAATGATGATTAGCAGGTACACATCAGCACTAGCAGGATTGGTAAACAACATGGCCGATGGTAACAAGGTGGATAGTTCGCACAAATGACATTAGAAGCAGATATAGGGGGTAGTATGGTCACTCATCCCGCATGCCGGAAACCAGTTGCCCACACAGACGAAACGATGACTGAATCAAACGAATCCACCGCGAATTTCTTGATGAACACCCCATATGATGGAAATGCATAAATACAGGAACCAGGCATCGCGTAGAGCATAGAGGTAACTACTAGCGATAGAAAACCCATGCTAATAGGCAGACAAGTTTGTGCATAACTTAGGAATTTCAAGGAGGATGTGGAAATGCTTCACTGCATTTTGTGCGGTGGCGCACTTGGATTACACCGGACCCGAACAACGAGTATACACCAATGCCTAGAGCAACTGGTAGCCAGAACACTTGGGTATCACAACACTAAGGTTTCATCTGAGATGTCTAGGTACGTGGTAGTAGTTCGAAGCTCCCGGGTCCCAGTGAACACCAAAAGAACTAGGGTAGCAGGTCTCTAACCTTTGTAGGATACTCTCCATGGCATGAAACAGACGTGCCGGAACAAAAGGCATGTTTTCCACCTTGACGTCATTGACAGTTCTTCTTTTAGGGGAAAATAGATGATGAATAACTTGGTAGACTCCAATGAGGTAGATGATCAAGGTTCCAAGAGACTAGAGGATGAGTCCAGAAGCTCCAGAGCAGTGAACCAGCGACCAAAACATGAATGGACGAAGTACCCAACAACGAGTTCCAGACACCAAGAATAGTTTCAAGTCGGCCAAAATATGCATGTCCTAGAAACGGTCTGCCGAAGTGGCTCGAGACGAGCCACAATATTGTGTTGGGGGCCTGTTGGCATGGGAGAGATCCGCTGGAAGTGCGGAAGCCAATAGATGCGAAAGGGTCATCCCATAGAAACAGGACCTTTCACCACGTTTTGGGGAAATATGAGAAGTATTAGATTAGTTGAGTCGGTCATGTGGACCAGATTGTAATAAAGGATAAATATATAAATAGAACAAGATTGTAAGCCTAAGGGCATCAAAGATTAGGAGTTTCGAGCAATCTTTTTGACCTCTGTTGTATCTGCAATAAGGAATGACTTGACTATTCTCTGTGAGTTTTGTTCCACATATGTTGATGAATGAAGATGTTTGGTTATAAATTGCGTTGTTATGTGGTAATGGGTTATCTAATTGTCTCTGTTGATTTATGCTGATACATGTTATTGGTTAATATGAATGTGCGGTTGACTATGTGTTAAAATATATATGTATGGGAACGATTGGTTAAATAGATAGTGGAAATTAGTGTAAATCTCTGGTCTATGTGTGCACATCTCCTTCACAACTGCAGAAGATTGGTTCCTGTAGCACCCTTATTCACTTCAGGTGAGACCTCGTCTGCTTCGTAGACGTTGCTGGAAGGGTAACCCCTTTTCGAGCCAGTGCGTAAGGGTTGTTGGTATTTGTTGACGATGGTGTGAACCCCTGTCAAGAAGAGTTTTGTCAACAATGTTGTTCTATATATGTTCTTTTATTTTGTTATCACATAAATCCGGCTCAGTGTTTTCCTAAGAATGATCATCAAGTAGAAGGAACTCTTCACCATTAGCATTTATATTTTATGGATAACAATGACAAAGAAAATAAAGTGTTGAAGTGAAATTGAAGATTGGAAAAATATGATGGTTCCATATTTATAGACCATGAGGATTGTAAGTTTCATGATGACCATGATTATGAATATGATAAATATTGAAGAGTTGATTGTATATCTAGCTAGCTTATGAAAAATGCAACTTTGTTATTCAAGCAAACATTTGGCTCTTTTTTGCATATGATTTTGTGGCAAATGCTTTAAATATCTCATTCCTTAATCCAATCATAAGATGGATGAGGGAGATTGTCCAAAAAGAAGAGAAACAAAGAAAACATCGAAATAGGGTAATTTTATCATCTTTTTCCTCTACTCGCACTCCTTTACATGATGCTTTTGATGTTGCTCAATGTTTTTCTAACTTAGTTTCTACTTCATGCAGTATTCGTCCTTTTAGGATGTGTTTCAATGGAATTGGGGATGTTTTCCCTATCCTTTACTTGACAAACCCCATTGTCATTCACGATCCTATCATCCATATAGATGCTTAGGTCTCATTAAACCTTATCAAGTTGCATACATGGTTATATTGACAGTTCCATGTCAACTAGTAGGTCCATAGTTGGTTGAGTTAGGTAGGTAGGTTTTCTTACTTTAAAAGTAAAATTCCGAAATTTTCCTTTCAATCTTTACAACATCTCCTTTTTTTTTTACATAATTTCCATCAAGAGCACATGTTGTCTTGAAAATGAGAAGTTGAAAAGAAGAGAAGGTCTAATTCCAAATTCCAACTTTGACTCCATAACTTAATTTTTGGTTCCATAACCCAATGGAATAAGAAACTAATTGTTGGCACAGGATTAGAGCGCATGAAGTGCAGAATCCAACAGCGACAAAAGGGTCATCAACGGAGGAAAGGACCATTCATGAAGGACAAGAAGCCGACGAAAGCGTAATGTTTAGTCTAGTTAGTTAGAATGGGTCGTTTTGACCATTTTGTAATAATCATAGTTGTCTATAAATAGAACCACAATTGTAATCCTAAGGGCATCGATCTTAGAAGGATATATGTCACATTTATGTATTTGTTTGCCTTCGACAAGTTTTTCTCTGTGTATATGGAATCGCGTTAAGTCGCTTGGAATTGTCTTTGCGAAGTTTGTACCGTAGATTTTGGAGATGAGTTAATGCATGAGGATGTTCGGTTATGTCTCTATTCTATGTTTCTATTTGTGTCGCCATGTTATCTTGATGATGCGATGTATCTAATGTTTTGATTGCTCTTTTGGTTAATAATTCTAGTTGATGTCAATGTAAATTATATAATGCTGATGCGAATGTCAATTACATGTTGTTGATGCGGATGTCGAATATATATTTGAATTGTTAGCATAATGCGAAGATAAATCTCTGGTTTCTGTAGTGACTGAGTGATAGTAGATGCATGTCCTCTCCCAACTGTGGAAACTTGGAACCTATGTCCTGCTTAACCATATCGGGTGAAACTTCACTCGCTCTGTGGGTATTTCTAGAAAGGGTAAAACCCTTATGGGTCGATGCTTAAGGGTGTTTGGTTGATATTTGTTGACAATAGTGTGAAGTTAACCACTGTCTATAGATCTATGTCAACAAACAGTTCTGTTGTCTGACCTTGAAGAAGAAAGAAGAGGACATGTTTTGGAATCCGACGAAATCGGAGATTCAAGACTGGTTCGATAAGAAGATACGAGAGTTCGCAGAAGAGGAAAATCGGAAACCTGGGAAGATGACAAGTGACTGGTTGCAAAATTATATTTACTATGATATCCATGAAGTATTCTTCTGCGAATTTTCGATATTGCTACATGAGTGGTTGGCACAACTGACTTTCCAGAAGAAAAATTTCCAAGGAAACGAACCTGACCATTAGACCCTAGAATCGATCGAGCAGCTAAAATGGGTCAACAATAAGGCATCAAGGGATATCGAATTTTGGGTAGATAGTATTCTGGAGGGATATATCACTGAGTTCGCCATCGACACAATCAATTCATAAAGTGATGCGGAAATAAAATTTTTGAAAGGACCTAGAGGGAGGTTTCTAGTTTCGCTGAAGCTGTCGATTAAGATGCTTATCTACAAAAAAGGTATACTCAAGATGAATTCCGACGAGTAGATATCGGTGTGCGGAGGTTGCGGGTACCACGTGAATGTGGGTCTGATAGAATGATGCGGGGTAGATGGACATGAGCGGCGATGAAATTCTAAGTTAGGTTGAGGAAGGTTGTGGTACCCTGCATAGTGGAGTGAGTTTCCAGCAGCCAGAGAAGAAGAGGAGGACTGAGATTGAGAGAGAGTCTCCTGAGGTAGCCAGAATGGAAAATTGTGAAACGGGACCAGAAGGGACTAAGAAACCTTATTGTGACTAAGAAAGTAACCAGGTTACCCCTGAAATAGAAAAGGGATGGACCCAAAGCTACAACGTACCCTCAAATCCGTGCACTATGCCAAACTTTGCAGGAAGGAATATAAGTTCTTCGCAGGGTTGTCCTGCGTGCCAAAATAGCGATAAGAGTAGTGGGTATGTAAATACCAACAAGAGACCAAGAATGGTAGGTGACTACGTAAATATGCCGATAATTTAGGGTAATGGGACTGAGGATCCCGAACAATATTGGTTTTAATGCGAAGCAGTATGGATGGTCAAGCAAGTCCAAGACGATGACATCAAAAAGGTACAACTGGTGACGACCTTCAGGGGCCGTGCGCTAGACTAGTTTATAAAATTTATATAGGTAACTATAGGGAGTCCAGAGAAAACATTGTCACAGATCAGGGCATATTTGATTGATGAATTTAGGAAACCAAATTTTGAGTCGCAAGACATCATAGAGGTGAAAGAAATCAAGTAGTTTCCAAATGAATTAGTATGGGAACTCGACCAAATATATAAAACTCTAATGGAAAAAGTAAGTTTTGGAATGAGTGACATGCAACATAAAGAATGGTTCATCGCAGGATTGGTACCACACATTCGTGGGCCGCTGATGCAATAGAAGATAGCATCCCAAGAAGAAGGAAGGGAAATCGCAATGAAGCTGAAGGCTTCACCAGTTGGTGAAACATGCATACGTTTTAACCAAATACAAGTGCAGTTAGCAAACATGACGATCCAGCTACAAGATATCAAGAAGGGAAAATAAGTCCGCAAGGAAATATGGTGCAGTATATGCAAATTAGAAGGACATCACAAGGATCAATGCCCATAATTCTGCAAGTAATTACAGTCGGGTGCACCAAATCCACTCAGTCAGGGAGGAATGCCATGGTGTCACATCTTTCATATGAGAGGACATCGAACAGAAGAATGCGTGTACCTACAGAAGATAGTGTTAAAGTCAGCCAACCTTTTCTGCAATTTATGTCGATTGGTTGGTCATGAAGAAAAATATTGTAGAGCATATGAACTACTCCAAGAGAGGACCACCGACATGTTTTTAATGAAGGTGGATGAGAAACCCCCTGTACAATAGAAACAATAGTAAAATCATCAACCACACTAGAGTCAACCGCTACTATAGTATAACTAGTTGCAAATGCACTATAGTCAACCACAACCATTGTACAACCAACTGTGTCAAAACCCGAAATTTCTGAAGAATTTAAAATTTTTATTATAACAATAAATGTTAGTTAATAGCATTCCTGGACCTGTTTAATTTCAGTAACTAAACATAATCCTGTTTAAAAGATTCTGTCTTACTACAATTGTGATTTTTGTGATTTTAAATGTTGACTGTTTTTGTTTCAAACTGCAAAGGGAGAGTTAGCCATAGCTGACTGGCTTACTTAGCTTATGAGCTAATGCATAAATTGTCTTTTATTCGCAGGTACCCGGTGTAGTATGGATCATCGTAATTTAATTTTCTTTTGTAAGTATCAAACTTCCTTTCCCTGCTCTGTATAAACTTTAAAGAAGATCTATTTACTATTACTGGTTGTCGTGTAAGACAGTAAAGTTCTTTTCATGAAAATTTATACTTGAATTAAGATTGATAGTCTGCCTCGACATGATATATCTTATCCGGGACAGTATCATCAGGTTTTGTAATGAATTACAAAGTTTCCCGTCGTATCCATTGCGATATGACATGACCCTATGTTAATGATGTAACTATCACTGTAACAAATTGTTTGTATCATGTTTATTTTCTGCATATAGTGACGTTTGCGTTATGTGATATATTGTCAACTATTACCGGTGATTATTGCTGTGTTCACGTGTTATTAGCATGAGTTGGAGTTGTGACACCTCTATCGATGTTCCATGATATTCATCTATGCTTCAAGGTCCCAACGTCCACCTAGTATTATTGTTTAACTTGTATCATCTAACTCTGTCTTGGTTTTAATCTATGTTCATGGTATGGACCCGTAGATGAGTGTATATTTAGACATCATGATAATAAATATTGTTATTTTCATTGTTGATTATTTAACAATAGTATCGAGAGAAATATGATGATAGGACATGATAACCAATATATATTCCATCATAATGTTATGGTAACATTTCAATGTATTAAGTGATATGGAGTTTTTCATTTGAAAGTTGACTACATCATTGTTTAAATGATTGTAGGTAGAAATATAATGTGCTCTTGACATTATTCGATGGCTTGGTTTCAATATATATATAATACAATGATTGTTAATCATAAGGGCTTCTCCTTACGTTGAACAAGGTTTACATCCATGCAATGATTTGGAATCGGTGATTAAATAAATCGAGCTGCAACAGAACTATAGAGACTCGACCCATATGAACTTGATAAATTAACTGGCTACGTGTTTGATTCTCCTCCTTGCGTTGGTGGATATATAAGCTAACAATGAAACCCTACCTGGTCATTGTCTTTGCCTTCGGGCTCGGGTCGTAAGGGAGAAACCCTCCATGTCTGAAGTCGTCAGTCTGGCACTGTAAAATATGCTATTGCTTAGGTTCTGGTCACGTTGTTTATTTCACTGGAGTTTAAAGTCTTGGCTCTGCTATTGGAGTCTGAAACAGTTCATTGTTTCGTGGTCTCGTCGCTCCTTCTTTGTTTAAGTCCCAGCTACTTACAGTCCTTCATTGTGCTGGTGTGGGTATGAGGCAGGGTTTTGTTATTGTCTTTAAATTATGAGAGGGTTAATGCATTTGAGTTTGGGGTGTGCTTCTCGACTGGTTCAATCCAGTTTGAGGGTTTCGTATAGAAGGTTTGTCTGTCGCGGCTGTCAACAGAAGGGTTATGAGGGTGTCCTTTGCTCCTCCAACCGACGAATGTGATGGGGTTTCAGTGCTTGCTCCCACCGGTGGCTCCAGATTATCCACTGGTTGCCTTGCTCAGGTAAAGCATTAACCACATTTTCGCAGTTTTTGTTTTGCAAACAAGTGTAGATTTACTACTACTCACCACTCTCGGCATTGATAGTGTATTAACATCTCTCGACAATTCATTAATGTGCAGGTCGCGCGACTCTGAAGGTGTGCAGGGCTTAACTCCAATGCTGGCTCCTCCGGGTAAGCCTGGTTATCCACGGCTGTCTCTTCCTTTGCTGGTTTTGTGGTTAGGGTTGAGTCTTGGAGTGAAACTCCTGTGTAGTGAGGTCGTTTACGACTTGGCGTCATGGGTGCTGTCATCTGTATAAAGTTGTTTTGTTGAAATGAAAAGGGGTTTGAAACCCTGTTATGTTTATGGAGAGCCATTCACGGCTCAGACTGTATGAGGCCAGGGTTTCTGTTACTGTACTCGTAATTGCTAAGCGTAGGGTTTTATCCACGCTGTTTAAATTAATATTTAATATGATAATAGGCCTGTCATGGCCGTGTTTCATTTATGTGTTTTGTTAAAGTATTAGAATGTTTGAAATGTAAGGATGAATGAGATTCATCGATACCTGAAATGGATGATAACTCTACTGTACGAAGTTCATGTATCGTTTCTATGTGTTTTCTTGGATTTTGAATGTTTAATTTAAAGAATGTGGATGTTCTTTGACTATAACTGTAATAGTTAAATAGTATAGGGTTATTCTGGCGAATTGGGGGTTCTGTTTTGTGTTCAACATATATATATGGAATGTTAACTTATTGGTGATTGGGAACGAGTTGTAACAAGTTATTTTGATTCCTGTATAATTATTTAATGAAACTGTGGATAGAAAAATTATATCCTTAGAACTAAGTATAAATCTACAGTAGGTTTTGTCTGCCATATAAGGCATTCTTTTATTTGTTTTCAGTCTGTCAAGTGAAAGTTATAAGGCTACGGCCGTGTAGGGTTTGTGGACTACTCTAAGGGAGAATGTTTAAAATGAAATAAATATTAATACTGTGTAAATATGGAGGTTGGTAACAGCCGATAATGGTTACATTTGTTGACAGTTTCTCTGTGTGTTAAATATGTTTGTCTTGTTTGAAAAACTCTGTCAACTCTGTAGTTATAACATGGATAACAAATTAATACCCTAGGTTGAAGAGAAATAATACTCTACAGTTTCTATGTGTTTGAATTTGACTACTGGGTTAATGAATAAGATTATAAGGAAGCTTGTAACAATGAAATATTGTTACAGTCATACCCTTTAGTTAGTCGATAGCTGTAAATCATATTCTGAGTATAAACAATATAATAATATGAGTTTGTTTATCTGTTGGCTCGATACAAGTATGACCTGTAACTAAAGTTGACTGAAATATGAAACAAATATATGTATAAAGGTATATTATTCTAATAAGTAATATCTCAAAGTAAAAACTAAGATTTATCTATATCTGTTCTTATGACTGTTTAATAGCTATAATTCTGGAATATCTACTGTTTAATATTCTATCTATTATTTAACTATTAACAGGAGTTCTAGAAATACATAAACATGGTATTTGTTAACTGTAACAGTAACAAATATGTTCTGCATAGGATAATTACTCTATTTAAATAGAAGTAGGGAAAATTCTAAAACCTCTTAGTTCTGAAATTTATACCAAAAGAAAATACAGATACTGATTTACTGAAATTGATTTCAGTCAAACATAGTTAAACTAGTCTATTTCATATGAAAATTAATTAAACCAACAGCAGGAAGAGTGACAGAACCTGTAGCTAAGGTAGACAATAACAGCAATGGGAGGCTGTTCCTCCCTACCAATTCCTGGAGAGTGCCCAGACAGCACTTCTCAGGACCCCCGAGCTTGCTCTGGTCTAACTGGCTGGAATCTAGGTACGGCCAATAATTCCCTCAGCCCAAAATAGCTATACTGGAACCAAGTTACTGCAACTTCCTGCTTCAAAAACACTTCCTTACTGTTTTCCCACTTCCTCAATGGGACTCCTGAATAGCATTCACCTGAATGTATTCTCCCTCTAGAACAATTGCTGAACCCCCAGCTCAGTTCATTGAGTAGTATTTAAAAGATTGCCTAGGTCTTAGTTGGGCTAACTGTCATTAATGAGCCACCTGCTCAGATTCCACTTTCTTGGGGAATCATGACCCCAAAATATAGGGAAGTTGCCACCTGCAACTCAGGAAGTGTTTGAGGATGTTGCCACTTGTCTTTTGTCCTTCCACCTAATTCCATCCACCAGTTAGACCAGTAACCTCTTTTAACAGCTCTCCCATGCTGTTGTCTCCATAATTTATTTATTAATAATAATTATTCAGAAGTTACATTCCATTTCTGGAGACTCTGCTGAGTCATCCATTCCTACTTAGCATTAAATTTAACATAATGTTCTCAGGAATATTTAAAAATAATTACATTATTTTAATAAAATTGGGGTATGTGACAAACTGCCACAGTATCATACTGCACAGTTTAACCAACAGCCATATGGCCAACCATGAGGAGGTTTCAGAGGAGAATTTCCTAAAGGTCGATGTGGAGGCATTGGTCGTGGAGGAACTTCTGGACGAGGTAGAGGGTCGGTTATATGCTATAATTGTGGTCAAGCAAGACATTATCAGAGAGATTTACCAAACCTAGTTCTGCAGTGTAATTATTGCATCGCACCGGACCATTGTGTTGAGTATTGTCCCCATCTCATTGCGAAATGGAAAACTAACAATCCACCCCAACCTTAACCGAATCCAAATTAGAATCAAAATCCACCTTCGAATGTACAAAATATTTTGGTAGATATTAGGAGTTGACCGGTGAATGTCACAGTAGTGACCAGAGGAGGGGTTGCGACAGGGGAAGACATGTCGTAGCCTAGCATCTGACCGATCGAAGGAAAAAAAGTCCAATTTGATGTGGAAATAGAAAGGGAGACTTTCTTAGAAGCTCAAGAGACAATGAGACGGATGAGGCAGCCACCTATTGGTCAGAAAGAACCGACCTATGAGATGTCGCCAATATTCGATACGATGAACTCACAAAAAAATATTAACACCTTGATGGCCTTCCTAGAGAGTTATTTGGAGCTAGAAAAAAATCAGAATGCATTAGCAGATATATCCATCCTACTACACCGACAAGAGGACGGACGAAAAATTCGAATAGTAAACCGATTGCATAAGCAGAATACAGGGAGAGAAATGAGGATGACTGTGCAAACTGGTGCATTCGACATCGACAATATTATTCTCAACCTGGGATTAGATGTCAACATCTTGAAAAAACAGACATGGGAGGCAATGGGGAAACGATAGCTGCAATGGTCCCCTATAAAACTTCGACTAGCAAACCAGAGCAAGGTCAAACCTATCGGTCGATTATGTCACGTCCCAATCGAGATAGAGGGCCTAATGACATATGCATATTTTGACGTGATAGATATAGTTGATAACACAAGCCCCTATCCTGTGTTGCTAGGGATAGACTGGGAAATGGAGAATCAGGCCATGATCAACTTTAAGAAAATAACCATGTCGTTTAAGAATCACGACATGAGGATAGTTGCACCCCTCAACCCAGCAGAAGGACAACGATATGTCGAGCCAATGTGGGACGAATTCAGGGAAGGATGGGAAAATGTTTACAACATCTTGGAAGACTACATCAATCCTACCGTTGATGGAGAGTTGGGATGGCAGAGTGTTAGTTCAACATCGTCAAATTCTGATGAAGCATTTGAGAACTAACATGATTGACTACATGAAGTATCATTCAGGAGGTGTGAATGAACCACACAGTCGTTAATATGGGTAGAAATGAAACTATGCAAACTGCCAACATACGAATGATTCCCCAATTTGATTGTATTTATCGTTGAGTTTGAAGAAAAAGTAGCAGAACCAAAGATACTACTGGCATTGGAGGAAGCGTTGAAGGATACAACAACGTGATGGTGGGAAGCTCACAAGTCGACAATAACGAACTGGACACTATGTCGACAACTAATGGAATTCAGGTTCAACGACACTAAAGGATATTGTGGAAGGAAATAAAATAGAAGAGGAAACCCAAGGGAGAACCTAGATGAATGCCAAAGCAAATGGGGAATGAGACCAAAATAGGAATGGGTCCATGCATTCATTCATACATTGGATGAAGTACCGCGAAGCTGATATATCCCAATAGAACTGCGATGCAGAACAACCACATGGGAAGAGTTGACTAATAAATTTATCCAAACTTTCAGCTTCTCAGATGAGAACCCATTTATCCATAGTGCACTACAGGAGATTCGTGAGAAAGTACTCGAAGCAGTTTCAATAGAAAAACCAATTAGATTACAGTGGAATGGAACACCGGAAATGTTGATGGAATGCTACAACGTGGTGGGAGAACCTGATGATGAGTATGATCCATTAGCTATTTATACACCAGATTCAGAAGGAAGCCGGAATGTCGAAGCACCAAATATGCCCTTCGACAAATTTCAACATCCCTTGCACATCAAGAAGGTTAACATTAGGTCGAAGGTAGACCCCAAGTTCACAAGCATAGGATATTATTGGGATGATGCGGCAATCGCAAAAGTCATAGATCTACTGCACGAATTCTAGGATCTGTTCCCAACGAAATTTTTGGAAATGAAAGGAATTTCCGGGGAACTGGGCGAAATGAATATTCCACTTAATCCTGATGCGCAACCAGTAAAGCAACGACATTACAGATTGAATTGTAGGTACAAGGAGCATGTGAAAGCTGAAATAGAGTGAATGCTAGACACAGGAATAATAAAACTTGTGGAGGAATCTGAATGGATCATCCCAATGGCTGTACTAGATAAGAAGACCGAAGAAATCAGGATTTGTGTCGATCTAAGGAAACTGAATGATGCATGTCTACACAATCCATTCCCTACTCCATTCACTGACAAAGTGTTAGAAGGAATCGGAGGTCAGCAGATCTACTCATTTACAGACGGATTCTTAGGCTACCACCAAATAAATATTGCAAAGGAGGATCGACATAAGACGACCTTCGTAACCAAACGGGGTTGTTTTCAATACACAGTAATGCCATTCATTCTCAAAAACGCTCTGACGATCTTCTCAAGATTAGTTGTTGTTGTGTTCAAAGATTTCATTCATAAATTCCTTGCACTATATATGGATGATTGGACAGTGTATGGCCTGGTGAATGACCATGTTGCAAACCTAAGGTTGATGCTGGAGAGATGTAGGCAACATCAAATTTCGTTAAATTTGAATAAGTGCATATTCTGTGCTCCATTCGGGATTTTGTTACGACACACTCTATGCAAAGAAGGGATGTTGGTTGACCCAGCAAAGATTTAAATTATTGTCAACTTACCACCTCTGATGACAGTAAAGCAGTTAAGGGCGACATTGGGGCATATTGGGTATTACATAAAGTTTATCAAATGGTATGCGGCGATCAAAGAACCAATGGAAAAACTGTTGAAAAAGGATACGAAGTTCGAGTGGAATGAAGAGTGCTAGAAGATCCTCGATATACTTAAATCAAATATGGTCACAGCATCATCAGTCGCACTAGGATTAATATTGGCCCAACCAGGAGAAGGAGCAATCGACCATCCAATCACATTCGTAAGTAGGAAGCTGTCCATTGCGGAGAGAAACTACACAACAATGGAAAGGGAAGGGTTGGCGATGGTTTACACATTACAAAAATTTTGACATTATCTATTAGGAGGCCATTTCAAAATTTTCACTGATCATTGGGCACTAAAATACCTAGTGAATAAGCCTATGTTGGGGGGGGGGGAATCTGTCAATGGCTATTACTCTTCCAGGAATTTTACTTTGAGATAATTGTGAAGCTTGGGCAACTGAATGCAGGACCAGATCATCTGTCGCGAATAGAATCAGAAGAAGAACCAAGGGTCAGCAAAGCAGAGTCGGCTAAAGCCATCTCAGGATAGTGCGACAAAGTATCTAAAAAAAAAACCGCATAAAGAGTAAAAGATGAGGCTTCTCACTTGTCGACGTTTAGCATGCAGGAGTCAAATCAAATCATAATTACAGCAGCTAAGCATCGACGAAAGACGGCTGATGTTTATGATGACACACTCAATGACAAAATTTGGTAGATAGATGAAATATTCTTTGAATGACTCAACTATCATTGCTCAAAGACAACAACGTGGATGGGGAACGAGCGAGTTAAGCTATAAATACCCCAAGTGAATGGATAGGTTGAAAGATTAAGTCTTATGTGCATTATGGGTGAGAGTAATTAGGAGAAATGTGTGATTCTAAAGAAGTTGCAGAGTAAGGAAGTGATATTCTAGGGTTGGAATGGTGCATTTCGTTTCCAGCATAAGCACCCAAGGTGCACTAAGGGAAAAGATGACAAGTGCTCACGAGCAAACAACAAACGTAGATGCACCAAAAACCAAGAAGAACAAAGATGAAGTCTCCCCCGAGATATCTAAGCGAGTTTCAGTTGGTAGAAGAGAAGTGGTCCCTTTGACCGTAGAAGAACCAAGGGAAACAACATGCCGGTCCCAGCGAAGGATGATCAAATATGCGAAACAGATGTGCCGGACCGTTAGGCCCTCTTCACAATTTGGTGATGTCGATGAACTTTTGTCCAATCGAAAACAAGGTTCAAGAGCAACAGATGGCCATGAAGGGATAAATGATGAAGGTTTCAAGAGAATAGAGGATGAGTTCGAGAAGTACATAACAGTGATCAAGAAACTGGAGGATGAGTTCGAGAAGTACATAACAACCAAGGATGATCAAACTTAGGAAACAGAGCAGTACCGACAGAGTCCAGCTGAGGTAGCTTGTGGGAGAGCCACAAGTTTGTGTTGGGGGCATGTTGCCACAGGATTAGAGCACATGAATTGAGGAAGCTGATAGTGACAAAAGGGTCATCATAGGAGGATAGGACCATTCGCAAAGGACAAGAAGTCGACAAAAGATCAATTTTTGGTCTAGTTAGTTAGAATGGGTCGTTTTGACCATTTTGTAATAATCATAGTTGTCTATAAATAGAACCACAATTGTAAGGCTAAGGGCAGTGATCTTAGACGTAGATATATCGCATCTATGTATTTGTCTTCCTTCGGCAAGTGTTACTTTGTGTATAAGGAATCATGTTAAGTTGCTTGGAGTTGTCCCTGTGAAGTTTTTACAACAAATTTTGGAGATGAGTTAATGCATGAGAATGTTCGGTTATGTCTCTATTATGTGTTTCTATTTGTGCCACCATGTTATCTTGATGATGCGATGTATCTAATGTTTTGATTTCTTTGTTGGTTAATAATGCTAGTTGTTGTGAATGCCAATTATATAATGTTGATGCAAATGTTGATTACATGTTGTTGATGCGGATGTCAAATATATATTTGAATTGTTAGTATAATGCGAAGATAAATATATGTTTTTTGTAGAGACTGAGTTATAGTAGATGCATGTCCTCTCCCAACTGCGGTAAATTGGTTCCTGCAGCCCCCTTAACCATCTGAGGTGAGACTTCACTCGCTCCGCGGGTGTTGTTGGAAATGGTAAAACTTTTCTGGGCCAATGCTTAAGGGTGATTGGTCAATATTTCTTGACAATAGTGCTAAGTGAACCCCTATCGACATATCTGTGTCAACACTAATCTACATGCCTTAGAATCTATCTCTTGGAACCTCAAATGGAGGAGTCTTTCTACAAAAGGAGTTGATGTTTTTTCCTAAAAAGGTTCACTTCCCAAAACAGGTTTTTATCCATGGCACCGTCTCTGACCAAATTATGAAAATCAACTAAATGACATATTTGAATGCATGAAGTGGATTAAGCATGTTTACTAAGGTCACTAATCATCATGGAGTTAAAAAATCCAATTTCAACCTCCAAAAGTTTAAAATTTGGTTTTTCCCATGGGGCCCATTTTTAGTGAAATTGTTCTTATCAGACAAAACAACAATTTAGGTGTAGAGAGTGGCTTGGACAAGGTTTTTAAATTTGTTGATCATTATGAAGCTAAAACAATTTTATTTCAAGCTATAGAAGTATGAAAATACAATGGGATCCAATTCAGTCCAAATTGTGCATATATGAAAAATAACCTATCCAAAGGTAAATACTAGCTTAAAGATGATTTTAAGGTCACTCATCATCACAAAGTTATAAAATTTAATTCCAACCCCTAGAAATATGAAAATGAAAAGATTAAAAGACCCCACCAAGATGGCATGTTTTCCATTTTGTTTAGAAAATTACATTAGCAAGGCTTCAAAAGCTATCATGCAACCAACCCTTGGAAAACACTATCTATTTGATATGAATTTTCTTTGACAACATACCATTTTTTCTTAATAAGTAGGAGGTAGGGTGTTATGAAACTTAGAAACCAAGGAGGCATAGTTTTGTCTAGTTTTCTATGCAAAATTTAGTTGGACAATTCTTTCTCATTTTTCCAGCAAAACAAGAAACCATTTTAGGAGTTTCTTGATGAGGCTAGGGCTACATATGACATAATTTGTTTGGATCCATATAGAGAATATGAGACAAAAAAAATATGAACATGGATCACACTCTTGTGCATGGTTATTATGTTCCAATGCCTCAAACCTAAAACATAGATAATTTTTTTTTATATTTTGGTATCATAATCCTTTGCCTAAGTTTTTAGGATCTAAAACCCATCATAGTGGAAAAACATTGTAGTTGCACTTTTCAAATTGAAACTTTGCCTTCATATTTACACTGATAAATTCCTTGTATTTGCATTTCAATTCAAGAAATCCTGAAAGGGAACTATTAGTTTACATGAGACGAACCTATTTTTGAAATTTCATGACCTAAAATTGAACATAACTTCCATAATGATCAAATCAAACTTGCAACCAAATCTATTTTCCTCCATACACACTGTGTAGTGCATTATTTTCTTGGTTATGACTTTTATTTGCATTATCTTAGCAAGAGAAATACCTCCCTGGGATGGGTGTCATCTTTCATGGCTTGAAAAAAAAATCATTTTCTCCATGAAATCTAGAAAAAGGATGTAAGAAAACATAGAGCTTCTTGTGAATGGCCTGGATTTGCTCACACAACCTTAATCTAGAAGTTGGAGAGAAAAGAGCCAGCATATTGTTGAGGTGCCTCCAATGGCTACGGTTTGCTTGAAGAATGAAATCAACAATTGAATTTTATCCCGATGTTTGGTATGGAAACCGATCCTTGGGTTTGAGATCATTTCAAAGGACTTTTGGCTTAAAACTATGTGTTGCAAATATTAACCACTCATGGAATATGAGGTGGAGCAATGAGGGCCCAACCAACCCTTTTTGAAGCAAGTTAAATAAAAGGTTTCAAGCATTAAAAATTTCCAAAGGTTTGAACGATATATATATTGCTTCCAAAGGTATTATGCAGGTGCCCAAAGGGATTTGGTCATTGACCATAAGGCATTTAGTTAAATATAAGCTTCTCTTCTAACTAAATTCAACAAAGAAAAATACAATAATTCTTATTGGTGGAGGAGAAGAATATTCTAACTTAATTTTTGGAATTGGTGCATACCAATATATTGGTTTCTCTTCCATTTTTCAGAATTTGGTGCATACCAATATATTGGTTTCTCTTCCATTTTTCAGAATTTGGTGCATACCAATATATTGGTTTCTCTTCCATTTTCTCTCTCACATGGTGTGAATTAATCAATAGATCTATGATTGGCTTGCCCATTTGATTTTCCATATAATGAATGTGTGTTAGGAAAATAATATTTTGGCCTCCTACTAAGCTTGTATTCATTCATTTACCTATGTTCTTTGTCATGTATAATAATAATATGACACTTGTGTTTTAGAAGATCATTCCTACAACTAAAATCTAATGAATCCCATTGTTGTTTGGCTTCTTGGTCACTCCTAAAATATAAGTCAAAATCCTTATGTTTATTTTAAATAAATTGTAGAGGTAAACAACATGCACTACCTTTCCTGTAAAATAAAATCACCCTAATATTAATAGATAAAAGTTTTCATGTGTAGACAAGAACAATATACTTAGAACATTTTAAGATAGCCACTAGCTTCAACACTAGCTCAAAGGCCTAGAGTGGCATGGGAAGGTGATCCAACACATTATTCTTTGACATTTGGTCCCTTTGAGAGAGTAAATGACCTTGGGGACAACAAAATGGTTTCTCAATTTATGGACCGCAGAGGGAGAACTATCTAGTTGAAGTTGAATAGGTAAAAACCCAAAAATCCATTAAAATTGTGTGCCTCCTTGTTTCCCAATATTCATATCACTCTATCTCTTGCATATGAAATTAGAATGATGTGTCACTAGAGGCAATGAGAAGCATACATAGAATGATTTCCAATTATTATCTATACAATATATTTTGATGCAATTATGATATATTTTATTTAGCAAAATGGGAAATTATGCATTGTACTAGGATTTTTTTAATAATCATGCTTTTGTACTTCTAGAGCTAAAACGTTGAATTATTGTCATCTCCATGATGATTAATGATCTTTGAAAACATCTATGAGCTAGTCCTTTCCTTCAAATAGGTCATTTTGTTGCTATGCATAGTTTGTCGTAAAGTGGGTCCCACTATATTCTTCTACTTTTAAAGATCAAAATTGAGTTTCGTCACCTCCATGATGATTTCTGACCTTAATAACCTCATATGATCCACTCTTTGTGCCCAAATTCCTCAAAATGATCAATGACCCCAATAAACATGTCTAATATTATCGTTGCATTCAAATATATCATTCAAGTTATATGCATAATTTTCCCCAAAGTGGGCACCATCTAAACAAAGTTTTAGGTAGTGAGCATTTTTAGGCGACAATATAATTTTTTTTACTTCCAAATTTGGAACAAGAAATACTAGAGTTGCTCATAATAATAAAAACTTGTGTCATTTCACAAAATCATGACTAATCATACTAAATATATTAGGTGTTTTGTTTGAAAAAAAATTAATTAGTCTTCGATAATTCATCAAGTAAAGTATATCTCACGTTGTTATTTAAACTATCATCAAGATTGATGACTTCATCTCCTAATATATAAAGAACTAGTCTACACATATCATATATTATGAGAATTTAACTCTCCTCATAGGGAAGAGATGTTCCCAATATGGAGAGTAGTTTTGTAACATGGTGCAACACCCATGTCATTTCACCTTTGGAAGATATGTCAAATAGTATTTAGGGATAAGACATGATGTACATGGTGTAAGTGTCATATTAGCATCATATCCTAAAGGTTTTATGTAATCTCGGATAAGACATCTTGTACATGGTGTAATTGTTTTGAACTATGAGAGCATATTAAATTAGCATCATGGCCTAAAGGTTTTACATAATCTCATAATCCCAATTAGGAAGATGAATGGAGAAATCAAAGTATATATATATTTTATAAATCATAATCTAAAGACCTCTTTCAATGATAGTTACCATTTTCCAAAAGGGACAAGTTGTTACATATCCAATTTAAATGGGTTCTAATGCTACAATTAGGTCTGAATGGCCAACCTTCACAATGTAGCATTCATGACTCCAAACGGTTTGATGATTGCATGAGATACCTTCCAGACGGATGTGGACTTTTCCTTGGTGGATGATTGAATGGAAATGTTAGGACTATCTTATTGTATTATATGGATGTTAGGAATATCTTTATTTAGGAAATTGATTCACATCTCTTAAGGAAGATGTCTAGCGAGGGTAGAAAGTTTGACATCTCTTATCCTATCTTTCTTTGGGTGATTGAATGGAAATGTTATTGTTCTAATTTTTCCCTTTAGTTTTGAACATGCATTGAATGTTATACTTTTGCAAAAGAGTGAATGAGGACATTGGTAGCCTATATCCTTTTCAAGCAATTCCCTTAGATATGATGACTTGAGGTATACGATTATCGAAAAAAAAACCTACGTTATGGATCTTATGGACTACATGTTGCATTCTAATACTAATGTACATTTTCCACACCTCTCAATTAAGTAGATTTTCTACCATCAAAGGGTCAATTAATATAACAAATTTAGGAGTGTCACATGGATATCAAATCTACAAAGGTGGTGAAATAATAATGCACATGCCCTACACCACTCATTCACGTAATTTATCTTCTATCATAGTAGGAGGGATGATGAAATGAATGAATTCAAGAGGATGATAGGGATATCAAACCTATAAACGTGGTGAGAGGAAATCAATATAAAGATTAATGGGTGAGATAAATTTGAAGGTTGTTGGGATTAATCAAATAAATATCACCCATTAGGTTGAAATTGTATCAAAATGAGATAGAATATCAAGTAAATCTTAGTTATTTGCAATTTATTTGGTACACGAATATATTTTATGATATCAAATATATTTTATGATATCAAGTAAATCTTGGTTTTTTGCAATTTATTTAGTACACGAATATATTTAGAATTTAACATGTCAATTTTTATAAATGTTTCCATAATGATATATATGAGATTAAATGCAATTAAGTACATCATATTCCATGGAGACAAGTATTGGATGATCTAAGTGGAGTACTATTGAACTATATAAGGAAGGATGGAATTATCAATTAAATATATAAAGGCTTGTGTGGTGTACTTTATGATATTGACACTCTTACTCGGAAGATACTCAAATTTTCATATTAATGGCCTACTTTGATTTTTGAGGTAAATAGAGTGGTAAGAGATTCCAAAGAATGTTAGGTATTATCTAGGAGATGAAAGATTTCTACACTTACATTAAAATTTAGTAAAAGCAGAAGCTTCCTTCTAACAATGTAATTAGATTTAGATTTAAGATATGAGATTCAACCTCACTCTAGTGAACACCACATGTCAGTTTCAACAATGACAAATTATATTACAAAATTGGTAGAGACAATACACACAAGAGTAGACATTTCTATAGTGATTATTAATTTTTTGGAAGAGAACATATTCTTGTCTAGGTGTTGATGTCCTTCTGACAATTCCCATGTATTCGAATATTTGTAAAGTGTAGCATTCTATTATGATCCAAATTCACCAAATAGAATAAAAATAAAAATAAAATTAGCTCCGTGCCTTGAGAATGGTAAAGAGTTAATGGTTAATAATCCTCTTTGAGTAGAAAACCTTATTTTACCATGTATCCAATGACAAGATAGGATGAGATGGCTATAGAAACAAATCTCCTTTATTATAAGTAAGAGATAAAATCATCATGATGTAACCTACTACTAAGATGACCTAACCTTAAACAAGATACTAATAATGGATGAGGGTTAGGGGCTTAAGACATTGTTTCATAAGTTTAACATTATTCTATGGAGTTCAACTAATAACTACCCACAATGAAGTGGTTTAGAGCAATGTTTAAAAACAAATATGATGAAAATCATTCACAATAGCTTAACAAAAAATAAGAAACCATAAAACACACACAATCAACACCAAGATATTTATAGGAATACATCCCTCTAACTGATGTATGGGATGGATTCAACTCTCCCTATGCAATTAGGAATTCCAGTGTTCAAATTTCTAAAAAAAATTATAAATGCATGAACAAATATTCATAAGAGAATCTATTATTTAATTAAGTTGTAGCAACAATGTGAATGTGTATATAATATATTCTAGAAATACTAATACACAATGAAGAATGGTTTTGATGATAAAAAAATGAATTTAAAGAGGGGTATCTAGTGCTAATGTAGGTCTATAGACTTAAAGATGCTATAGATCATGACACATTTAATTAGTTATGTATTGGACCTTATTGCATTGAGTCAATTAAGGAAGGGAACCTTTTGGACTTTCCAATTTGAAATGAGAACTATTAGAGATGCTCGTAAACAAGAAATAAGCACAAAATAATGTTTGATCACACTACAACGTTGTGCATATTAGATTAGGAGTTTTGATTGATAAATTTTTAATTGATGTTTGACAATTAGACCAAAAAATATCTTGTATGTATTCGTTTAATCATCAAAATTAATGACTACATCTCTTAATTGATAAGGAACTAGTCTATTCATGTCATAGATGATGAAGATTTCACTCTCCTCACATGGAAAAAAGGTGTCTCCAACATGAATACTAGTGTTGTAACATGTTGTAACACCCCCCTCTTTTCACTAGGAAGATACATTGAGGGGTATTTATGGATAAGACATCATGCTATATGTTTGTAAATGTTATTTGGCCATATGAGTATGGTATATTAGGATCATAGCCTAATGTGTTGAAATACTCGAGATTGTATTCCATGAACGGTTCATCGTCCTAGATGGGTAGATGGCATAATCCATAGGAGGTGATGATGTCAAATCTTCCTCATGATACACCTATCATAATATCAAAGGAGATTGACATGGTGTAGGTCACTTCCTGGTGTAGGTCACTTCTTGACACAAATAAATCATACATTAACAAATCCCTTGTCTTGCATCCCCTCTATTTGGTGACAAATGGAACTTTATGACTAGAGTGGTCATGATGTTTGAGTAATGATTATATCAACTCTAATAAATGGTGGCAACAGTTAAGTGGGATGGATGTTATTAAATACCCTCTTAAAAGCATGGAATTGTATATCAATAGATACTATCAATATAGGGAAGGCCCTCTTACAGTTTATTTTTGCACAATGTCATATTTATTTAACCTTTCCCATCAACTACATTTTTATCCATGTTAACTAGTGAGGCTCACTAGACAGTACTACACTTAAAATGTAAATAGGTGCATAATTGAACATGTTACACATGGAATCATGTAATTCAAGGTGACATCATAAGAAGATGATTCAGAATCATTTAAGCATATCATGCACCACTTTAAAGTTATGTTTAGGAAGAATCGGGTCCATAAATAAGATGGCCATATCAAAGATAGAATGTGGAGATAGGGATTGTTACTTTAGCAAGGATAAGTGGTAGCTAATACCTAGAAAAGGGTGTTACGTGAGCTACTAATAATTAAGCATTATGTGATTCATTTCCATAGCTAATTGCCATCTATCCATATCTACCTTCTCCATATCTCCACCCTATGCATGCATGCAAGTTGTAGCGATGACTATGAATTTTGTAATAGGTATTTATCCCTGAAAATTAAATAACTATGAACATTAAAGGTGGAGCAATGAGAACAATGGTGTCATTATTTATTTCAATCTTGGCTCATCGCTAGAGGTAATATATGAGGCATTATTATAGTATTGAAATTAACCTTCTTGGAAATTTTATTGGTTGTATGGATTACAATTTAGCATTGGTTGAATTATATTTAAGTAAATTATTTAGATAAATTTTGAGGATGGAATCCATATATTTCTCTAAACTATTGTTGAGTGGGCGACAAGGTTAACAATTCATATTGTATATGAACTTGATTCATGACTTTCTTGAAATTTGGTTGGCCTGTGAGGATTAAAAGAATAGTACGCTAGAGATAAAATCCCTTATGTGGATGAAACTTAGTTCGATTTGAGCTTAGATAATTGACATAAGATTACTAGAGAATTGGTTTCAATTTCTTCTTGATAATAATAATGTGTGCTTGTGATATTATTTGAAGTACAAATTCAAGAGGAGTGAGATCTCATTCTTGATGAATTAATATTGTTTCATGATTCATGCAACTAAGATGATTATAAAGTATGTTGAATGTTTGTAAAATTGCTTTAGAAAATGATTAAGTAATCTTAGATGAGCTGACTTAGTGCCATGGTTACTATTAGTTGCATGCATTGGGTTGGTTATGATTTATTTAGCTCAAGTTAAGGTAATATTTTATCTAGTTTTTGAATAGACAAAATAAATATGTGATCTATATCTTGAGCATGAAAGGAGCTTCATTTTTTTGGTTTGTTATATGTGGCTTAGGTTGGTGAATTTCAACACCCATTAACTTTAAAGAGTTTTCCAATTTTCTTATTCTTGTAATGTTGTGAATAATTTTATTTTATTTTTATTTTTTATGTGGCCAAATAGTATTTAGTTTATTTTCAAGTGCAGCCTCATATATATGAAGGTGGGTTTAACTTCTAGTGTCTTAGGAAGTCACTTGAGGTTTTTTTTTTATTTCTAAATTTATTCTTTTGTTTTTTTGAAATTATACTATGAAATTCTTCTTATTCCTCTATCTTGTTGCCCAACTCTTTTAGAAAATAAGCTTATGAATATGTTTGAAGCCTCCCCTCTAATGGATTTCTTTCTAAAAAAATCCTCTTGGATAGTTGACTTAGTGGCTAGTTCACGTTTAAAAGAGGTACTTGCATGTTCGAACTCTCTCTACTTCTAAATTTGGCTTACAAAAATACAAATCCTCGACTATAAAAAAAAAAAACCTTGTGTGAGACCTTCATGTTAATTTTTGAGCATTAATTCAACATACTCTAGGATCTTTACTGAGGGAATAACATGTACAGCATATCAAGCATAAGAATGCATATCAATCACACCAAGCAATCACATGAGACAATAGACACAGAGAGTTTCACTGGGGAAAAACATAAAGGTGAAAAACCCCACAACTTCCTTGGAGATAGAAAGAGCAATGATACAACACAAGTACAAGAGATAGTCTTCTCTAGCAGCTACTCCTCCTTCCTCACTTGTGTGCCACTTTCTAATGAGTGTAGAAGTGAATAATGAGATGATCAAATAGAGTGCCTACCGCACTCTATTTATACATGACCTTACCTGCCTAATAACCTAGCAGGGCCGACTTGTCTAACTCAGTCTAATAACCCATGGTAATACTAATTAGGGCCGACCCCACACTTGGTGGTCTAATAATCCATCACATGCAAGTTGTGACACTTGTCAAGACAAATGACGACACTTCTGTATAGAGGAATAATAACATCTCTATAGGAGTACAAAATACATAGGTGAAATACATTCCGAAGTTACATATACATCAACACTCCCTCTTAACTAGGAAGGTATTTCTCGACACAGATCTGCTAGCACAAGTCTTCTTCTCTAGATCATCATCACTAGATCATCATCATCGAATCATCGTCATTGTCACTGCTACTACTATCTCGATCATCTCCGATCTACTCATCATAAGAAGTTCTACAGAGCTAGTCCTTTTTCATACTGGATGTAGGCCCACCTCCTGCAGGTCTTCATCATCACTGGCCATATTGTGGAATCCTCAAGACTTATTATGTGCATCACAAACCCTCGTAAGAGCATCCCAAGACTGATTACGGGCACACATCCCAACCTATCGGATCTTTCAGGTCTTATATGTGACCCTCATCACAAACCCTTGAAAGAGAATCCCAGGACTTATTACAGGCACACATCCCAACCTATCAGATCTCCCAGGACTTACATGTGATCCTCATCACAAACCCTCGAAAGAGCATCCCATAAATTATTACGGGCACACATCCCAACCTATCGGATCTCCCAGGACTTACATGTGATCTCCACTACAAACACTCGAAAGAACATCCCAAGACTTATTACGGGCAGATAGCCCAACCTATCGGATCTCCCAAGACTTACATGTAGTCACAACCACAAACCATCGAAAGAGCATCCCAAGACTTATTACGGGAGAACAACCCAATCTATCAGATCTCCCAGGACTTACATGTGGTCACAGGACAAACCCTCGAAAGAGCATCCCAGGACTTATTACGGGAACATAGCCCAACCTCTCAGATCTCCCAGGTCTTACAAGTCCTCTCAAGCACAACCTATCCACGACCACAGAGCATCATCCTGATACTCACCATACATCATCCTAATGTAAATCATCTGGAGAAACATCCTGAAGCTCATCATCCATGATCATCCTGATCATACAATGCATCCACCTGATGCATACATAGCATCTACCTGATACATATCATCATCCATGATCATCTTGATCATACAATGCATCCACCTGATGCATACATAGCATATACCTGATACATATCATCATACATGATCCTCCTAATCATACAATGCATCCACCTTATGCATACATAGTATCTACCCGATACATATACAAATACATGATCCAACTGATCATAACAATCATCCAAAATGATGCATATACATATACATGATCCAAATGATCATAACAAGCATCCAACATGATGCATATACATATACATGATCCAACTGATCAAACCAAGCTTCTAAGATGATGCATATACATATACATGATCCAATTGATCATAACAAGCATCCAACATGATGCATATACAAAGCAGTAACTGGAGCATCGTCCTGATGCTCATCACACAACGCTTACATCCACAGCCATGGGAAGGATCCTCCATTCACCATGCTTGGAATGGCTTCTGCAAATGTGTCCATCACTTCTTCCTTGAAGTGTCGTCAATCTGAAGAACACCAAGCCTCTCTCTAAAGTATTCAAACTTCACTCTCGCTAGTGGTTTCATCAACACATCTGCAACCTGCTCATCCATCACAACATACAAGAGCTTCACTGCTCCTCTCTGCACCATATCCTTGATATAGTGATATTTGATCTTAATGTGCTTCGACCTGTCGTGGAACAATGGATTATCAGACAGCTTCACATAGCTCTGGTTATCACAAAAGGTACCAGTAGCATCCAACGAGAGATCAAATAACTCAGACAGTAGCTTCTGGATCCATACTGCCTCACAACTAGCCAAACAAGCTGCAACCTACTCTGCCTCAGATGTACTCAGTGCTATGCAGGACTGCTTCCTGCTAAACCAAGAGATAACACCTGATCCTATACTAAAGCAGTGCCCAAAAGTGCTCTTCCTATCTGCAGCACTGCCTTCCCAGTCCGAATCAACATAACCCTGCAGGTTAAACTTTTGATTCGCATCATACTTGAGCCCATAATCAATTGTACCCTCCAGGTACCTCAGAATATGCTTTACAGCAACCAGGTGAACACCTCTGGGATCCGTCAGGTATTGGCTCAATGTGTTCACCGTAAAGCAAATATCTGGTCTCGTGTTCATCGGGTACATCAAGGACCCAATCATCTAATGATACATAGTGACATCAACTGGATCAGATGAAGCATCACATAGAAGCTTCAGGTTTGATGCCATAGGTGTGGCCATGGCCTTGCAATACATCATCTGGAACCTCTTCAGGATCTCTACTACATTCTTCCCTTGTCCAAGGAAGATTCCATCTGCATTCTGCCACACCTCCATGCCTAGGAAATAGTGCATCATCGCCAATTCCTTCGTCTTGAACTCAGCAGCAAGCTTCCTCTTAGTGTCGGCAATCAACCCATCCTCACCTGTTACAAACAGGTCATCCACATACAATAGTAGTATCACAGGATTTCCTTCCTCAACCTTGTAGTAAAGGTTGGAATCCACTTTACTCTTAGTAAATCCCAAACTGGATAGAAAGTTGTCTATCCTACCATACCAAGTCCTGGGAGCTTGCTTGAACCCATAAAAGGCTTTCTTCAACCTGCACACATATGACTCCCTGTCATGTGTCTCAAAACCAAGTTGCTGCTCCACATACACTTCCTCCTCGACTACACCATTAAAGAAAGCTATCTTGACATCCATCTGGTGTATCTTCCATTTCATCACTGCAGCCAGGGAAAGTACTAATCTGATGGAAGTGTACCTAGATACAGGAGAAAACGTCTCTTCATAGTCTATCCCCTCTTTCTGGGAGAATCTGTGAGCTAGAAATATTGCTTTGTATTTCTCTATGCTGCCATATGCAGCATGCTTGATCGTATAGATCCATTTGGAAGTCACAACAGACTTCCCTTCAGGTCTTGGGACCACATCCCAAATATCATTCTTCATGATCGACTGGTATTCCTTGACCATGGCATCCATCCATTCTTTCTTTTCCGCTGCTTCTTCATAACTGGAAGGTTCTTTGTTCATAATGTCATAGAGTAAGGAAACATAAATAGTGTGTGATCTAGTCCTCTTCCTTTCTCTGTGTTCGTCTTTTGGAATACCATATATTTCTGCATCTTGAATGAGCTCTCTAGCCCATGCAGGTTTCCTCTTGTGAGAATTTTTCTCACGGGGTGGATCTACAGGTTCTTACGGATCTTCCATTTCACGATTTGCATCTGGAATTGTTTCATTCATGGTGGTGTCTTGAAATCTGTTTTCCTTTGGTTCTTCATGATCTTCAACAGGTGCCTCCTTTGATTTGATATAAGCTGAGTCTTCATCAAATGTTACATCCCTGCTGACATCAATCTTCTTGAACCCTGGAAACTATATTCTATAAGCCTTCGAGCTTTCATTATACCCCAAAAAGATGCCCTTCTTTCCTGAAGGATCTAGCTTTGTCCTCTTTTCCCTTGGAACATGTGTATATACTGGACAACCAAATATTC
The DNA here is from genome assembly GCA_027924585.1 of Larix kaempferi. Lineage (NCBI taxonomy): Eukaryota > Viridiplantae > Streptophyta > Pinopsida > Pinales > Pinaceae > Larix > Larix kaempferi. The sequence goes on from BSBM01001936.1 coordinate 184,682, forward strand.
TGAGATGGTTGACTTCAGGTTTCTTACCAGAGAAGACCTCTTATGGTGTCTTGTTGTCCAATATCTTGTGAGGTGTTCTATTCTGCACATATACAACTGTCCTAGTTGCTTTTGCCCAATGATGCATAGGTAGATCATGGTCATGCAGCATTGCCCGTGCTACTTCCATGATTGTTCTATTCTTTCTTTCTACAACTCCATTCTGGTGTAGATTGTAGGGAGCAGTCAACTCCCTCTTAATCCCTGAATCACTGCATAACTTCTTGAAATCACCTGAAGTGAATTCTCCACCATTGTCGGATCTAAATGTATTGATCTTCTTATTAGTTCAATTTTCCATCAAGGCTTTTAATTCCTTGAACTTATCAAACACTTCATCTTTGTTCTTCAAGAAATAAACCCAAGTCTTCCTAGAGAAATCATCAATGAAAGAGACATAGTATACATACCCACTCAGAGAATTGGATGATATTGGACCGCATACATCGGAGTGGATAATTTTCAAGATTCTTTTAACTTTGCTTTCACTCCTTGGAAATGCCTTCTTAATGTTCTTTCCTTTTGCACATCTTTTGCAAACACGTTCATGCTTTGTCTTGATTTCAAGAAGACCCTCTACAACTTTACTTGCAATTGGTAGTGCCCTATAGTGCACATGTGCAAGCCTTCTATGCCAAAGTTCACTTGGCTCCATGGATTCATGTACCATGGCATGTTCATGTTGTCCCTTCAATTTGTACAATCCTCCCTCTTGCTCTCCAATCACTACTGCATCATCTATAGTTTTACCCTTTGGCCACATTAGGACTTGGGCCATTTACAAATGTAACCCTCATGCCTTTTGCATCTAATGCAGATAGGGAGTGTAGGTTCTTTTTTAGCCCAAGTACATATAGAACATCTTTCATCTTCAAGGACTTTCCAGAGTCTAGGTTGTAGGAGGCATCACCACTTCCCTTTATGGGATATTGATAGTCATCCCCAAGTTTCACTTTATGGTGTGACTCAAGTTCAGATAGATTTACAAAAGATTCTTTAAACCCAGTCATGTGTTTGGAAGCCCCACTGTCAATAATCCAATCATAACATCCATGAGAGATAGTACCTGTGAGAGCAAATATTAGAATATATTCATCTTCACTTGATGAATCATCACTTTCTGTTCTAGCCTCCTTCTTGGGAGGTTCATCATCCTCAGCAGCATGCGCATGATATCTCTTCTTGTTGTTCTTCTTCTCCTTGTTGAAGTTGTTGTTGTTGTCTTTTTTCTTCTTGGGAAAATCTACAGAAAAATGTCCCTTCTCATTGCATGTGAAGCATCTGAGATCTTTCTTTTCCTTATGATAATGGTGGTGTGAAGATTTCCTGAAGTGGGATGACTCCCTCTTGATCTTTCCTTTCTTGGTGTGTGCCGTGAGAGCTTGATCTTCATTCCCCATCTTTTCTTCTCGGGCCACCAACCTTGCTTCTTCTTGTGAACATTCCTCCCATAGTCTACTAAAGGAGACCAACTTCATTCTTGCACATATTCCTTGAATGAAGGAATCCCATGACCTAGGTAGGCCATTCAAAGTGGTCATGAAAACTTCACCATTATCCACTGCTTTATCCACAGCTTCAAGTTGTTCCTTGATCTGAGAGACTTTAGAGAAATAAGATTGAATAGTATCTCCATTTTGAATCTTTACCCCTTTCAATTGGTTCCACAGAGTCATCTTCTGATTTATGTTCTTCCCTTCATACAGCTTGGTCACCGAATCAAACATTTCCTTGGGTGTCTTTAGAGATGACACATGTGGAATGAGATGGTCTTTGATAGAATCAGCAATGATCATCTTTTCCTTGACCAAGTTCTTCTTATGTAAGGCCTTAGCCTCTTCTCCCTCTGGGACAGGGACCTCTTCACTTATGTAAGTATCCAATTCATTTTCTTCCACGATTAACCCAATCCTATACTTCCATGCTCAGAAGTTATCATCTCATTCAAGCTTATCCTCAAGCTTGGTGTGGTGAGACATCTTAAAGAGTACTTCAAATGGAAATAGAAAAGATTTAGGTCTTACCACTTGATTTGCAGAAATCTAGATCTCGTGCTCGATTAGGGTTTGTCAAAGAAACCCTAAAAATTCAAAATGTGAATTTCAAAATTTTGAGAGGATAGAAAGATGCGCCTTGATGAGCTGATCATCCTGGTATATTCAAAATTTGAAATCTACAAAGTTTCACCCTTCAGAAATGCCTTTTAGTCTTCTCGGATTCACTAAGGAGGACCCTGAATTAGGGCTTGAGTTTCCCAGAGCTTCACCCAACCAAAAAAGTTCGATCCAAAGCTCTAAACTTCGATTTTTCCAAGAAGCTTCCAGCTATGGTCTCAGATTTTAGAAATTCCTATTTTTGTGGAAACCCTAAATTTTAGGGCCAAAAATGAAAGTGCCCAGAATTGAATTCCGATTGGACAGAAAGATGAACCTTGATGAGTAGATTCAATCTACCTTGCTGCCTTTCCAAAATCTGTGGAGAGAAACCCAATAAGCAAGAAACCCTAGTTTCCGCAATTGCACAGTGTCTTCTTATCAGGTTAGCTCTAATACCATGTTAATTTTTTAGCATTAATTCAACATACTCTGGGATCTTTACTGAGAGAATAACATGTACAACATATCAAGCATAACAATGCATACCAATCACACCAAGCAATCACATGAGACAATAGACACACAGAGTTTCACTTGGGAAAACCATAAAGGTGAAAAACCCCACAACTTCCTCAGAGATAGAAAGAGCAATGATACAACCCAAGTACAAGAGATAGACTTCTCTAGCAGCTACTCCTCCTTCCTCACTAGTGCGCCACTTTCGGATGAGTGTAGAAGTGAATAATGAGATGATCAAATAGAGTGCCTCCCGCACTCTATTTATACATGATGTGACCTCCCTAAAAAACCTAGCAGGGATGACTTGTATAACTCAGTCTAATAACCCATGGTAATACTAATCAGGGTCGACCCCACACTTGGTGGTCTAATAACCCATCACATGCAAGTTGCGACACTTGTGACACTTGTCAATACAAATGAGGACACTTCTGTATAGAGGAATAATAGCATCTCTATAGGAGAACAAAATACATTCCGAAGTTACATATATAAAACACTCCATACCAAAGAGCCTCTGGCTTTGGGTAGAGCTAGAATGGTATTTGTATTTCATCCATATTTTGACATTTTTTTGTAAATCATTTTGTTGACCTTTTGGGGGTTCCTAGTGAACAATGTATAGTTTATTGAAGCCCCTATATTGATTTATCACCCAAAATCCATTTTAAAATTTTGAGCATAGTTCTAGTGATTAGATGATTCAATGAAGGTAACAGAGTTTGAATATTTGGTCTAGGCTCAAATTATGTTTTCCTTCTCCATGATGCACTATATAGAATGCCTCATTGTTCATATTTTGAAAAGAGATAAAAAAATCCATCTAATTATATGACTATTATGATTAGCCTTCTTTTGGAAAAGAAGATCAACATATCGCTACAAATTTACGAAAAAAGAGCTAAAGGCCTTATGAGATTTAATAGCTATCATTCAATTGTGGACCACCTTGTTATGATTAGGACCATTGTTGAGGATTTCCATAATAATAAAACCAATATTTTGTGTTTCTTTGTTGAATTTAGAAAAGCATTCGACACAATGCCTAGAACAAACTTTTGGAATAAATTAAAAGAGCTAAAAGTCCCTTTCAAGTTGATATTTATTGTGATAAGGTGATATGAGAAGGTTATTTCCAATTTTAGGAACTACGAGGGATGATTGAAATAATATTACAGGAATATAGGAGTGAAACAAGGTTGTCTGATGTCCCCTACCCTTTTTGGTATATATGCATTGGCAAGCTAGAGGGTTGTTTAGAAGATGCAGGTTGTGTTGACATAACCTTGGCTGGTATGGTCATCATCCTTCTTCTCTATGGTGATGATATTTTTCTTATGGTGAGGAGTCCCTATGATCTTGACAATCAACTTAAAATTCTCAAGGATTTTTGCTCTAGTACGGGTATAACAAAACAAAGGTTATGATATTCAGATCCCAAAAGATCACTTATATTAATTCCATGTATGACAACAACAACTTGGGGGAAGACTTCATACAAATATCTCATAATTGATCTTCATTCAAATATTAAATAGAACTACAACATTAAGAAAAGGACTAATGGAGGGCAAAAAGCTTATTATGGACTCAAAAACATTTTTAAATCACCATACCTTTGGGTTTGGAATAAGAAGAAACCCCTACTTGAGACTCTCGCCACTCATGATATCTTATATGGATGTGATGTTTGTGGTTGCTATATCTCTAGAGAATTGTGGAGAAAGATAGAGAAAATCCAAAAGCACTTTATAACATAAAATCCCAAAATTAAAGACAATATGCCTTGTCCTATCCCCCTATAAAAGTGAGTCTCTCTTCCATTGAGAGCATGGCTATGGCTAGGTACCTAAGATATTATAAAGAGGTGATCAACCCTAAAGAGAAGATCTAAATCATCTATTTTGTTTTAACTAGTGTAAAAACGAAAATCAACATTGATAAATATGAACAAAAAATTACAATTTCAAAATATCATAATAATAATAATAATATATTATCCAAATATAAATTGAAATAAAAATATATTTAATATTACATATTAGCTAAATATAAATACACATTAAAAAAAAATCATGTATAAAAAAAAACAAAGTTAATATTAAAAAAGAAATATTATATTTAGCTATAAATATATATATCATAAAAATGATTTTACCCATAAAAGTTACTTTCTCTTACTACAGTACAAACTGCACTAACCAACCTACTTACTTGAATGAAATTATGACTAAATTATATCTATATTAAATTATAAAAAGTTAACATAACCTTGATAAATCTAAAATGAACATATATCTAAAATAAATTATAATATTTTTCATAACAAAAACTTATCCAATACTTCGGAGATCAAATTAATCATATGAGTTTCAGAGATCAAATTAATCATACGAGTTTAAAGCTAAGATGAATGGCGCAGAGAAACTTTCATACTTTTCTTATTATGATATAGTTAATATAATTTATAAAATCTGGGAGGTTTCTTAATATTATGATGTAGTTAATATAATTTATAAAATCTGGGATGGGTCGACTTTGATTGCCGTAACATTCATATTATTATGGGATCCCATTATGGACGTAGTTCCAATCTATCTGTGAATGCTGTATTCTAAGATTCAAAGAAGTTGAGAAATTTGAAATAGTTACACGTTTCAGAATTTCTGAAGTGTAGTTTAGATAACATTAAGGTATCAATTTTTTGGGTGGTTCTACAATTTTGGCTTCTGGTGCATCTACAAATTTACAGTTTTTGAAATAATTATTCCAGATCTAAAAGCAATATTCATATGTAGATAAAGATGATAGAATCAATATTCAAATGTAGATAAAGATGATAGAATCAATATTCAAATGTAGATAATGATGATGAAAAATGAAAACCACAGGGTCGAACAGACAACGAATAAAAGAACAACTGCAATGACCACTTGGATTACACGGGCGTACCATCTTGCAGCTGATATGTGCCCTCCGGTTCTGCTCTGTCTGCAACAAATTCATATACTTCAATTAGATTCAAAACAAATTAGTTGCAAGCATATGAAGCCAAAAATCGAATTGACCTAACATTAAACATATTCCATGGATCTAAATCATCATGACAGAGTAACACTTATACCGATTCTTTACTAATTTCTTGGACTGTTTTCATTTTTCAGCATGGGCGTCTTCCGAGTTCCAGTGCTTTTCCATTCCCAGCTTAAATAAATAGGCGTTGCAATGCCACTAAGAAAGGCTTGGTATACAGTGAATGGTTGTTGGAAGCTTGCAGATGACCGTGGGATGCTTCTCTCTATCGAGTGAATATTTTGAATGAATCTACTTCTCTTACTTGGGATATCTTAAATGAATGGCGATTCGACAGCCAACTAGCCTTAATAGTAACCCGTGGTTCGGAGCTAGCCGTTCCTTAAAAAGCCCAATTGTTTTATAAATATCTCGGTGAGTATAAATATAGAATAATCCCATAGGTTGCAAATTTTGAGCCATCGTCTTCATGAAAGTTATGGAATGGTTGGTGAATTTCCTGTAAATTCAACTAAATGCAAATGGACGACGACACTGTCCAAACCTAATATCCATAAATCAATAAAATGCGTACACGATAGAACCATTGTAGGGTGTAAGTATGGGCCATGGGCTCGAAGTTACTATCGGCGCCATCAATGCAGAAGAAAACTGCGGCCCGTAAGAGTTTAATAATGTAGAATTAACGCTTAGGAGGTGCTTAAACTTCATTTGAACACGCACCCACGTGATTCTTCCACCTCCTTGGTTGTTAAAATTATGTGACTGACAGAACCCTAAAATCTAACCCTAGACCTAATATGGTAGGCAAGGCATCAATTCATAAAAGGACGGTAGGGATCCTTTCACCTTTTAAACTGAAAATTAGCATCAAGAAACAAAACAGGTTCACTTGGAAAAAGACAGATCAAACAGACCTCACTCTCTCCTCTGATTTGAAAAGACGCAAGGCATCAATTCATAAAAGGACGGTAGGGATCCTTTCACCTTTTTAACTGAAAATTAGCATCAAGAAACAAAACAGGTTCACTTGGAAAAAGACAGATCAAGCAGACCTCACTCTCTCCTGTGATTTGAAAAGACGTCCAACATAACTCTCTTTCCTGTGATTTGAAATTTGCTTATCAAATCAATTAAGCCTACCACTCAAAACTATGCATTTATGAATATTCTCGATTTTATGAGCAACATGGTTTACCAATAAGGATTAAAAAGCACAAGCTATAAACAAAATAGTATGTTTTAAAATGCAATATTATCAATTTAGCTGAAACCTAAAGAGAAATAGGTAGATCCAACCTCGAAGGGAATAGGTCGGATGACTAAATATGACCAGGAGTTGGGAAAGTTAGGGGAAATTAAGTAAACATTGCTTTATTATCTGGTCATATTATCTGTTTATGTTAGATGAATGTGTGGTTGGAATAAGTCAGAAATGAAATAAATGGTTATATTTTTTTCATTTATCTAAGTGTTTAATTTAATTAAGTTAGAAAATTTGAAAATAAAAAAGTAAAAACAAAAAATGTTTCCTTTTCCCAAATATTTAAGCAACCTCACAAACAAACACTTATGATATATTTTAATACAAAACAAAATAAGTGGGCTTTTCGAAGAAGGATAAACATTATTATGAAAAAAATGAATCAATAATAAACTAAATTTAACTAAAAAGTTATGATGGGCCTCTTACTCTCATTAAAAGGATGTACCTCTACTTCATAATTTGAGTTAAATCATTATTTTTAGCTTCGTGTTTGGATAGAGGATTCATCTAAGTAAGAAGAGCATCCAATCTCCACAACCACAACTAGATGGAATCCTTAGCCAAAAACGAAGAGGAAGTACCAAAACATAACAAAGGAGTAATGAACTCCATCAACAAAACTTTGTGAGTCTTAACTCATTCCAAAACCACAAAGTCTTGACACCAAACTACTTTTATATCTAAAAAAGAGTCTCTATATTATTGGTAAAAGGAGAAACAATTGATATATGAAACAAGAAAACAAAGAATGGAAATAAAATAGAAAATAAGGTGGAACTAGTACTCGCAAGTGTAAGTTATTTTTAAGTTATTTTTAGAATAAGGTGAAAACAAAGTGACATATAAGATGGGACATAAAAGGTATAACATTTGGGATGTTTTTAGTGTGACAAAGGTAATAACCTATAATGTATTATCATGAGAAGGGAATTGTTATGGGAAGTTGAGGGACCTTTTAGATGCAATTGTAGTTTTGCAGAACCACAATCGCTTTGAAAAACAAAACATATGCGTGCTCCTTAGCACTAGGTTTGGAGGGGCCCAAGTCTAACAAATCAATAAACACACATGCTAGGAAGAATAAAACATGCATTTTATTTGTAGTTAAAAAACGCATGCTCAATTTGAAAATACAAATTGCGAACATGATTTGAAAAAAAAACTTATAAACCCCAAAAACACGACCTCCTTCCCTCCCTAAGTCTCTCTTTCTCTCTCCTCCCTTTCCCTCTCTCTCTCCCCCTCTCCCTCTCTCCTTTCCTCCCTCCCTCTCTCCATCCCTCCCTAACTCTCATCCCTATGCATCTCTCTCCCTTCATTTTTTTCCATCTCCCTCCATCCTTCTCTCTCCCCCTCCCTCTATTCCCCTCCCTCTATTCCCTTCCCCCTTCTCTTTATCCCTCTCTCTTTCCTTCCATATCTCTTTTGCTCACTCTATCCCCATCTCTCACTCCCTCCCTCTCCCACACCATCTCTCTCTCTCACCCTCCATCTCCATGCATCTCTCTCTCTCTCTCTCTCTCTCTCTCTCTCTCTCTCTCACACACACACACACAACCTCCCGCTTTCTCTATCGATCACCCCTACTCTCTCTCCGCCACCATCTCTCTCTCTCTCTCTCCCTCTCTCTCTATTTTCCCTTATATTTTCCTTTGTCACTCTCCCTCACTCACTCTCTTTCCTCACCCTCACTCTCTCTCTATAGAAACCTCCCTCTTTATGATCGTTCACCCCTCCCCTCTTTGTGTCCCCACCATCTCTCTCTCTCTCTCTCACACACACACAAAAAAAAAAAAAAAAAAATGACCCTCTAGGAGAGGGTTTTGCGGATGCTCCTCTAAAAAGAGCTTAAATATTTGTTTATATTAGCGGAGGTCAATAGCGGAGGCAAGCGGGCAAAAAATTTAGCAGATTTTTTTTACCGGTGAATCACGAGGATGCACCGGTGCTAACATAAATCATGTGACACCATTTTTGTAGACACCAATAATAAAAAAACAAAACTAAAAATTTCTAGCTGATGGGTTTAAAAAACTAAACCACACGAGTTATTGTACATAAACACACCGGAGCAATATACATTTGAAAGCAACACTGTAGGTTAAAAAAAATCAAAATTAAAAACATGGATTATATTAATTTTTTATTTTTCTCCGTGATGCGATTGTGTTACTAAACAACACTAGTGCATTTTTTTATCGAGCGCACCGCAATAGGGTTAAAAAAAAAATTATTGAAAAAAAATTATCACAGTGATTTTTTGTTTTTAATTCCCATTGTTAGTGCGGTTGTTGTATATAAACCCACGAGTGCTTTATAGATTCAGGAGCACTTCCCTAGGGTTTAAAATTTTGAAATTAAAAACCAATGACTATATTAACTTTCTATTATTAATTTTTATTTGCGGTACAGGTGTTCAATAAAATAACACCAGTGTGTTTGGAATCAAGCACACCGCATTAGGATTTAATAAAAAAATTACCGAAATAAAAATTTTATCACATTCATTTTTTATTTTTTTTATTTCCATTTCGAGTGTAGTTGTTGTAGATAAACGTACCAATGTTGTATAGCTTCATGAGCACCGTTCTAGGGTTTAAAAATTTGAAAATTAAAAACCATGGATTATATTTATTTCTTATTTTTTATTTGTGGTGTGTTTTGGCTACAAAAAACACCAATGCATTTGGCTATCAAGCGCACTATAGGATTAAATAAAAAAAAATACCGAATTGAAAAAGCCATTTTGACCATGTCTACAGTGCTTTTGTCCCCCCTGAGCACCAGTGTCATACCTTCCTTTCTCAAGTGCGCTACCATCTGTGATCCACGTGGTTGTAGTGTTGGCTTCTATTCCGTGTTGAGTGGATTTTGAATTTTGCGAAACACTGGGGAAAATTCAAAATTTGGTGTACATTGCTACCATGCCTCATCAACATGCAAAGGACCACGTAAACTCTTTGTGACCTCCTAATTTAAATTTTTAGTGGATTACAATTTCAAATTGAGCTTTATTTCCCTTTAATTTAAAAAAATTGCGCAGTGCGTTCGAGCCGTTTGAATCGTACCACCCGTCATCGCACCTTGTAAATTTATAGGGAGCACCATTGATGGTTGATTTCAATTTGTAGCACACTGCACACACTGTGTGCTTTAATGTGAAAAATTCATCATTAAACCAAATTTAAAAATAAAACACACAATCTTAACCAATGCACATTATAAACATGAGCACAACGTACAGACAATGCACTAATGTGTAACAAGCATACCATTATCCCAAATTTTTTTACAAAAATCACAAAGAGTTGCACCTACTATGGGCGCTCTATTAATACATGTGCACCGCTACCGATGCGATGACGTGTCCTTAATGCACTAGTTCTTCATATTGATGGATGAATTTCCAAACTAAACATTTAAAACAAAACACCACGTTGAAAGGTGTGCATTGTAAACAAGATTGCACCGAATAAATGGTGCGTTGGTGTGTAACAGGTGCACCATAATCCCAAGAAATTATAAAACTCACAAAGAGCTACTCTTATCACGATGCACTCTATTAATAACTGTGCACCATTTTCAGTGCGATGAGGTATTTATAATACACTGGTTCTTTCTAATAATAGATGCATGACAAAACTTAACTTATGGAAAACACCACATTATCTAGTGCGCATTGTAAATAAGAACACATCGGCTTGATGTTCCACTGACATGTAATAGGCGCACCGTTATCACTAAAAAAATATGAAACGCATTAAAAATTGATTTTATTACAGTGCGCTCTATTAATAGTTGCGCATTGTTTCAGGTGTAATGACGTGTTTAGAATGCACCAATGCTTCCTATTGATGGAAGCATCGCCAAACTTTTAACATAGTTGAAAAAAAACCACGTTAGCCAGTCCACTTTATTAACATTTCCGCATTGATTTTCCGATGCATTGACGTGTAACAGGCGCACCGTTATCCTTAGAAGAAATATAAAAACTGAAAAGAGCAGGTTGTTCCTACTATGGTGCACTCATTAAGATGTGCACACCGTGTACAGTGCGATCACATATATACAATACACCGATGCTTCCTATTGATGGATGCATCGGAAAATGAAACATAATAAAAAAAATTACCACGCTCACTGGTGTGCTTGTGTATTCAAGCACATTGTTTGCAATGCTCTTTTGTTCCAAAAGCACCGACCATGGTGCGTGACTTTAATTTAGACATACACTTATCAAATTCATTTATTTTGAGAAAAAAAATATTATTTGATGTTAATAAATAGCATGCCCATTTAATGAAATATTTAAAATTTTTATGCGTGTTTATGAGTTTGATCAATGTTATATGTGTAGCAGATAATTCAGGAATCAGAGGCGGATCAACAACAATAAGCGCAAGTTGACCCATACAACTCCGTGCGTGAGTGGGAGGCGAGAGAGAGATGGGGGGGGTTGTACCCTCGCCCCATCACCAATCATACACAATACCTATTGATGGTTGTAAGCCTCTTGAATTTATAATAGGAGGATACATCCCTCAAGGAGAAATTTGATTTGTGGCACAGTTGATCTATAGTTGGGGTCACAAGAGATGGGCATTTCCCATTTGTCCCGGTCAATGGTTCCATCCCAATGAGGAGGATATTTATTTCATCAATAGGATATCTAGGAGATGGGAGGATATTCTTGATATCCCTAATTCCCCAGTAGGTGTTGTAGAAAAGATTCAGCTCGCTTACTATCAGAGATATATCGGTTCCCACATCCTTGATCCTACTGATTTTTAGGTGTGCGGTGGATAGCTCCATATTGGTACTTTCGGTGCATAAGAGGTTAGGTGCCTCTCATTATTTATTAATATCATTTCACACCTCACGAGTGATGGTAAACACATTATTTTCCCTCTTTTATATTATGTAAACTCTTTAGTGTAGACACCTAGATGCATTAGGTGGTCCGCCATTTTTTTACAACAGTTTTGTTTTTCTATGGATCAATGTTGTGCAATGTTTAATGGGAGGGATAAATTCCCTTTTAATTCAAATATTTTTTGTTTATTTTTTTAGAGGATTCCATCCATGAGGCCATCATTTTACCATTTCCCTCCTAGGTCGATGACTGAGGTGCGTATGTGCATGTGGGGACAAATGATTCCCAGAAGGGTCCAGTCTGATTTCCCATCTAGGATCACACTAGAGGTGTTGGAGATGCTATCCAATGAGGAGGACCATGTATTGGACCTTATTCCATATATGTACGTGGGATTGGACTGGAAAGCATGTCCCAACATCTTTTTCACCCAGGATGATCCATGAGATTGGAGAGGTAATATTAGCATTATGTTTAAATTAATCTAGTTGCATTTTATTGTCTTTTTTAATGCAAATGAAAAATATTCTAACATTTTATTTAATTTGTGTTATTAAAAAGTTTAAGGAAAGTATCTAATTATATTTGTTGTGTACTATATAGTTTGCAGATATTGACACATTCGATGGGGAGGTTCCTCCTCCCGTTCATCCTGATGAGGATATGTAGGATATTGAGGTTCCTACATTATCTAGATCTAGCCTACAACCTAAGACATATGAGAGGTTTTGACAGGATGCAGAGAACAGGTTTTCCACATTGTTGGGTCGACGAGGATTCCAACCTATACGAGCCTCGATCATCATGTGAGACACTGAGTTTGCATATTATGGAGTATGCTTCCTCGTGATATGAGATTGCTGATCTAGTATGCAGCTGGTGCATCAATGTTTTTATATGCTTGGAGGCCATAGGATCGGTTTACGTCATCTAATGTGGATGGTGATATTCATTCTCGTCCACCACCTCCTCCTCCTCCTCCTCACCATGATGCAGGAGTGTCATCATCTGATGCTCCATGTCCTCCTCCTCCTTCTCCTCACCATGATAATGGCCGACCACTATTTACTCCTTCGCAGCCAATCAATCCACTACCATCTCCGATCCATCCAGTCATCCTACCATCCACTTTACCATCTCCTACTCCACTCACCTTAGCTCTAGATAGGATGGTTGCAATGGGTTAGATTCATCTTGATGGCGATATATATGTTGCTCTCCATTCTACTTTTTTTCCTAATAGAGGTACTAATGCCTCTACTAATGGGGGTGTCGATACTTCTAGGTCTGTTGGAAGAGGTAGTGGTGCCTTTGGTTCTGGAGGTGGATGAGATATCTTATAGCATTTATTGGATTAGAGATGCATGTTTGGCATGTATCATGAGTTATATATATATATATATATTGCATTTTTCATGTTGATGTTGATGTTGATATTTATTTATATGTCCATGGTGATGTGTATCTTAGGTCAGGTTATATATGTTTGCTAGGTGTGCTTGATAAATGTGTATGTTATATGGTGTTGGGTATATGTGTGCATGATGGTTATGTTAGATAATGCAGCTTGTGTTTTGTTAGATGCTATTATTAGATTATATATATATATATATAGTTTTCATGTTGATGTTTATTTATATGTCGATGGTGATGTGTATGTTAGGTCAGGTTATATATGTTTGCTAGGTGTGCTTGATAAATGTGTATGTTATATGGTGTTAGGTATATGTGTGCATGATGGTTATGTTAGATAATGCAGCTTGTGTTTTGTTAGATGTTATTATTAGATTTGTGTGTTAGATGATGTTTAAATTTGTTAAATGTATATGTTAGATGGTGGTAGATAATGTTTACATGTGTATGTTAGGTGATGTTTGATTTGTATGTTAGATTATGTCAGATATTTTTTATGTGTTTATAAGATGGTGCTTATGTTTGATAGGTGAGGATAGATGTGTATGAAATTAGATGATGTTTTCCATATGTGTGTGATGGTCATGTTAGATGATTTTTATGTTTAGTAGGTGGTCATGATGGTGATGCTAATGGTACGTTAAATGATGTTAGGTGATGGTGGTGGTGGCCATTGATTTGATGACCACATTGTAATATTTTTTATTGTTATATATATATATATATACGGACTTATTTTTTTATGAACTCAATGGCCTATCAAATTAGTTTATGATATTTATCTCCATGTATATGATGTATTTTTTTTTATGTCGATGACTCGGATTCATGTGTGTGATGTAATTTTATTTATTTAGTTATGTATCTATGTCGAAGTATTTTATATTAGCTATAATTATAATAAAAAAGTGTGCACAATCAAAGTTATAATTGCAAGCTACAATCTTGGCTATAACTACAATTTGCAATCATTATTACAATTTCACAACTGCAAATTACAATAACAATTACAATTACAATAAGAAATTACTAATTATATTTACAAGGTACACATTACAATTTGGACAGTTACAACTACAAATTTACAATAGCAAGTTGCAGTTACAATCAGAACTTGCAAATTACAATTACAAATTTGCAATTACGTTTACAAATTATAAAATTATTTACAAAATTGTAAAATTGTAAAATTACAATAATTTTAATAATCTTATCAATTAGTTATCGAGTGGTCAACTATAAAATATTTAACCAATCAACCAATGCTCATAATTTTTTTACAAGATGCCATGCATTACATGTGCAAGCCTTATATTTTATTGATACTAATATCTATAATGTGGTATACAAATAAGTTGCAAATAATTCTAGAATTGAAGTTGTAATTCATCTATCTAAAAATCATAATTGCATCTATATATCATAATTGTAAGCTCAATGATATAAACATGGTGAAAATGACAAAAAAATATTATAATATTTTTAATAGCAGAGAATACCTCCATAAAACGTATTTCAAATGAAACCTAGGAGTCATTTGGATGAGAGCGCAGAGAATGGGCGATGGCGGCTTGGGAAACCTGGGTTTCTGAACACTGGAGGTTCAGGGATTCAGTACTATGGTGACTTTGCTGGCCTAGCTAATTACTTGGATGATTCTTGAAGCTGTGTGGCGTAATTGACGGGGTTTGCTAGTGGGAACTTGAACCCTTGTAGTGGTCGTGTGACGGGCTATTCGGGGCAGCGTGGGGATTTCTAAGGACTGTGTGGTGACAATAGCTATTTTCCTGAATGGTGGATAGGGGACCGGGCCCTTTCTGGGGTTTCTATCCTGTCTGTATTGCTGATTGTTTGATTGGGGTTCGACGATTTGGCTGTTTTGAGGGACCATCTGGGGCGGCATAGCTGACTGTTTGGTTGGGGTTCAGCGATTTGGATGTTTTGAGGGACCATATGGGGTGGCATGGCGAGCGGCTATGAGCAGGAGGTGGACTACACCTCGGATGGTGAGCGTGATAGAGGGATTTTCGATATTGGAGAGGTCAATGCTGCGGAGTATGGGTCGGGGGCATTGACTGGAGCATTCTTGACAGGCGGGGGGCCAGGGGTTTTTTCTGGGCCCGTGGATGCGATGGACTTGGACGGGCACCTAATTACACTACCGACATCTGCCAGGGTCACTTCGCCGGTCATCTCTCTGGGGATGGAGGGTTTAGAGGCTGAATTGGAGAATTTTCGGTCATCTGCTGGAAACACTGACAGGCTCGATTTGGCTGGCCTTTTGGGGCAGACTCTACAACCCCAACAGGGGTCATACTCAAACTTCCCCATTAGTTCGGAAGCCTTGCATGTGGAGGGGCTTGAAACTCTGGCTGGGAGTGGCAGACGGCGGAAGGATCAGGGTGGCGGTTTGGCTTCCTTTTCCGTCGGTAATTTGGTAAGGTCGGTGGAATTCCGTGAATCTAATGACCGGGGACAGGGTAGCAGTGGACCGGGTTACTCTTCTAGTGGACATGTAGTGACGGCTCCTGGCAGTGGAGAAATTCTACCAGAAGATGAATCCCTTCTAGTTCCACGAGCAGGGGTCTCTGCGAAGGCTGGTTCACATAAAAATACTGTTAAAAAGGTTAAGGAACGGAAGAGGAAGGATAAGCTTGTGTTGGGAGTGGATGTAACGATGGAGGAGGCGGAGGATTTCTCACACACTACAGTGGTTGGACATGTTCATGGTAAGAGACTTGGTTGAGGTTTCCTCCGGCGATGGGAGACCGAGCAGTGGAAGGATTTAGTGTCTACTGCACCTGAAATTAGGGTATTGACGAAAGGATGGTTCTCCTTCATCCTGTCGAACATTGGGGAGGTAGAAGCTGTTTTATGCCGCCATTGGTCGATGTTGGGCATCCCAATTGTTCTGAAACGATGGTCACCTTTCTTTGACTCTAAAATGGAGAAAATTGACAAATAACCACTATGGGTGAAGCTTCCTGGGTTCCCCATGCATCTGTGGAATGAAACACGGTTTGCCGAGATTCAGAATTTCCTTGGCGACTATGTGTGTTCTGATTACTCCCATAATGAGACAGGCATTTATACGTTGGAAAAGATTTTGGTTAAAATTGATCTTCGACTGGAACTATCGGCTGAGATCAATGTTCAAACGAAGGATGGGGCCTTCGTACAAATCTCGGACTATGTGGGTGTGCCGTTTAGGTGCCATTGCTGCCACGCACATGGACACCCGATAGCCTGTTGCCCATTACTGTTTAGGAGTAGCAGGCCGATGGCCGTTGCTGAAGCTGATGATTGCACTGATCCAGCAATGATGGTGAACCCACAGGCAGTGGGGGATGAAGGTATTTTTCCTGCTATTGTCAGCGGAGCAGACCATGATTCGGTGGTACCAGCCGCACAGTGTGGGATGCAGGGATCCGAGACACATTTGCATCTTTGGTGAACAAGGGATTGGAAATCCTTGGGAGAAAGGATCCGGTTGATGGAGGGGCTACATTGGGTACCACGACACCTTTGACTCGGGCAGCCTCCAGGAAGCTACAGGAGCAGTCTCTTATTCGTCGGGGTTCATCCTCGAATTCCCTGGGTATGTCTCACCACATTTCTTCTGTTGTTTCATTATTTGTTGTTTCTAATGAATTGGGGGGGGGTTGTCTTGGGTCTCATCCTCCTGTCTGTACAGTATTACAATGCCCTGTAGCTCCTTGTATGTTACCTGAAGCGGATAGTGTATACACACCATCCATTGTATCCACTAAACACTCTCCCAGTTCTGCGGAACGTAGTATCCGATATGCTCTTAGAAATAGGGTGATCTCTGCTGATGGATCGGGGGGAAAGGGACTTCCTGAATTGGCTTATAGTGTTGGGGGGAAAGGTCGGGGTCGAAAATCTCTTTTGTCAAAAGCTCAAGACCGGGCTAAAGTTGATTTAGTAATGGGTACACAATCCTATATTGAATGGGCACTTAGAGCAGCGAAATCCCTGGAAGGGGGTTTCATATGAAATTATTGTCATTCAACTGTCGTGGGTTGGCGAGTCCCATTAAAAAATCGTCACTTCGGAGGTTGGTGGAATTAAATCAACCGGATGTTTTACTGTTGCAAGAAACATTGGGTGGCAGTGAGGAGGTTGTTTGGGCATTGGAAAATTTGCTACTAGGTTGGAAGTTTGTAGGAGTGGATGCTCGTGGACGCTCTGGAGGGCTGGCCACGGGGTGGAAGGTGAAGAGTTGTAGATACGACAGTTCTTGGGGCATTTCTTCTGGTATCGGGTTGGAAGTTTGGGATGCAGCGATTGGTAGGATGATCACGGTTCTCAATATCTATGGGCCCTATTTAAATAGGGTTGGATTCTGGGACTCCTTGTTAAGCATGGATCTCTTTGCAGGAAGGGATGTGATATTGGGTGGGGATTTCAACCTTACTCTGGGGTCTTCTAAAGTTTGGGGGCCTCGGGCTGCTCCGGATCCTTTAGCTAATTATTTTATTCAAGCCTTCGCTAGGAAGGATCTTCTTGACATACTACCAACCAGGTTAACCCCTAGTTGGAGGAATAAGAGAACAGGGGAACAACGGGTGGCTAAAAGACTAGATAGGTTTCTGGTGGCTGATGTGTTGGCTCTGGGGTTTGATGTTGTCAAGCAATGGGTAGGGTCAGGGGGGGTATCTGACCACTGCCCCATCCTCCTGGAGTTAAGAGGTAGACGAGATAAACCCCCTAGTCCCTTCAAATTCAATCCTAGCTGGTTGAAGGAGGAGGATTTTCTTAAATTGGTATAGGTTCAGTGGGTTCATCGACCTCCGGAGTCTCAGGAGCATGCAGGT
Source organism: Larix kaempferi (assembly GCA_027924585.1). Classification (NCBI taxonomy): domain Eukaryota; kingdom Viridiplantae; phylum Streptophyta; class Pinopsida; order Pinales; family Pinaceae; genus Larix; species Larix kaempferi. The sequence goes on from BSBM01001936.1 coordinate 202,760, forward strand.
GCACACTTTCATCTCAATCTCAAGCGTATTAAAGAGGCCACTATTCTCTGGGCTACTGAAAAAAGGGTGAAAGATGATCAGAACCTTAGGGCTGCTGAGCTGAATATTGATAGACTTCTACACTGTCAGGGTATGGGTTATCTGGATGAACTGCAGAAAGGAGAGCTGTTGGAGTGGGAAAGATGCAGGAATGTGATTCTGTGTGAGAGAGAAGAGATGTGGAGAATGAAAAGTAGGGCGATTTGGCTACAGTGTGGGGATGAGAACACAAATTTTTTTCAAGCATATGCAAAGGGGAGAAAATTCACTAACACAATTTGGGAACTATCTTCTACTGAAGGGGAACTGGTCTCCAGTTTTGATGGTTTGGCAGAGTTCGGTGTTCGACACTTTGGAGACTTATTCACTACTCAACCTGGGGCCTCTATAGCTAAGGTTATTAGGATGGCTCATCTCTTCCCTCGATTTGTGGGGGAGGAGGAGAACAAATTGTCGATGGAGGAGGTGTTGCCGATTGAGCTCTCGCAGGTTATGCACTCCTTCCAGAAAGATAAAAGTCCGGGGCCCGATTGCTGGCCTATTGAATTTTTCTTGGGCTTCTTTGACTTCTTCGGGGAGGAATTATTGAATGTGGTGGAAGAATCAAGAAAGGCTGGGTTTGTACATGGTCCCTTCAGCTCGACCTTTATAGCTCTCATTCCTACAACGGACAAGCCTGAAAGCTTTGATGAATTCAGACCTATATCTCTCTGCAATTGCATCTATAAGATCATCTCTAAGGTTATGGCGAGGAGACTCAAGAATATTCTGTCTCAGCATATTTCCTGTGAACAATTTGGGTTCTTGGAAGGTCGTCAAATTCATGAGGCCATTGGTGTTGCACAGGAAGGAATACACACTATGAAGGTGCAGAAGCAGAAGGGTGCAGTGATTAAGATTGATCTCTCTAAAGCATTTGATAGGGTTAGCTGGATCTATATCTGGATGTTTCTAACACACCTGGGCTTCTGCTATGAATTTATACGATGGATTATGGCCTACATCACCATGGTGAGCTTTGCTGTACTGATCAATGGTTCTGCTAGTCCATTCTTCCACGCTGGCAGGGGTCTACTTCAAGGTTTCCCACTTTCACCGTTGCTTTTTCTCCTTGTTGCTGAAGGCCTCAGTCGATTTCTTCTGAAAGCAAAAGCTGATGCTTCCTTTAGTGGTATATCCATTTCTCAGGTATTGTATATTACACATTTCCTTTTTGTTGATGACATTCTGATATTTTGTGATGGCTCGAGACAGGATATTGATAAGGTGGTTGAAGGTCTCAATTTACTGCAAGATGCAGCGGGTATGTTAGTGAATATTGATAAATCAACAATCACATGCTTGCATTTAACCGAGCAGGAGATTCACAGATTGGCTATCAGACTACCTTACAGGACTTTGGATATTGATGATGGATTAAAGTACCTTGGCTTTCACTTGAAACCCAATGCTTATTTGAAGGCTGATTGGAACTGGTTAATTGCTAAATTAGAACAGAGACTTCATGGATGGAGTCATAAATGGCTCTCGCGGGAAGGGAGGCTGGTACTGGTTAAATCAGTTTTGGAATCTATTCCAGTGTATTGGATGTCCCTCGCTTGGATTCCCAAAGGAGTCTTGGAACAGATCTGTCGGTTGTGTTTTGCCTTTCTTTGGAAGGGTAAGGGTGATAATCGAGCTTTGGTGTGGGTTAGATGGGAAATGATTGCAATCCCCAAAGAACTGGGAGGATGGGGCTTAAAGAATATTTTTATTTTTGCTAAAGCCTTGGGGGCCAAGGTGGCATGGCGAATTATCCATACACAGAGTCTTTGGACTAGAGTGGTATATCATAAATACATTGCTCCTTTAACACTACTCGATTGGATTAGGCAGGGAAATAAGTCGAGGGCAAATTGCTCTGTGGTCTGGAAAGTGGTGGTGCAGCATTTTCATCTGGTTGGTTCTGGATTAGTGTGGCGAATAGGAAATGGGCGATTTATACGTATAGGACTGGATCCTTGGGTTGGATGTAGGGGTGGACATGTCCTTCCTGTGGACTTAAGGACTTTTCTGGCAGCTAGAGGCTGTCATTTTCTGGCTGATATTGAGCAACCGGGATCATCCACTCTATGGCATTAGGGGTGGACCTCTGCACAGCGTCTTGAGATTCCTGATGACATGCTTGGAGATTGGGAGGATTATATTCGGAACTTAAGATACACGAATATTCTCCTGACAAATAGGATTGACGAACTGATCTGGGATCACCATCCCTCTGGAATATACACCCCAAAACATGGATATATCCAGCTGAATGTGGAAGTACATAACGGGGAATTGGTGTGGTGGTGGAAATATCTGTGGAAGTTTAAGTGCCCGGGTAAAGCTAAATTACTCTTCTGGGCTTTATTGGAAAATAAGGCACCAACCTGGGACATTCTGAAGAAACGATTCATCCAGGGCCCGGGGTTCTGTCCACTTTGTAGGGATGCGGAAGAGACCATTTCTCATATTTTTGTTCACTGTCGGTTTTCTTAGGCTGTTTGGGCTGATATCTGCAAATATTTGGATCTCAATGTGAGGTGGTGGGGAGAGAGTGTTCATGACGCTTTTCAATTGTGGTGGTCATATCAAAAGACCTCTTCCATCGGGGCTGCCCCATGTATCTTCGCCTGGGGCATTTGGATCACCCGTAATAAGATCATATTTCAGGACTATAGGGTCCCGATGGAGCATGTAGTGGCTCAAGCGGTGGCTGTTATACTGCAATACAAGGCAACTATCAAAGCGAATAGAATACGACCTGTGATCGCGGAATCGATAGATAAATCCATGCCATGGGCATATTTTGATGGTGCATCACTTGACCATCAATTGGTGTGCGGTGGGGGGGGAGTACTTTACAAATCTGAGTCCCATTATTTTCATATCGTGGCTAGTTTGGGGAGCGGTTCAAATAACTATGCTGAACTTATGTCACTTAGGCTGTTGATGTTATTTGCACTTGAATAAGGTTGTCTATCTCTACAGATATTTGGAGACTCACTGATAGTTATTGATTGGGCCAAGGAGCTTACACATTGTAATGTGATGGTACTCTTACCTATCCTGGAGGAGGTATTATGGTTAAAGCAGAAATTTAATCTTATAACATTTACACATGTCTATAGGGAGAGAAATGGGATGGCCGATCTGCTTTCCAAAGAAGCGAAGCAGCAACATATGACATTCGGCACATGGAGGATTACTATGCATTCCACTGATGGCACCTACAGTTATTACCACAGGCCTTTCCATGAGGATTTTGAGGACCGGATGGAGCATTAGAACAGCTTCTGTTGACCTGACTCTACAATACTTCTGTTCTGTTTCTGTTTTTATATACACGGGCTGTATGGACAGAATACATTTTCTGTTAATTGGATCACTTTTTTCATTTTTGAGACAGTATTTGTTATATGTACGGGCTGTATGGACAGAATTTATTTTATGTTGATTGGATCACTTTCTTCATTTTTGAGACAGTATCTGTTATATGTAGTCGGATATATGAGGGCTGTATGGACAGCCTTTTTCATTGTTTTGATTTTGTATGGGACACTAGAGATGTCAGTCATATGGGACAGTATATATGTGACAATGTACGGATCTATGTGATTCTATTACATGTGCATAATGTAATTTTGTTCAACTCTTTGAAATAAAATTACGACTTTTTCCGAGGAAAAAAAACAAAAATGTATTTCAAAAAGGATTTTTAATGAGAAGAGGCTACCTCCATAAAACATAATTTAAAAAGGATTTTTAATAGCATAGTTTTCTTCTATGTTCACAAATAAAGTCTTCTACAACTACCATTACTATATTAATATTTAGTAACAACATTAATCCTATGTTACAAATGAAGCACCAATGACCCAAATATTGAAAGGATGCACTAAAGATGAAAATAATAATAAATAATAAATAATAAGCCATTCTATGATTATAATTTTTCCTCTAATCAAACCTTACAATTATTTAATTAATGATTAAGTAGACAACATAATGCTTGAATTTCAATTTGACATTAATAATTAATTATCACATCCACATTAACCACATGTAACCTAGAGGATGGGAGCAATTAATCTCTTTCCCTCTCTCTCTCTCTCTCACACACACACACACACACACAAACAATAAAAGAGAAGATAAATATTTCCAAGGACAACCAATGAAGACATAATTATAAATCCGCTTTCCATTAACAATTGGTTTACCTAAAACCAACTACGTCTCTCTAGAAAGAGTCATTTTAAATAACTAAAATTCATTTAATAGTACTTGGATTGACGTGCCATTTTTTTCCTTCAACTATTATCATTATTTTTTTAAGTAGAAAAAAATTATATAGATAAATAGACTTAGTCATGGCTTAACCCATACAACCATAATACAATGGACCCAAGAAAATTCAAAAAAATTCTAAAATACAACTTTCTCCCCATGCCCAAATACGATAGGATTGGGTCAAGTGTTTTTTTATTTCATATAGAATTTTTTATTTATGCTCATGATCAAGGTAGATCTTTACAAACTAATTAGACAGAAACATACATAAACATTACATTGAGAAGGCTATTTTGATTATCTTTATGTCAATCTTTCCCTTCATAGTTTGGTCATCATGTGCTTATAATTGACCTTGTAATTCTTTTTAAATTTCTTATTTGTTCACTAAATAAAATCCTTGGGATTTTTCTAGAACAAAGTACATGGCACATGGATAATATGTAATGTTCACATCCCTCAACTTGGAAAACAGGTGGGGACATTAACTCAAGAAGGGCCTCTAAATTTGCCCCATGACCATATTTACGAATTCATAACAGATAAAATGCATGAGCATACACATAAATAAAATACACGGTCGAATAAAATTGATCCACACACACATAACATGCAATTTAAATGGATAATAATCACATGAATACAAATAAAATCATTGCACATCAAATACACAAGAATACTTATCTTCAAACAAAGAAGATCCAAGCAACTGACTCTGTAAGAGTGATTTTCCACCCAGCTGTTAAGACTGGAATTGTACCTAGTCCCTATTTGATTCATTCTTAATTTTTCATTCCTTATTACCTTTATTTTGCTTTATTTTAAGTTGAATGGTTTAGATTTTCTTTCCATTTTCTATGTTATGAGTATTACTTTATTTTATTTTATTTTACCTTTATCTTAGGTTATACATAGTGGCTTATTAAGTGTTTTATTTCTTTAAAAGGTCTTCAAAATACTTATTAATATTTTCCCTGTGTCTTATATTGAAAATTTAACCTTTATGTTGAGCTTGTGTGCAAAGTTTTCATATGGAGACATTCCCACGACGTGGTAACTAAACTGTATACATTAAGGCGCTGCTAGAATCCAAAATAATTGAGGATTGTGGTTGACTCATGGCAAGTGTTGGCACATTACATTCTATGATGTTCGAAGACCTCGAGGAATTTGTTCCTTATATCATAACATTTGTCAAAGATCATAATGATTCATCACTAAAGGAGCTGAAAACAGGGGGAGGCATGCACATGGTTCAGAGGACACTAGGAGAGGACTTTGCAAATGATATTGAAAATGTGAACATGGTTGAAGCTTCATACTACAATCCTTGGAGGTGGACTGATAGAGAGAGTTCCATCTATCACAACAGAATGCATAAAGATGACAAAAGATGCACAGTCATGGTCTGTTTTTCACTGTTTTAATAATTTTAATTGAGAACTGATTACGAGGTGATGGAAACTAATTTTAGAAAACCAAAAGAGGTTTTTATCCAAAATAGATTCATTCACAAAAACCTCTCTCATTTTTTCAACAACTATCATGTTTTGAAAGATATCAATTGATCTTTACGGCCTATTTTTCAGGGTTTAAAATATTAAATAATTTACTGTTTTAGTTACAAACTTTCGGCACGTCTTCTGATCAATTGGAGAATAATTTTTGAAAACAAAGAGAGGTTTTCTTTCATCATAGAATCATTTACAGAAACCTATCTCAATTTTTGCACAGGTGTTCTGGATCGAGAGATATGGAGGATTCTTTGAGACCCATTTTTCCGAAATTTGCCAAATTTCCCGAGAATCCGATTTTTCTATTTTGGGCATTTTCGACCCTAGGGTTTTGAATTTCATGTAACTGCTAGATGTAACTGTTAAGGAGTTTGAGGCCTAAAGAAGTGGCTATGAAACTTCTTCATTTTGTAATTATAAAAGAGTGAAATAGATACACTATAGAGGTTGTTTTTTTGGTCGGAAGAAAGGCATTAGAGCTATGGATGCTATGTTATACTCAGACTTATGATATACACTCTCATGTAAGTTCTTTTTGAAGACTGGATATTGATCTAATACACTATATAAGCCACTTATTGACTCTTTATTTTTGGTTATGTTTATGGCTTGTTTGACCGCCTAATTTTTAATTTCATTTCTTGATTAATGTTTTATTCATGTGAATGCTTATGAATTTGTGGACATAACCAGTCTCCTGTTTAATGAATGCTTACGGTTTATTTATGTGTTTTATATATTTATATCTCAGTTATTCAGGATTTTGTTTATGATTTAGTGTTGAATATGTTTGTTTATCAATGACCCCTTTCTTGTGAATGAGACCTTCAAAACAAAACTATAAAAACAAATTCATTTTCTTTTAACTTTTCTTGAGATTGTTCTAGCTTGTACCCTTTGTAGTCTAGGGACAATTTCTAGCACAAACATCATTGGCGCCGTTGCTGGGGACGGAAGTGAAGAAGATATTCCGTGGGTAATAACATCAATAGATCCAATCTTTGATGGTGAACAGGGGCTGGTTACATGGTTAAGACTACAATTTTTCACTAGCGACTCCATTGGGAAGGATCTGTTGGTGACTCCACTGATTCAAGATGTCAATGTCCATGGAAGCCATTGTGGCTCAGAGGTTTGCACCTTTAACTTTTTCATCTGTTCCAGGCCTTCCAAATGTGGTACCTATCATGAACGAGTGGGGATATTTCCTTCCATGGTTTAGAGAGGAAAAATATGACAATCCAGCAACACATTTGTTGAAATTTCATGAAGTTATGTATCACTTGGGAATTCATCATGAAGATGTATTAATGAAAATGTTCATGTATTCACTAGAAGGAGATGCACGAGAATGGTATTTTTCTCTTCCTGCTTCCAACATATTTTCCTTGAGATATTTCCATGCCATATTCAATAAACGTTGCAAAAGGTATTTTTCACATGAACTACTTCTTGAAGATTGATGTGAACAGTTTGAATCTTGTATCCAGCAGACTGTAGAGTGTTATTCTTGCGATGAGCTCTATAAATATCTTGTTGAAAATGAAGTTAAAGAAGACTCAATTTAGCAGGAGCTTGAAATTGAAAAAGAAGATCATGCTTATGCCTATTCAGATCATCCCACTAATGAAGAGTCATTGTAGAAATATTTGGTTCTCATGACTCTCAAAAAGTTTATGGTTATTTCCATGATAATATACTGTCACAAAAGGTTGTTCATGATCTATTAGACGAAGAAAAACATGAATCTTCATCATTACCATTAAAAACGTATCAACAAAAGGATGTTAAGAAAAAATATTCATATTGCAGCTGATAATAATCAAATTACATATACCTTTGATATTTCATCAGAAGTTTCTTATACTCATGAATTTGTGGTTCAAGATGTATATGAAGATCTTGATGATGGTATTAAAGTTTTAGATCAGAAAATCTATGATCATCAATGTCATGAGGACATAGATTTGATATATGGTAGCTATCACCCAGAAACAGAGCCTAATCTTGAAGAGCATCACAAAGCAAAGGTCTCTAATTTTCAAGAATCAGAAATTTGTAATGATCATCCGTTGTTTGATGAATATAAATAGGATTTGGAGTGGATTTTTGTTTCAGCATCAAAAGAAATTTTAAACAATGAACCCATGTATGATAAATATAAAGCAGACTTTTTAGAAAGCAATGAAGGAAACAGAAATGAGCATTTGAACCTGTTTTCTTTTTCACCAAAAAATGACCAGCAGATTGCAGAGATCATTGAGCCCATAGTTGTTAGTCTTGAAGTACTAATTTATCAAAAGATAATCTTTATCTTGTTAATCAGTTGGATATGTTTCATGTTATTCACGACCCGATAGCCATCTACATAGAGACAATCTTTTCAAAATATTCCAATGTTGTAACATTTGGGATAAAATCAGATTGCAATAGTAGGTATATATTTCTCATGAAATTCCTGATGCGATTGTCATGTTCTTTTTACATCTTTTCACAAAGTTGCAAGCAAGAAAATCTATTTAGCAATCAAACACTTAATTGGCTACATTGGAAGTTTTCCTTTCCATGATCAACATAGTCTCTGCTGGTTAGAAGTAGAAGTTGTAAATAAATAAGCTCCTTTTTTTAGCACTAGTTTCAATTTGTAGAGTGTAAGTATGGATCAGTTTTCAGTGTGCAGTTTCTTTTCAGTAAGTATGGTTTGGAATGAACAGTTTCAGTTTGTTTTTAACAGTTAGAAGAGTAGGGTTGCAAGTTTTGGAACAGGCTAGGAATGAGATACAAATGACTCCATTGCCCAATGAATAAGGCACAAGGTCTACATGATATTGAAACCGCACAAGGAGGATTTCATCCACCAGCCAGAGTCAGATGTTAGGATAGGAATTGTACCTACTCCCTATTCCATTTTTTCTTAATTTTTCATTCCTTATTACCTTTATTTTGCTTTATTTTAAGTTGAATGGTTTAGATTTTCTTTCCATTTTCTATGTTATGAGTATTAGTTTATTTTATTTTATTGTACCTTTATCTTAGGTTATACATAGTGGCTTATTAAGTTTTTTATTTCTATAAAAGGTCTTCAAAATACTTATTAATATTTTCCCTAAGTCTTATATTGAAAATTTAACCTTTATGTTGAGCTTGTGTGCAAAGTTTTCATATGGATACATTCCCGCGGTGTGGTAACTAAACTGCATACATTAAGGCGCTGCTGGAATCCAAAATAATGGAGGATCATGGTTGATTCATGGAAAGTGTTGGCACATTACATTATATGATGTTCGAAGACCTCGAGGTAGTTATTTCTTATATTATAACATTTGTCAAAGTTCATAATGATTCATCAATGAATTAGATGAAAACAGGGGGAGCCATGTGCATGGTTCAAAGGACACTAGGAGTGGAATTTGCAAATCATATTGAAAATGTGAACATGTTTGAAGCTTCATACTACAATCCGTGGAGGTGGACTGACAGAGAGAGTGCCATCTATCACAACAGAATGCATAAGGATGATGAAAGATGCACAGTCATGGTTTGTTTTTCACTGTTTTAGTCATTATAATTGAGCACATATTACGAGATGATGGAAACGAATTTTGGAAAACCAAAAGAGGTTTTGTTCAAAACAGAATCATTCACAAAAACCTCTCTCGGGTTTGCAACAACTTTCATGGTTTGAAAGATATGAATTGATCTTTATGGCCTAATTTTCAGGGCTTAAAATATTAAATAATTTACTGTTTTAGTTCCAAACCTTTAGCACGTCTTCTGATCAATTGGAGAAGCATTTTTAAAAACCAAGTGAGGTTTTTATTCATCACGGACTTATTTAAAAAATCCTCTCTCTATTTTCACACAGGTGTCCCGGATAGAGAGATATAGAGGCTTCTTTGAGACCCATTTTTCATAAATTCGCCAAATTTCCCCAGAATCCGACTTTGCTATTTTGGGCATTTTTTACCCTAGGGTTTTGAATTTCATGTAACTACTAGATGTAAATGTTAAGGAGTTAGAGGCCTAAAGAATTTTTTGTGAGGAAAATACACCTGTTGTTCAAGGGATAAACTACCAACATACAGTGATGAAAGATAGACCTGCAAATGTTCTACAAGTACAAGTAAGTGAAGAGATTAAGGTTAGAGATATGTGCACCTTATTCAGAAGCTTTATCCAAGCCTTCTCTTCCTTTCTCTTCAATGCTATTCAGTGTCGCAATTCCCACACCTGCAAAACAACTTCATACCTTTCTCAAATACATTTGACTACATATACAAGACTGATATTCATGACAGAAAAAAACATCAAACTATAAGCAAACTATAATCAAACCTGAGACACACATAAATAGGTCATATTTGGAAAAGGAAGAACATCTTATCTTTATTAATGAATGAAGCAAGTACATAAAATTATACTTTCCTTCAATCTTGGCACTTCACGAAACCTAGATTCAAGGTCTCCTGCTTCTGTTCTCCAAGGATCCCAACCTCTAATTAGTTGTGCTAGGGCTTATCAGAAATTGAGGCATAAGAGAGGGGGATGAGGGTCTCCATTCCTCCAGCATAACATTTTTATGGGCTTGGTTCCTCATCATGGCCCTTCTACCTTCCTTATATAGTCAATGAAGGAGAGAAAAAATAGTTATAACTGATCAGGAGGTTCCCAAACCAACCCAATTTGACCAAAATTCGAGATTTTCACTGATTCAGGAAAGTGCTCTACTCTTCCTACTGCCAACCAACGTACTTTTCAATGTGGACGCTACTCTAGTGAAGCAGAGTTCCATATTTCTGAGGGAAAACGCTACTTTTATGAAGCAGAGCTGCATATTTTTGAAAGCAAAGGCTACTATCATGCTTGTAGGGTAGCATTTTCCCCTAAAAGCAGGTTAAAAGAGGGTTTTCAGGAGGTGGTTTGGTCTGGAGATGTGTTACTAAGGGTTATGACCATCAAATGGACCAGGAGTGAGGTAATGTAAACCATTTTAAGTGTCCCATATGACCCTTCCATCCACAAGTGTCCTGTTGTGTGACTAAACTTGATCTCAAGAAGTGTCGTCATGCGACCAAGCGATGCAAGTGTCGTCACGGATGGAGAAGTGTCATTTTAAGCTATAACAAATGCCCCCTAATGTGAGGTTAGAGGGAGTGAGGGAAACGATGGCCAAAATACATTAAAAATAACAAAGAGTTAAAACATGGAAGCAGAGTAACTGAAGAAACCAAGAATCATAGGCTCAAATGAAGTTCTTGAAAGCAAAGGCAATGTCAGACAATCTCATGCTTGGGGTAACTGTCCATGTTCAAATAGTGGAACATGACCTCCAAGAGGATACAATAATGATCCAAATATTGATGCATATATCATGGCCACTAGAATACAAGCGTGGATCCATGAGGAACATAAGTGTAAACATAGCCACATAAATACAAGGTGGATCTATGTCAAAACTGGAGAACATAGCCATAGAGAACAAGTTGGATCTATGTCTCATCAAGAGCCAAAAAGAGTGTGGCTCAGTCTTGCGCAACTTGGGCGATAACATAAATGAGGTGATGCTATCGAGGATCCCAAGGTCTTCATCCAAAAACAACCCAAGGTACAAACCTATCCATGTGAATAAATGAGTTGATGTCGAACATGGGAGGTATCGTTTGATTACCGGTCATTGATGTATACCGTTAACAAATGCGAGGGTGTCCACCAATAATGAAAATGGAAGCCAAGGTACCTAATACATTCAAACAAGTGCGACTAAATGGTCTTGCCGTCGAACACTTGAATAATCCATCAGATAGGAGACATTGATGTATTCCCATCTATCCAATAGCGAGGGAGACTGCCACTAATGACTGCAATCCCCAAGGTACTAACCAAAATTCTAAAATTCATTCCCAGAGCACAATGAGTTGAATTCGATGGGAAGAAGTTCGTTGGAAGGGAGGCCTTAAGGAATCCTCCATCATCCAACACGACGGACACTCAATAGGTATGAGCTGATTTCGAGTAGGATTGAATGCGTGATGAAACATACTGACACCAAGGAATGGCCGATGCATGAGTTCAAGGCAAGTACAAAATGGCCAACACAGGTTATATGTTTGAACAGTGAGCACGACACAAGAGTGACTTAGGCAGCTTTTAACACAAAGAGACCACAACGCAAATCTGCAATGTAGGAGACATTAACAGATTCTCCATATGATTGGAAAACTAACCAAATGGAGGAGTAAGAACTATGAGATTAGGTTTATCCTAAGGCCAACACTAGAACCCAACTTGTTTGAGATACTCAAAATAGGTACTTTGTTCAAGGAGATAGTTGACTTACTGCCATCATATTGAAAGATATTTTAACATTCTTCCCTTCCCTTTCCTTTTTCATTTTTTAACGAGCTTGAAAAAGAACTAAAGCATGCTCAATGGTATTTTCTTATTTAACGAGTCTGGAAAACCTAGAAGAAAACTCCATACACCTATCTGTGGATTTTATATCGAGCCCGGATTGGTCTGTGCTCAGCGGTGTTTTCTTGCTTATAGAGTTGAAAAACTTAAACAATCCTCTATCAACCATCTTGTGTATTTCACATCGAGCCCAAGTAGGTGAATGCTCGCTTGGTGTTTTCACATTTCGAGAGTCTGAAAACCCTAAAGATGACTCCAAAGGTCCTTTTTCGTAAAGTTAGTCTCCTTCCTCGAAAAAGTGTAAAATAATGGAAGAAAAACCCTTCTAGCGCATACTAGAGTATACCTAGAGTATAAATTTTCCGTAAATTATCCACCAAGGCCCGCAAAAGGGGTAATTCTATACCTAAGTGGATGTCGGTTCAGTTATTTTAACGAGCCCGAAAAGACAACTATGCTCAGCAAACTTTTCTTATTTAAGGAGTCTGAAAAGGGCTTAAAAGAACTCCATAGGGATCTTTTCCGTGAAGGTTTAACGAGATCGAAAAATTAAACTCGTGACATCCTTACTGTTTTAACGAGCTCAAAGGAGAGACGAAAGAATGCTCAAAACCTACTTACTATTTTTAACGAGCTCGAATTAAAATTGGAAGAATGCTCGTAACCTACTTACTGTTTTTAACGAGCTCGAAGTAAAGGTAGAAGAATGCTCGTAACATACTTACTGTTTTTAACAAGCTCGAAGTAAAGGTGGAAGAATGCTCGAAAATGGAGGAGAGGAGTGTCACAGACATGCAAAACTAGCTCCAAGCGCATGGAACAAAGTTATTCCTAATGCAAGGAATATGAGCAAGATAAGGACACTCAGGGTGTGTCTCCTCCAGGTAAAAGGTGTCAAATTGTGAAGGAAAAATGATACAGGGCTTAGCAGAAATGAGATCAGAGATGAAGGCTTATATAACGAGCTAAAAACATGGAATCTAGCATCAAGCTCATTAGTGCAAGCAAGATCATAACAGATGCATATGAAACTTGAACACAAAGATGGGAGCCTTATTAGGAATGACTATAAATATATGAGGAAGAAATATATGAGGCTTCTTCTCAAAGTCATAGTAAATCTAAAAAGGTTCTCGAGCCTATGAGAAAAACTCAGCATGGGCACCAAAATGGCATAAGGGTGTTGACTAGGGTGACCCATGTTAGGTAGGCTCTGCTGTCGGACTGGTGCATAATGCATAAAGAGATGGATAACACACCAATATCCAACAGGTTCGACCCTATGGAAAATTCGGATGGCAAAACGTTCTGAATATACCTGACATGGTCACATAAGGTGTCGAAAAGGACCAATAAGCAAGTATAAATCCAACTAAGAATCCTGTCTCCAAGAATCATTAGTACCAAGATGATATCTAAAACATATGTAAAGAAAGACTCGATACAAGTCACTGTGGTAGAAATACTTTCAACTTCACTATCATCAACAGCAGGCATAAACAAGGCAGAGTTTTCAAATGAAGACTCTATGGTACCCAAGCCCGAGGACTTACAATCAATAAGATCGACTTCAGGATGAAGATCAAAGCTGAAGGACATGATGGAATCTACAAAAACAAATTCATCATCACGGGAGTTGAAAATTCTAGAAGCAGATCAAACTCAGCAGGAACACAGATTTGCGGATCTATAGGAGAGTCCAAAGACTCAACAGTAGGAAAATCAGACTTTAAGGTCAAACTGGGGCTGGACATAACTACGACTAGATCAACATCCAAATGAATGGCAAACTATACTATGGACTCTTGGAAAAATTCATCAGAAGGAAGTATATCATCCCAGATAGAACACATATATAAACATTCAGATGGAGGTGTTACTTGGTCAAAAGCTGGGACTAAGTCCTGAGAAGGTAAGCATGAACTCAAAGACTTGTTCTCAGTAGCAGTTGAATTCAAGGAACAATATGCCACATAAGTCCCATGTGACATAGTAGTTCCTAATGACGAGGGATCTGACTGGTCTACAGTTGGGTAACAAGGAGGATCAACGAATGCAAGCTGGTCGATAGTGATGATGCTTTCGTTATGAGGAAAATGCATCACACAAAAGAGCATAGACACCACATCATGCATAGCGTAAACGTAATCATGCCCAAGGATTATATCAAAGTCCACAAGGTCCTTTAAAACCATAAAATCAACTAAGACTCTTTTTCCATCCAAAGTAGCAGGTACCTGAGAGAGGAATCCGAACGGTTCACTAGGTCTTCTATCGAAGGTCAACGGCTAATTAACAACTGGAATAACATTAGGGAAACCCAAATCTCTCCAAGCATAAGCAGATAAGATACTAACAAAATCTCCTTCATCTACAATGCATCGATCAACCATATGGTTCCCGATATCAACCTTTATCTGGAAAGTTGTCGAAGAAGGAAGACGAGGTTCAGCTAGACTATTCCAATCAAAGGAAATGATCCTAGGGATTGGTAGGGGTTCACATCGCGCAGATGAAGTGTCCCCTTTTTCAGAAACTTCCAAACTGGTAATGCAGAACACTTCCGCAGTAAGTGCATCAATCTTTGTAGGACTGATGGGATCGGTCGAAGATTGCATCGATTCAATCACTTCACTCCCCAAAGGAAGAGTAGGGTTGAACAAGAACTCTTTTGGTTCAACCACTTTATCAACAAAAATTTGATCTGAATGTAGGGAATCTATAGACAACTTAGGAACAAAGATTCCTTTAGACATGGACCACACTCTTCGTGCCTCTGGAATGGCAGGGCATCGGTGAGTAAGGTGATCTCCCTTACAAAGTTTACAAGGGAACTTTGGTTTCCGTCCTATAGGTTTAGACTCTTTTACAACGTCAGCACTCTCAGCATGACTAGCATTGGCTGATAGCTTTCCCCTAGCATGACTTGCAGTGGCTGGTTGCTCAGAAGTAGAAGAATTTTGAGCTAATGACCAAAATTTTTGCACTTCTGGAAGTACAAGGCACAAGTAAGTAAGGTGGTCTCCCTCACAAAACTTGCAAGAGAACTTATACTTCTGTTTATTGGGTTTGTCGACAATGTCAACTCCCTCAACATGACTTGCAGTGGCTGATTTGGTGTCTCCAGTATGACTCACAGGAACTGGTGACTTGTCATTAATATGACTAGCAGTGATCAATGACGTGTCCTCAACATGACTGACAGTGGTTGAAGACAAACTTTCAGTGTGATTTTCAGTGACCAAAAGTTTTCTCCTAGCATGACCTCCAGAGGCTGGGTAGGTGCCCCCTGCATGATTTGTAGAGGCAGGGTGCTTTCCCCCAGCATGACTTACAGAGGCTGGTTTGCTGCCCCCTAGTTTTGACATATTCTTCCTATTCTTCCTCCATCTATTCCTTTTAGATTGTTGGTTACTAGTATTGCTACTTTCGCCACATGAGGTAGAAGGAGGAGGAGAAGATGTTACTGGCAAAGAAGGCACAACGTTCTGATGCTCTTGATTTGAGGTGCTTACAAAAGAAGTGTCAGGAGCATGCAAGGCATTCAGAGTGGAGAACAACCAAACCGACAGCCCTATAGTGAATCCAGAAAGATTCAGAGTAGCCATTAAGGGAGTACTAATGTTTCCAATGAATGGAACAACACAAGGATCCCCTGGAACAGTGGTACCTTGATAGGTGCTCGCTGAAACTCTAGACATAGTTTCCTGCTCAAATGAGCAAGAAATTCTCTAAGGCAAACTAAGACAAGTAGCACAAAGAGCACACCACTAAAAAAGGTCCTAAGTAAATAAAACCAGGAAAACAGATGCCTTCCGGAGAAGAGTCTGGGATGATGAGGGCCCAAAATAGATCAACAAAGGAAGAAGGACAGTTACCTGGGGTCCACAATAAAATGACTAAGGGTGCAAGCACTGGAATCACCCAATCACCCTCCCAAAGAGCTACAAGGGATTTCCTCCCACGTCTGTCCTAGGTACAACAGATATAACCCTCTTCCCTCACCTTTGTATGATGCTATGGTCAGATACTAAGGATACCACCACACCAAAAACTCCTGGGGGAACAGTCTTTGGTCGAACCAGAAGACGTGGGCAGGGTAACTGAGCCCAAAACTCAAAAGAGTCCCCAAACGTGATCCAATCCTGGTTTATGCTCAAAACAGAAAGTAGGAGGTTTATTCCCAACAATCTGATCTCACAAGACCTACTGCATAGATCCCAGGCATGTTTTGAATGAGGTGGGTTTACCTGTGATAGTCGAACTACGATTTTTGCGTAATGTGTGATCTCGGGTGGTTTAAGGTGTTTTAAACCCAAGATCCTAACCAAAACTAGTTGGAGAATAGTGTAACCTAGAAATGAAATGTTACTAGTACATTTTATTAGGGTTCATTTTAAAGGTTACTTGCTTACTCAAAAAGGTAGTGGGTGTGTGAGAGTGGTTATAACAGAGATAGAATACTGAAATGGAATGTTTACCACTAAAAAAAATATTTCCTTTTCAGTTCAAGTCCTAAAGATACGATCTAGAATGCATATGCAAATGCAATTTTTAGTCTTTTCGAATGCAAAAAGGTAAAAATAAAGTCTAAATGTACAAAATTAAACTCAAAACCTAAGAATGCAGCTACTCAAACAAATAAGTATGCAAAAGAAAACTTCTTATTTTTTATGCAAAGCACTCTTAAATCCTTTAAGCCACTTGCAAGGTACTCTACTCAAAAAATAAATCAAATTTTTTTCATGCTTTTCAAAGGTGAGAAACAAAAATTGAAATTGAAGGTAACCTACTATCGAAGCAAAAGCAAAGAACTTTCAGGTTTCCTTATTGAAATAGTAAAATCTACCAATACAACTTTCAGATTCGTATTGATGTAAGCATGCCAACCATTGGGAAAAGTGTATGAAACCTACTTTTAGACCCAAACAAAGAAAATTAACTACAAAAAAGTATGGTTTGGTAAATTCAGGTCTGCACATAAACAGTGCAGTCATGGTCCTGAACAACAGCAAAGACACTTGAGCTTTCACTCCAAAAAGAAAACTAAAAGCATAAGGGAGGATAAGAAACCAATCTAAAGAGAAATTTCACTCAAATAGATACAAACAGGGTCAAGTAGACTCAATAGGTTTCAAATCCAGTGGAAATGGAGCAAGTAGAATCAGTCGGACTCAAATCAGGGTACAAAACACCAAACTGGTCCACAACCCCCCAACTTGGGTCAACAAGCCCCAAAACTTTCCAAACAAGTCCAAATTAATCAAAGAAGGTCCAAATCATGAACATAGGATTAGTACAAGGATAGGATACCACTTACAGTGGTTTAACTCAGACCTAGGGTCATCAGGGACCCCAACAAATGCATCCACAACCCCCCTAAACAGATCAAAACTCAAAAAACTCAGTTCCAGAATGTGTATGCTACTGTCTATGAGGAAAAATAGCATCCAAATAGGGGAAACCACTACTATGCTTCACAACAGTAGCGTCCATGTGGGAAAAGTTAAAAAAATAAGGCCAAAACCCCCCACACCAGAGCCAGTAAGGGTCTGTAAGGGCTGGGAAGGGTCTGTAAGAGCCAAAGAGGGTCAAACGAAGCTTAATAACTGATTCTAATCAAGAAATTGAACAAATACCTTCAAAAAAAATTGAATAAATTACCTTGGATACCCCTAAGCAGATAGGCTTTCCCCATCGGAGTCGCCATTCTGTTGTGAGGAAAATACACGTATAGTTTAGGGGAGAAAATACCAACTTACAGTGATGAAAGATAGACCTGCAAATGTTCTACAAGTACAATAAGTAAGTGAAGAGATTAAGGTTAGAGATATGTGCACCTTATTCATAAGGTTTATCCAAGCCTTCTCTTCCTTGCTCTTCAATGCTATTCAGTGTTGCAATGCCCACACCTACAAAACAACTTCATACCTTTCTCAAATACATTTGACTACATATATAAGACTGATATTCATGATAGAAAAAGACATCAAACTATAAGCAAACTGTAATCAAACCTGAGACACACATAAATAGGTCATATTTGGAAAGGGAAGAACGTCTTATATTTATTAATGAATGAAGAAAGTACATAAAATTATACCTTCCTTCAAGCTTGGCACTTCATTAAACCTAGATTCAAGGTCTCCTGCTTCTGTTCTCCAAGGATCCCAGCCTCTAATCAGTTGTGCTAGGGTTTATCAGAACCTGAGGCATAAGAGAGGGGGATGAGGGTCTCCATTCCTCTAGCATAACATTGTTATGGGCTTGGTCCCTCCTCATGGCCCTTCTACCTTCCTTATATAGTCAATGAAGGAGAGAAAAAACAGTTATAACCGATCAGGAGGTTCCCAAACCAACCCAATTTGACCAAAATTCAAGATTTTGACTTATTCAGGAAAGTGCTCTGCTCTTCCTACTGCCAACCAATGTACTTTTCAAGGTGGACGCTACTCTAGTGAAGCAGAGTTGCATATTTCTGAGGGAAAATGCTACTTTTATGAAGCAGAGCTGCATATTTTTGAAAGCAAACGCTACTATCATGCATGTAGGGTAGATTTTTTCCCTAAAAGTAGGTTAAAAGAGGGCTTTCAGGAGGTGGTTTTGTCTGGAGATGTGTTCCTAATGGTTATGACCATCAAATGGACTAGGAGTGAGGTAATTTCAACCATGTTAAGTGTCCCATATGACCCTTCCATCCACAAGTGTCCCGTTTTGTGACTAAACTCGATATCAAGAAGTGTCGTCACAGACGGAGAAGTGTCATTTTAAGCTATAACAGAAGTGGTTATGAAACTTCTTCATTTTGTAATTATAAAAGAGTGAAATATATACACTATAGAGGTTGGTTTTTTGTTCGGAAGAAAGGCATTAGAGCTATTGATGCTATGTTATACTCAGACTTATGATATACACTCTCATGTAAGTTCTTTTTGAAGACACGATATTGATCTAATACACTATATAAACCACTTATTGACTCTTTATTGTTGGTTATGTTTATGGCTTGTTTGACCACCTAATTTGTAATTTCATTTCTTGATTAAGGTTTTATTCATGCGAATGCTTATGAATTTGTGGATAGAACTAGTTTCCTGTTTAATGAATGCTTATGGTTTATTTATGTGTTTTATATCTTTATATCTCAGTTCTTTAGGATTTTCTTTATGATTTAGTGTTGAATATGTTTGGTTATCAATTACCCCTTTCTTGTGAATGAGACCTCCAAAACAAAACTATAAAAACAAATTCATTTTCTTTTAAGTTTTCTTGAGATTGTTCTAGCTTGTACCATTTGTAGTCTAGGGACAATTTCTAGCACAAACACCAGCCATAGGCACTCTATCCAGAATATATTTTTTATGCTAAGAGGCCACCCCCAAGTTGGGATATGAGGCCACCAGGGTGAAGGAAACACCTACAGGATTCTATCTCTCATCCCACAACCCACTCTGATATCTATGCTTGGACAAAATCTCAACCAAAGCTCTACAAGGGTCTCACTAAGCCATCACATCCATGGCACTCCTTCCCAACTTCCCCACACAACACAAGGAAGGCCTTTCCCTTTACTGTTCCATAGTTCCCTCAGGAAATCCAATCCTTACAGTGCTTACCAGTGTGTGCAGTAAGAGTCAAACTTGTTGTATGCTAATAGAGAACCTCCTGCAACATTAATCAATGGCTTCTCAAGCATCCAAAAGTAGCAAAAATCAATGGGTAAAGGTTCCTAGCTTGCCCAACCTTCATGCTCACCTACAAACGTCTATTGTCCCTTCCAAAACTGTAGCTCTGTCTCCAAATTCGAATTTTATGGATTAAACACAGTCTCGTAATGGACATGAAAAACAATGGAAAACTCAACTTAGTGTAGCAGCATGAATGAGAGAATGATCCAAAGAGTTTTGACTCCAAGGGATATGAGGTAAGGTGAAAAGAAAACTGACATAGCTTCTGACCATAGAAGAAAAGGATTGCTGAGAGATGACATAACTGTCACAACCCCCATGCTTTAATAACTACATGAAGTGACTTTTCCCACCAACCTCACATGTGCAATCAATGATTGGATTTAATAGTCAAGGGAAGGTAATTGGCCCCATTAAAGAACATGGTATAATTTTGTATGAGTTATAAGGTTGACACATGGAAACATAGGATTTGTATTTTCCATAGGCCCCCTTCCTCTTCCCCTCTGGTGGAATCATAGCCCATGCAGTGCTCTCTACACAACCATTTTATTAATTTCCAACATAATATTTACATACATTTCGAATTGGTATGATAAGCCAATCATATGGTCCAAATAAAAATATATACATCATACATACCTATCCATTCACTAGTTGGGCCTTGGCCTTCAGCTCCACACTAGGAATCCATACTAGCATATTTACATCATTTACATACTTTTTATTAAATACATTCCAAGTCAAAACTGGGCATATTACATAAGAGTACATATTTTTCCCCTACTGAATTATCCTCACTAGTTCCAATAGATTTATATTTTAATTTTTACTTTAACATCCAGTTGGGATCCTTCATTTCTGAAGGGTCTATCATGTCCCTAGCTGGTTGATCCTCCTCTAAAATTTGGGTTCCCTCCAAAGGGGAAGGGAAAAAATTTTCAATGTATAGTGATACATTTTTGGTTTACATTGAGGCATCTTATTTAAAATCTAGGTGAACAATCTCCACTACAACCTCAAATTCCACCAAGTATGCTAATGGATGTTCCACCTTCTAGTGAGTGACCTAACAAAATTTTGGTGTTCCTTCTTAATTTCATATTTTCATTTAGGGAAAATCACTATTATGTCTTCAAAGCAAGATGTGCACTAGAAATAAATTTTCTCATAACCTAGGTTTTTACTAATAGTCATTGGTTTCTAACATGTCCTATGGTAGTCCTCCAAAAGGTTGATTTCTACACATATCCTCATATAGGTAGTAATATGAATTTTTCACCAACATTAAGATTAAGTAAATATTAGTGTATTTCAAATATACTCGCTTTTGTAATCCACCAACATTAAGAATACGTAAAACTTAGTGTACTTCAAAGATTCTTTTCTAAAGAAATTACATAATACTGAAAAAAATTTCAATAAAAAAGTGGCAGAAACGAAATTATTGAACATGGCCAATACAATGGAAGGAATTTTTTGTATCCCTGAAATATTTCTTATATCTAATAGCTTCCTCCACTTCTAGAACTATGGGGCCCAATATGTTCAATAAAGAGATGCAAACCTATGAGGAAGAAAAGCATCCTAACTTGAAGAAGGAACCTTCACACTAATGGGGGAAGAACCATCTACATAGAGACACAACCCTATCTTGGATAAATTAAAATATATCTTTGAAGTATGATTGAAATGTTGATTAGGAGAGTTGATCTAGTGACAACTAGGGTAGAACCTAGCTACAAAAAAGGTTCGAGTTCAAGATTTCCATTATCATATTATAAAATTATAGCTATCAAAACTATTATAATTATTATAAGTTTCAACTATCATTATTTCTAATGGTCAACATAGGTGGTTGAGTTAAATATGTGATTAAGGGCCACTAGGGATGCAAAACATTATTAAATAATATCACTAGCAAAAAGCGAGTATGAAGTATTGTTCAACATTAACTTAATCTTGTAAGTTTATATCGATGTGATGGTTCTTTGTTTTGCGCAAACTTTCATTTGCATATTATTGTTCATGTCCAAAATGTTGATATGGGGATAGTGAATTTTAATATTATGATTCATGTCCAAACTGTTAATATGGAAGTGGATCATTTGTATTAGTTGATGGAATTCTAGGGTGGGTGCCATGCACCATGAGTAGGGAGCCTCCTACTATCTTCTCGACCCACTCTCTCTACCTCTATAGCTTTGAAGGTAGGACCCAACATTGTGTTTGTTTAGTGATAAGAACAAAGTTGAGAGTCACCCATAGTGTCAATAAAAAAATTACAAATCCCCTCAACAACCTTCAATATCTCTAAGGAAGAGAAGGTTCCAAGCCATAGAAAGGAAATGATGGGTGGAACTATGTGGCATATCCCCTATTTGGATTCTGTTTTGAGAATCATGATACCATGCCTAAATATTGTTTGACATGAAGAATTGATTTACAATACTTTTTTCTATTTTTTAGACTTTATTATTGTTAATATTTTGTTTCACCTAGAGACACTAGCACAAATTTAATTTCAGCAATAAATGTGTTTAGGTTTATGTTGAAATATCGCAGTTTAACTCAAAGTATTTCATCATAGCTGCTAAAGTATATTTATGGAACAACATCTCTCTCTCTCTCTCTCTCTATATATATATATATATATATATATATATATATATATTCTATGATGAAATATAAAATTACCACAAAATCCATTCAACTGGAAAGGAGTATGAATCAAAAGAACTTCCATATCCTAGAAATGGTAGCTGTCATTAAATAATATGGATTTTATGAAAGATTTTCTTAGCGTTGTGAGTCAAAATAATGTTGCATTTATTTTAAACAAAATAACACCCACGACCGACAGTTCCTCCCACTCCTCATTATCTTTCATGTTTCTGTTGAGAGTGAATCATGATCTCAAAGTTTGAGCTTTCTAAATATGGAATAATATCTACTTTGATATTCCTAAATAAGGAGTAAAATATTACAATAGCGCTTTTTAATTAAACCAGTGTGGCATAATAAAGAAAATCGCACCAATGTTGTTAAACTACATATGCAAAATTCTAGAACATCTGCCAAAAAACGCAGAAATGAAATTTTCCGCTATATTTGATAGACGATAGTTATCTATGTAGTTTTCAATATTGTCTACACCAGTGAGCTCAGTATATAAAGGCGCACAGGTGCAGCCATAATTTTTTTACGCACTACAGTATGATGTTTTCAATTTTTTATTATATTCCAATACAGAGCTTTGTGGAAAACATAGTGTTACAGGGCGTTCATATCTTTATGGCGCACTATTATTCCAAATGTATATATATATATATATATATATATATATATATATATATATATATATATATATATATATATATATATATACTCACGGTGTGTTTCATGTTATGAGGCGTTGGAAGAGATAGTTATTTGGGAAGAGTTGAATTTATGTAAATTATTACTATTGATCACAATGCATGGTTTATTTATTTTCCTATTTACATTTTCTTGTTGCTTCCTTTAGTTTTATGTGGCCACAAAATTTTACATTATGGGTTAAATCCCTTTATTGTTTCACAATTAGGATTTTATTTTTAGGAATTTTGGATTTAATGGGTTTGTAGTTTTATATATAAGTTGTTGGATGCGACGGGACCACTTCTTGGGTCAAATCCAAAACACAGTCGACCCTGTCAGTTTTTTTTAATTTACAAAAAAAATGCTTATGCATTTTTTAGTGCATTCGATTTGTTTAAACTCACTGATATGTTTATAGTAATAACACATCGGTAATGTCGAGCTTGTTATTTTTTAAAAAATTAAAAAAAATGCTTGCGTATTTGTTAATGCGTTATACATGTGCTAATGCACCGGTGCATTAATTGTGACAGTGCACCGTTTTGATTCCCGCTTCTTTATAATGTAAATAAATCACATTGATAAATGTGTATATGGCTATTTTATTTTATTTTTTATTTAATGGTGGTCTCAAGTATGGCGCACCTGTGTAGTCTTGTATGAGAAGCATCAATGTATTTCGTATACTGAAATGAACCAAAATGGCATACTTTTTTTATTTTATTTGAAGATATGTAATTTTTTTGTATAATATACTTAATAGTTTCTCTATTTAATGGTACATGTTGTTTATAGATAGAAAATGCATGATAAATGTTCAATGAACAAAAATTCTAGTTGACACGATGGGAACCCATCTAAAGTTGCGAAGAAGGCAACTACTTTGTAATTTCTGTAACAAATTAATTTGCTTGAATTATTTATAAATTTAACTAATATGTACTATTTAATGTGTGACATGAAGAGACAAAAAATGAAGAAGTTGAATCAGATTCTTTGCAATCTAAGTGAGAAGAGTGTAAAACCTTGATGGACAAGTTGTAGAGGGATGAATCGGGTGAATTAAAAAAAAATCAATATAATTTTTTTCTGGAGTGGTGTTGGAAGTTAATGAATGGGGGAGATTTTTTTCTAAAACTATGAGGGGTATAGTGGAAATAACATATAGATGTAATTTCCGCTTACAATACATAAATCAATCCAATGGGTCCAAGAATCAGGTTATATCTAAAATATAGGAGGCATTTCCATAGCAATGGTGAATGAGACCTATTAGAACTGCAATAGAAAAACCATATAACAACGAAAAAGAATCATTCAAAAAGTAATATTCCTAAACATGTTTTAATAGAATATGTATTTACCACTACATAGCATTCCTTTATTAATATTAATTCTACTATATTTATTTTTCATATCAACATAAAAATAGTTTAATGTCATTTTACATTTTCAGGAAGATTATGAAAATCCCAAAGGAGGAATGAGGTGATATCCAAAATATGTCAGTAGGGATGTAAAATAAAAAATGTTTGAAGACACTTCGTATATGTGGACAAGGACAAAGATCTCTAGTCTAAATGATGTAGATCTAGAACAAAACACAACATAACTTATAAACTTTCCTAGATTAATCAAATTGCAAAGAGTGTGGAGGAATTACTTACCTCACTATTAGGGTGATGTCTCCTTGTTGGATGTAGTCCTCGATCTTCAAATACAAAAAAACATACAACAAAAAAGTATGAACATGATAATAATAATGAGCAATATTGATTAATCTAAACATGTGGTCAAGGAAGCAAATTCTAAATATTCAACACAAATAATCTTTATGGAAAGACTATTTATTATTGTATCAAGGCAAGTACAAAGGGAGAGATTACAACCGTGCCTTGACGTTGTAACTTCTTCCAACAAGCCTTTTGCATCAAAGATCCAACCTTGTTCCTAATAGAGAAGGGACACTTAGTTCTAAGATGATTTCAATAGAATTTGGATGATCTCACTTCTCGCCCCCATTCCATGAAGGTTAGATTGCATTTATAGGAAAAAGAGGATAGGAGGAGTTGAGGATTCTATGGATAAGGTTAGGGGATCATCCCAAAGGGATAGGGGTTCACTCCCACCTATGCATATTTGTAGAGATAAGCCTCCACGAAAGATTTGTTCTAGAAGACTCTCGAAAATTATCTTTTTTTCCTTTTAACCAACAATGATGCACCCTGTCAACTAGCAACATGCGCCACTGAGGGGTCACTCATGCTGCATGAAGGAAACAAGAGTTAGTGACGCACTTTGTCAATGTGTAGAGTGCATCATCATGATTTTGATGCATGTTGTAAACATGCAAGGTGCGTCAGTGCTCCAAGATTGGGAAAAGGAAAAACCTCTTCTCAAGTAATTTGGCACTCACACTTCAAGGATTAGGGAAAATCCAAGGGTAGACACCTCATTTCCAGGATGATGACAAGATTTTGGTGTAACAAATTCCCCCCCAAAGTATGCAGCTAAAGGAATAGGATAGGTGAGATACTTTGATGGATGGAAATTGAGGCAAAAAACCATCAGTTTAAATGCTGAATAAGGACTATACAATACAATAGATTCTGATACATGTCCCAAATCATCACATGGTTGGATACAAATACATTGCAGATCCATGTTAGTACTTACTGACTAAACATAATCATGGCTACTGAGATACAAGTGTAGATCCATGATGAGATAATTATACATCCATGACCAATACAAGAGCGGATTCATGTGATATGACTAAAACAATCTCCATCGCAACCTACGTAAGATACATAACAAAAGTATCACATAGTCTTCATCACAAATTCAAAATGATACGAATCTAACCATGTGATTACAATGTGTTGAATTCGAACATGGTAGAAACCACTTGATTACCAATTAGTGATGTAAACCATTAACAAGTGTGAGGGAGATAACCATTGGTATCAATGATTCCCAAGGTATCATAGTACATCCTGACAAATGTGAACCAATGAATTGAGGTCAAACATTCGGTGGAATCCTTCAATCACAGGCCAATAATGTAAGCCTATTCTTGGAAGCAAGGTAACCTTCCATTGAGGCATGCAGGCCCAAGGTACTTTACTAGTTCCTAGGTATAATCCTTGGATGATGTGTTGGATTCTGCAATGATAGACCCACTGAAGGAGGGCCATGTTGTTTCCCTCATCATCGACATGAAACAAAATCAAAGATTTTTTGGAGTAGATCGGACTAAGAGGTGACTTCGAGAGTGACTCAGAAGCAATAGATCCAAAGGAGGATGAGATGAGTTTGAAAGGTTGAATCAATAGGATAGACCTCCCTTGAACACTTAACGACACGACGAATGACTTGGCAGCATTGATTCAATGAGAGAGAAACCAAGATAGCAGTATTCTTTGGATGGCTCGAAGGAGTAACACAATGAAAGGAATTAAATTGACTCGAAGACAAGATGATTACCCAAATATTTTAATAAGATGTGGATAGGTGTCATGCTCAAAGGTGACTATAAGATGCCATTAATATGGGTGTAAACGCATACCCATTCCTTAAATTTCCCCACCATGATTGATGAGTACCTCTTCATTTTTTACCGAGCTAGAAGAGGGTAATAATTGCTCATTATAGCTCATCCTTTGGATGAGTCCAATCCCACATGTTTTACGAACCCGAGAAAGGATCAGTTCATCCCTAGAAGGATCCTTCAATGTTAAATTTTAATGAGTCCAAAGAAGGTAAAATCAACATCATTTCATGTTTAGAGAGTCTGAAATAATCTAAAGAAGACTATGAGATAGACTTTTTTGTAAAAGTTAGTCCCTAGGTCCAAAAAAGTATAAAATAATGCCTGAAGGAACTCTTATAGTCAAAGACTGACTAGAGTGTTCCTTTTTCATAAATAGTCCAACCAGTCCAAAAAAGGGGCAAACTATCACCATAAGGACAACCTTTATAATACTTTTACAAGCATGAAAGAATCAAGTTCGCTTGGATATCTTTTCCTTTTTAGGGAGTCTAAAAAGAGATTAAAGGAAACTCCGAAGGTATTTCTTTTTCGTACACATTTTACGGTTCCAAAAAATGATAAAATTATACTTGATACCATTTTACTGGGTTTTTAACGAACATGATCATGGTATAAAAAGCGCTCGGAATATTTTTCATATTTAATAAGGATCATGAAAAGTAAAAAATGAACTCCGCCATAGTCAATTGTTATTAAACTAACCTATAGTCTCCACAAAAAGCATTAGAAACAAGTTTGACCTGAAGTAATGGTGAGAAATGACTAAATTGGTAAAATAACTTAAAATCATGAAATAAAATATAAAATATTCTATTTCAAATGTATAAAAGGGTAAAAAGTAAAATATTTTCACCAGTGTGTTTTTTACCAAATAAGTGTGAGTGAAAGATCCCTTTCTAGTGCAAACTTGTTGTGGATATTGCAGGAGCATTGGGCATCCATTCTCCATTCTGTCAGGTCCAGGTAACCACTCTCCTCATGCCCTTCATTTCTATGTTTGATTTTCTAGTTTTTATGCCACTTTTTAGTTTTTTGAGGTCATTTTAAGAAGGGAAAATGCGTTCCCTGACCGATGCACTTTCCTCTCTCAAGAAGTGCATCATCCAAGGAGTGACATGCATCCTGAAGGGAAAAAGTGCATCACTGATGCCCTATGGACAAAGTTGGGGTATGTCATCATAGGAACAACCCAAAAAATAAATATTGGATCAAATGGTTGGGATTTTTGACTTGGAATCTCTTCTAATTCTCTCTTAATTGTTGTCCATTCAGGTTTGATCTAGCAAAATGGTGCAATGGAAAGAAAGAGAGCATGAATTAAAATATTCCCAAGCAGATAATGACCCAAATGTAGTGTTGGATTTGAGAGAGTGTGGGCTCTTGAAGTTCTTGAAAGTTCTCGGGATGAGAGCCCATGTTCGCTTATTGGACCATCTAATTAGGATGTGGGACCCTGATCAACAATATTTTCAAGTTGGAACTCATATCGTCACCTTGGAGGTGGAAGACATATACTTCCTCATGGATATTTCAAGACAAGGAGCTCGTATTTTGCTTTCCTGACCTAGAGGTGGTGAGGAGACCATCAAGGATCATATTGATCAATATTACACTCCCGGAACCCAAATGCAAATTGGGAAGATCCCAATCAAGCATGTACGAGATCATCCATTCAAAACTGTCTTATTTACTATTGAGAGGGTAGTAGGCAGTAGAGTATCTCATCAGACCATGAGGGCTCACATGATCTATGTTATAGATTGCATGGATCCCATGGTGTTCAACGGATGTGAGGGTGTATTGGTGAATGTGAACGAAAAAATAACAAAGTGTAGGAGAGGGGAACAAAAACAATTTGGATATGGATCAATTGTAGTGTCCTTCTTCTTAGAGCGGGTCCCTCTCATTCACCCGCAGATAGAGGTCACCGACCTATAGCCACGAGACCCATGTATACTGAGGTGGGTGGAGGTGATGGATCGTCATTGTGGTGGAAGAACTATTATCACTTATGGGCCTCTATTCCTCATATGGTTTCACATTCAATTACTTATGGTAGAATACTATGTATATGCTAGCACAAATTTCTGGGGAGATCCAGATCTAGTGCTCCTGGAAGGAGAGCAATGGGGCGATCTAGGTAAGAAGGAATTACTTTTTATTTTTTTAAATTTTTATGTATTTTAGGATATTTATTTTTTCTTGTTGTACTAAGTCCTCATGTATTTTTATATATATGTTGGGCCTTCGAGACCAAATAGATCTTTTCCTATCGAGAGGCAAGGAGTAGTCAGAGAGATAACAACCATTAACCGATATGCAGTATAGGATCTCGATGAGATTGAGGAGAACCTCCAATGACTAAACGTGGATATTCCTGACATATCTATATATGACTTGCCATGGAATTATCAATGCCACACAATTGGAGTTTCTAGTTGTTTTGGTCAACTGCTCCGTCGAGTGGCAAGGGAAATCATATGTTACCATGAGCATCACTAGTAGTCGTATTAGATGTATTGATGTACTGAAATCCATGAGCTTCATATTTTTTCAGCATGATAGACTAAAAGCTATGATCTTTATATTTTTGTCTCGGTACTTTTTGTGAAACTTTTTATCATGATTAATATAAAAACTATTTCTAGTGGTTTTATATACAATGTGTCTGATGGTGAATGTGGATTTCCTGTGGACTGCTTACTTATATGTGAATTATTTACATGTTATTCTTTTACACATTTTACTAATGAAATGTTTAAGAATGTGAGATGTACCAATCTAACATGAAATAGGCCAAAGAATCGGCAACCGTTTTCATATGTCTCGGGATATGTTGATATTGAATGAACTCAAAAAATCTCTCCAAGATACGTACTCGTCGAAAAATACGAGGTAGTGTAGGATTGCAGATAGCATAGACTCGGCTTATATGGGATACCACGAGTTGAGAATCCAAATGGATGAGAATGTGGTCCACACCAAGGGAAGTCGTGTCAATTAACAATCCAATCACCGCGTGATACTCGATGGTATTATTAGTTGCAGGACCTAGGCAAGTCCCTCCTGAACTTATAAGTTTACCAATAGGGGAATAGAGTACCCAAACTACCGAGGCCAGGTTTCGATTATGCCAGATAGCACCGTATTTAAATCCTGAATAGGTTTTCATATGCGCATTCAAGTATAACATGGTATAAGCAGTCATGATGGAGATGGAACCCTAACCTATGAAAGGAAAAACTTCACACCATACCACACATACATCATATAAAAAATGTACAAGGTACTTATGCAGGACTTACCTAAGCATAGTACCTCTTAAGGTAGAGCCCATTTTTAGGCTCCTCCAAAGGTATCCCATCATAATCAACTAACTCGTAGGCCCATTTTTCTAAAACACACTTTACGATGTAGGGTCCATACCACATGGACTCAAACTTACCTGCCCTATTTTATTGTGCTTTTGATCGTATGTCAAGACCAAATCACCCTCATTGAAGATGTGAGAATTGAAGGCCTTGTCGTACTGGAATTTGATGCAATTCTTATGTGCTTTGTTAGCAAGAGCAGCATCATGACTAGTTTCGTCCAGTTTGGCTAAGTGTAGAAATCGTTCTTCCTCGGTCGTGATGTTTGGAAAGAATTCGATGGCTAGTTTTAAGGATGGGATTTCACACTCTATAGGAAATACTGCTTCCAGTTCATATACCAATTGAAAGGGTGTGAATCCGGTTGTTGTTGGACAATCTACTTGAGTGGATGCAAGCCAAATCTCCCTATCCTAATTAGGTATAGAACAATTGAAGTACAAAACACAACCTTCTTTCCTAGATCAATAGAAATGCAAGTTACCAGATAGATCACTTACTTGAAGTTCGCGAATGCCTTTCCTCTTTGTTGATCCAAGCTCCAGAGCCTTCATATCTTGAGATGCAAAACCCTATAGAGAAAGTGGAAACAAACAAACGATACAAGCATATATACATGTAAATTGATCTAAACTAACGGTTAAGGAAGAAAGTTATAAACATTATCAACACAACGATGTTTATGGAAAGAACTTGTATTACTGTAATGAAGGGAAATACATAGAGAAAGAATGTTACAACCTAAGCCTCAATGTTGCAACCTCCCATCCAACAATCTATGCCAAGCCTCCAAAGAATGCTACCTCCCAAAGGATGATAGGGATCACCTAGAAATTCACCAGCCTAAAAGTACCATAGACCTTCCCCCCTTCTCAATGGAGAGGAGGGTTGTATTTATAAAACTAAAGTGAATAGAGTAGGTTGAGGATTAGGGGGAGAAGTATAATGGAACCTCCCATTAGGTTAGGAACTGAAATGCCACCTCACCTAGAAGTTAGGGATGACCCTCCACCTCATTAAGCTTCGAAAAGGGCCTCGAAGCTTCCAGTTTTCTCCTATAAACACCCCTGGCGCACCTTGCATGAAGAGACAGAGCGCCACTGAGGGCTGCCGCACCTTGCATGAAGGGAAAGAGTGCTGGTGGCACACCTTTTCAGTGTTCAAAGTGTGCCCATGCACCTTGTCTGAAGGGAAAGAGTGATGGTGTACTTAGAGAAGAAAAAAACCTAGGGAAAACCCCAAATTCAATGCACTTTAGCTAAGGGAACTTCAGGGATTAGGCACAAAGTTGACACATAGCTCATGGTCACAAGATTTTGGTGTAACAGGATGCCCCCCAAAGCATGAAGCTAGCAAAACAAGACAGATAAAATGCTTTGAAAAGTGAAGAAATCGAAGGCAAGGATGTTGGTTGGAAGATGCTACAATACAACTGAATCAAATATTACATGACTCATAACATGGCTGTTGACCAATACATTGCATATCCATGGTAGTAGAGACCAACTGAACACAATCATGGCTACTAGACACAATCATAGATCCATGATAAGATGATAATAGAACTATGACCAATACAAAGTGGATCCATGTAATATGACTCAAACAATCTCCATCGCAACCTAGGTAGAAAATGACTTCCCCAGGGTCTTCAAGCCGAACCTGCAATGATATGAATCTATCCATGTGACAATGTTTTGGAGTCGAACATGGTAGAAACCACTTGATTACTGGTCATTGATGTATACCATTAACAAGTGTGAGGGAAATCACCATTGATGTCAATGATTCCCAAGGTATCATAGCACAAACCATCGAATGTGAATAAAGGACTTGAAGTCAAACACTCGATGGGATATTTCAATCAAGAGTCAATGATATAAACTCATGTTGAAAGTGAGGTAACCTGCCATTAAGGAATGCAAGCCCAAGGTACTTGATTGTTTTCTAGATTCAATCCTTGGATGATGTGTTGAATTCGACAAGGATGAAACCATCGGAGGAGGTCCATAATGAATCCCGCATCAACGACACAAAACTCGATAGCAGACGTTTGGAGTGGATCAGATGGTAGAGTAATTTGCAAGACTGAATCAAGGTAGATCGACATGGTACAAGGTTTACTGAATGTAGATGATGAGTAACAAACATCTCTTGAACATGGGCATGGCATGACTTGGCAGTAATGACATGACGAGAATGACACCAACCCCCAATGCGACCAATTGTGGAAACATTCTTTGGATGAACCAAAGTAGTGACAAGACTCGAGAAAGTAGTATGACTCGAGGATAAACATATTACCCAAGTACTGAATGCAAATGAAAATGAATGCCATGTTCAAGAGTGACGACGTACTTCCAAAAATAAAGTGAAATACAAAATCTTCCCTTTTTACCCATCATGACTGATGAGTGCCTCATGTGTTTTTTAATGAGCTTGAGGAGGGTAACCAGATGCTTGGTATAGCTCATCTCATAGATGAGTCCAATCCCAAACATTTTATGAACCTAGGATAGGAGGGGTTCATCCCATGACGGGCCCTTCAATTTTGAATTTTAACGAGTCCATAAAAGGTAAACTCGACATCATTTCATGTTTAGAGAGTTTGAAAAGAACTAAAGAAGACTCCAAAGTTCCTTTTTCATAAAGTTAGCCTCTTCGCCCAGAAAAGAGTAAAACAACGCGAGAGAGAAATCTTCTAGTCATGATTGGCAGGAGTATTCCTTTTTCGTAAATAGTGCCTCCTAGTCCGAAAAAAGGGTAAACTATCACCAGAAGGACAACCTTTCAAATGCTTTTGCAAGCATGAAATAATCAAGTTCGCTTGGCGATCTTTTCCTGTTTAGCGAGTTTGAAAAGAGCTTAAAGAGGACTCCATGGACAACTTTGTCATGGTTGGTTACCGAGTACGACAAAGAAAAAAGTAAACTCGGCACAGTTCCTTTTCTGTAAAAAGTCTAGCGAGGATGGATAAAGTGATAAACCTATACTCGTTAACACCTTTTTGCTCAAATTTTTAATGAGCACAAAAATGGTATCAAAAACACTTGGAATCTTTTTCATATTTGAACCAGAGCACGAAAAAGTAAAAAGTAATCTCAAACCACTTTTCATGTTTCAACCAGAGCACGAAAAAAGTGAAAAGTAAGCTCAATACCATCTTACTGTTTTTAACGAGCTTGAAGACAGGTTGGAAGAATGCTCATGGTATTTGCTTCATTTTTTAACGAGCTTGCAATAGAAAATGAACTATGCTCAGGATTATTTTCATGGTTTAGCGAGCTTGAAACCCAAAAGAAAGTATGCTCGAAAATACTCCCATTGGTATATTTTTCCATCATGATATCTAAAGGTTGGTACATGCCCCTGGCATGATTGCTAGAATTAAGTGACTTAACTCCAACATGGTGTGGAGAGGCGATCGAGTTGACTTCAACATAATGTCTAGAGCTTGAAGACATTCCCCCCAAGCTTCATTTCATTCTCCTAATCTACATCTTCACTGGATTAAACTCCGGGTTACTAATATGAAGATGTTCACTGGAGACGAACGAAGATCAAAATGGCATAGGAGGATAAAAATAAGGTTCAGGTACAAAGTCTATGGGAAGACTCCACTCAATGGAAAAGGATCTGTTTCATTTTTTAATGAGATTCACACAGAAATGTAACTATGCTCATGAAGTTGGTTTCATTTTTATGCAAGCTTTAAACCAAAGGTAAACTATGTTCGTAGGGGTCTATTCCATTTTTCAACGAGCTTGGAATCAAAGACTAATCTGTGCTCATGGGAACTTATTTCATTTTTTAACAATCTTGACATAGAAAGGGAACTATGCTCATGACTAAGAGTTGGTTTCATTTCTATGCAAGCTTGAAACCAAAGGTAAACTATGCTTGGGATTGGTTCCTACCCAACATGATGTCCAGAGGTTGGTATTGTGCCCCTAGCATGATTGTTGATGGTATGACATGCCCCCCAAGCTTTATTTCATCTGAAAATGCTCCTTCTTAACCCAACTACAAACCTGTCTACTAATATGAAAATGTTCACCAGGGGGGGAAAGCGAGAATCAGATGAAATGAAGGTTCAAGTTCTATCTCTAGCGAGAGACGTGAACTAACGAAAGGAATATCTATTTCATTTTTACACAAGCTTGAAATAGACAATAACTATGCTTGAAAGGACCCTTTTTATTTTTTAATGAGCTTAAAACAGAAAGAAATTATGCTCCAAACAAACTATTTCATTTTGTAACAAGCTTGACACAAAAAATGAACTATGCTCGGTAACCTGTTTCATTTTTTAACGAGCTTGACACAGAAAGGGAACTTTTCTCCTAGGAGATGGTTTCATTTTTACACAAGCTTGAAACCAAAGGTAAGCTATTCTTGGAAGGGTCTATTTCATTTTTTAACGAGCTTGAAAGAGAATAAAACTATGCTCACACGGAATGGTTTCATTTTTAAACAAGCTTGAAACCAGAAGGGAAAATTTGCTTGAAGAACAACCCTACCCAACATGATGTCCAAGGGTTGGTAGGGTTCCCCCGAGCATAATAAGGTATGGGAACAACTCCAACATGATTCCTAGAGGCTGGAGACCTCCCCCCCATCACGAGGGAGAGGAAACCAAGAAGATATGCAAAACATTCAGGGAAGTCAGATGAATAAGAGTCATATGATGAGTGGGTGTTACGAAGGAAAGCTGATCGATGGTCACAATTCTCCCATCATAGGGAAAATACATCACTTGAAAGAGTGAGGACACTATAGCTTTCATTACATAAACATAATCATGTCCAAGGAGTAGATTAAAATCTAAGGGACCTTGGACTACCATAACATCAATACAGACAATTTTCCCTCCTAAAGTGATAGGTAACTGAGGAAGGATCCCTAAAGGTCCAGTAGGCCTTCTTTGAAAAGCCAAAACCTGGTCAGTGACTATTACCAGATGAGGAGAACCTATAAATTTCCAAGCAGTTGAGGATAAAATACTAACAGAGGCTCCCTCATCAACTATCGTATGAAATATTTTCTTATCAGAAACTCCTACAGATATTTGAAAAGGAACACTCAAAGGAAGACAAGGCTCTGTTATCCCATTCCAATCAAAGGAAATGACCTCAGTACTTAGAGGGGGTCCTGTGGAAATGGACATGATCTCCTCTGAACCGACTGTGAAAACACCAGCGGCTTCCAATTCACTCTCACTTGGAATATAAGAATGAGATGAAGATTGTGTGATGGTGACTGCTTCAGTCTGGAGTTTCTCCAATCAAAGAGTGGGATCGAGTGGAGGTGAGGCCGACTCGACCACTTCGTGTTCACTCTCAGAAGAGAGAGTGGGATCAACTACGGATGAAACCGAATCGACCACTTTAGATTCACTCTTGGGAAGAAGAGTGGGATCGACCAGGGATGAAACCGAATCGACCACTTGGTCAACCAGTGGGGGGTTAATAGGAAATCTATGATAACCTATTGGAAACCATTGACAAGGAACAGTAATATCTTCCAACAACTTTGAAGCTTCATCCATGTGAGGACTATTGATGTATATGTAACTTCGGAATGTATTTCAGATATATTTATTGTACCCTTATAAGAGATGTGTTATTCCTCTAAAAGGAAATGTCGTCATGTGTATTGACAAGTGTCACAAGTGTGCGTACTTGCCGATGGGTTATTAGACCACCATGTGTGGGGTTGGCCCTGAAATACATATTATATGGTTGATGTACCTAGCTAGACAAGTCGGCCCCATAAGGTCACTGGGAAAACAGACTAGTATAAATAGAGATCGGGAGATATCTATTTGGATCACTCAGAAACTCACACTTCTCTCACTCAGAAAGTGGCGCACTAGTGAGGAGGAGGATCATCTGCTACTAGGAGACTATCTTAGTGTATTTTGGTTGTACTTTGGTTGAGCCATTGCTCTTTCTATCTCTGAGGAAGTTGTGGGGTTTTTCACCTTAGGGTTTTCCCCACGGAAACTCTGTGTCTCTTGTCTATCATGCTTTTGATTCTTGTGATGCTTGACATGCTTGATATGATTGTTATGCATTGATATACTATACATGTTATTCTCTCAGTAAAGATCCTAGAGTATATTGAATTAATGCTCAAAATTTAACATGTTATCAGAGGTAACCTGAGAAGAATACATTTTGCAGTGACGAAAACTTGAGTTTCTTGTTTATTGGGTTTCTCTCCATAGATTTTGGAAAAGCAGTATAGTAGATTGACTCTACTCATCAAGGAGAATCTATCTGTCCAATCATAATTCAATTCTGAGCATTTTCAAATTTGGCCCTAAAAATTAGGGTTTCCACAAAAATAGGAATTTATGAAATCTAAAGACATAGCTGGAAGCTCCTTGCAAAAATCAAAGTTTAGAGCTTTGGATCGAGATTTTTGGCTAGGTAGATCTTCAGGAAACTCAAACCCTAATTCAAGGCTCTCCCCAGTGAACTTGGGAGGACAAAAAGGGAAATCTGAAGGGTAAAGCTTTGCTGATCTCAAATTCTGAATACACCAGGTTGATCAGCTCATCAAGGCGCATCTTTCTATCCTTTTAGAAAGTTGAAATTCACATTTTGAATTTTTAGGGTTTTTCTGACAAACCCTAATTCGGGACCCGATCTAGTTTTCAACAATTCAAGTGGTAAGACCTAAATCTTTTCTATTTCCATTTGAAATACTCTTTAATATGTCTCACCAAACCAAGCTTGAGGATAAGCTTGAAGGGGCTAATAACTTCCGAGCTTGGAAGTATAGGATTGGGTTAATCCTGGAAGAGAATGAGTTGGACTCATATATAAAAGAGGACATCCCTATCCCAGAGGATGAAGAGGCTAAGGTGTTGCATAAGAAGAACTTGGTCAAGGCAAAGAGAATCATTGTTGATTCTATCAAAGACCATCTCATACCCCATGTGTGTTCTCTAAAGACACCCAAGGAGATGTTTGATTCCCTAACCAATTTATTTGAAGGGAAAAACATAAATCGAAAGATGACTCTACGGAATCAGTTGAAAGGGGTCAAGATGTCGAATGGACAAACCATTCAATCTTACTTCTCCAAGGTATCTCAGATCAAGGAACAACTTGAAACTGTGGATGAAGTAGTGGACAATGGTGAAATTGCTATGACCCTTTGAATGGCCTATCGAGGTCATGGGACTCCTTTATTCAAGGAATCTATGCAAGAAAGAAATTGATCTCTTTTAGTATACTGTGGGAGGAATGCTCTCAAGAAGAAGCTAGGCTTGTGGCCCGAGAAGAAAAGATGGGAAATGAAGATCAAGCTCTCACAGTACATGCTAGGAAAATAAAGTCTAAGAAGGAATCATCTCATAACAGGAAATTCTCACACCGCCAATATCATAAAGATAAGAAATATCTCAGATGCTTCAATTGCAATGATAAGGGACACTTTGCTTCAAACTGTCTCAAGAAGAAGAAAGACAACAACAACAACTTCAACAAGAAGAAGAAGAATAACAAAAGAATATATCATGCTCATGCTACCGAGGATGATGAACCTCGAAAGAAGAAGGCTAGGGCAGAATGTGATAATGATGATGACTCATCAAGTGAAGAAGAGTATGTTCTAATCTCTGCTCTCACAGGTACCATCTCCCATGGTTGTAATGATTGGTTGATTGAAAGTGGGGCTTCCAAACACATGACTGGGTTTAATGAATCTTTTGTAAACCTATCTGAACATGAATCACCCCATAAGGTGAAACTTGGGGATGATTTTCAATACCCAATCAAAGGAAGTGGTGAAGCCTCCTATAACCTAGATTCTGGAAAATCTTTGAAGATGGAAAAATTCCTTTATGTACCTGGGCTTAAGAAGAATCTTCTCTCCATCTCTGCATTGGATGCAAAAGGCATGAGGGTTGCATTTGTAGATGGCCAAGTCCTAATGTGGCCAAAGGGTAAGACAATCGATGATGCAGTAGTGATTGGAGAGCAAGAGGGAGGATTGTATAAATTGAAGGGTCAACCTGAACATGCCATGGTACATGACTCCATGGAGCCAAGTGAACTTTGGCATAGAAGACTTTCCCATATGCATTATAGGGCACTTCCAATTGCAAGCAAGGCTGTAGATGTTCTTCTTGAAATCAAGACCAAACATGAAGGTGTTTGCAAAGGATGTGCAAAAGGTAAGAACATTAAGAAGGCTTTCCCAAGCAGTGAAAGCAAGGCAAAAAGAAGACTTGGGTCTACTTCTTGAAGAACAAAGATGAGGTGTTTGACAAGTTCAAGGAATTCAAAACCTTGATGAAAAATCAAACTGATAAGAAGATCAAAACATTCAGATCCGACAATGATGGAGAATTCACGTCAGGTGACTTCAAGAAGCTTTGCAGTGATTCAGGGATTAAGAGGGAGTTGACTGCTCCTTACAATCCACAACATAATGGAGTTGCAAAAAGGAAGAACAGAACAATCATGGAAGCAACAATGACAATGCTGCATGACCAGGATCTACCGATACATCTATGGGCAGAAGCAACTAGGACAGGTAATCCAGGAAGCAAATATCAAGAGGGAGCACACTCCAGTTGCACCTGCAAGGAATCAAAGATCAAGAAGAAGCACACTCCAGTAGTTTCTGCAATGATACAAATATCCAGAGGGAGTTGACCATCTTTCTACATTCCACAATAGAAAGGTGTAGAAGAAGCCACTGCAGCAGCTCCTGCAGGGAAGCAAAGACTCAAAGGGAGTCCACCCAACAAACAAACAAAGATAAGTATTTTAATTACCATTTCTTACATATTTGTTTGTTTAAATAAAATTGTTCAATGATATATATGCTTATGTTCCTAGACTTAGGATATGTATTGTGCATATTAGAATGATTGCATTAATGAACAGTATACTACTAATATGCATGTGATGGGTAAGTGGCCTATGGCACTGTACAACATTCCATTGCTACTTATCTAGAATGAAACCTCTTTGCTGACATGTTGGGAGTAGTGCAAACTCTTAACAATGTTCTGGTAGAGATTGGAAGGCATCTAGAAAGTTACAGGATATGGATGAATGTTGTATTGAAGCATTGGATAAAACTAATTGCATGACTGTATGGCATATTTATTTATGTATAAGAATTTGTTTTGAAAAACTATGAGATGTATCTAATCATGCAATTTAACTTGTCTTGTAGGAAAGATCGTATGCCATCACCTACAAAAGAAGAACTACAACATTTGTTCAAGCAACAAAATTATCTATTGAAGATATTAAAGTTCCCATGATATGGGAAGAATGCCATGATCCGTTGATCATGAAGAATGATGTTTGGGATGTAGTCTCAAGACCTGAAGGGAAGTTTGTTACGACTTCCATATGGATCTATCAGATCAAGCATGCTACAGATGGCAGCATAGAGAAGTATAAAAGTGATGAAATGGAAAATACACCAGATGGATGTCAAGACTGCTTTCTTGAATGGTGTAGTTGAAGAAGAAGTGTATGTGGAGTAGCCACCTGGTTCTTAGATACATGACAGGGAGTCATATGCATGAAGAACTTGGTATGGTAGGATGGACAGTTTCCTATCTAGTTTGGGCTTTACCAAGAGT
Organism: Larix kaempferi; assembly: GCA_027924585.1. Classification (NCBI taxonomy): domain Eukaryota; kingdom Viridiplantae; phylum Streptophyta; class Pinopsida; order Pinales; family Pinaceae; genus Larix; species Larix kaempferi. The sequence goes on from BSBM01001936.1 coordinate 242,629, forward strand.
AAAGCGGATTCCAACCTTTACTACAAGGTTGAGGAAGGGAATCTTGTGATTCTGCTCCTGTATGTGGATGACTTATTTGTAACAGGAGATGACAGATTGATTGCAGATACAAAGAGGAAGCTTGCTGCTGAGTTCGATATGAAGGACTTGGGGATGATGCACTATTTCCTAGGTATGGAGGTGTGGAAGAGTATAGATGGGATCTTCCTTGGACAAGGGAAGTATACTGTAGATATCCTGAAGAGGTTCGGGATGATGGATTACAAGGCCATGGCCACACCTATGGCATCGAATATGAAGCTTCTTTGTGATGCTTCATCTGAGCCGGTTGATGTCTCTATGTATCCTTAGATGATTGGGTCCTTGATGTACCTGACGAACACGAGACTAGATATTTGCTTTGTGGTGAACACATTGAGCCAGTTCCTGACGGATCCGAGGAGGGTTCATTTGGTTGCTGTAAATCATATTCTGAGGTACCTGAAGGGTAAAGTTGGTTATGGTCTCAAGTATGAAGCGAATCAAAAGTTTAACCTGCAAGGTTATGTTGATTCAGATTAGGAAGGTAATGTTGTAGATAGGAAGAGCACATCTGGGTGCTGCTTCAGTATGGGATCAGGTGTGATCTCTTGGTTTAGTAGGAAGCAGTCATGCATAGCACTAAGTACAGCCGAGGCAGAGTATGCTGCAGCCCGTTCAGCTAGTTGTGAGGCAGTATGGATTCGGAAGCTACTATCTGAGTTATTTGATCTCCCGTTGGATGCTACTCGTATCTTCTGTGATAACCAGAGTTGTGTGAAGCTGTCCGAGAACCCAGTGTTTCATGAATGTTCGAAACATATAGAGATCAAATATCACGATATCGGGGATATGGTGCAGAGAGGAGCTGTGAAGCTCCTATAGGTTGCGATGGACGAGCAGATTGCTGATGTGCTGACGAAGCCACTAGCCAGGGTGACGTTCGAGTACTTCAGGGAGAGGCTTGGTGTTCTTCGGATTGATGACACTTCGAGGAAGAAGTGGACACATTTGCAGAAGCCATTCCAAGCATGTTGGAAGGAGGATCCTTCACATGGTTGTGGATGTAAGCGCTGGATGATGAGCATCAGGACGATGCTCTAGTTACTGCTCTGTGTATGCATCATGTTGGATGCTGGATATGATCAGTTGGATCATTTATATGTATATCTGTGTATGCATCATGTTGGATGCTGGATATGATCAGATGGATCATTTATATGTATATCTGTGTATGCATCATGTTGGATGCTAGATATGATCAGATGGATTATTTATATGTATAGGTATGTACGCATAATGTTGGATGCTGGATATGATCAGTTGGATCATTTATATGTATGTACGCATCATGTTGGATGCTGTATATGATCGGTTGGATCATTTGTATTTATTTGTAAATGCATCATGTTGGATGCTTGGACCATGTATCTATATATGTATCAGGTGGATACATTGTATGATCAGGTAGATCATGTATGTTGATATGTATCATGTATGATCAGGTGGATCATGTATGATGATATGTATCAGGTAGATACTTGGTATGCATAAGGTAGATGCATTAAATGATCAGGATGATCATGGATGACGAGCTTCAGGATGTTGCTCTAGATGACATGCAGCAGGATGTTGCAGTGATGATGATCAGGATGATGTATGGTGAGTATCACGTTGAGACACTGTCGCCGTGGAACAGGTTGTGCATATAAGCATGTAATTTGTGCCCTGGGAGATTTGCAGATAGTCTTTCGAGGTTTTGCCTATGGCATGTAATTTGTACCCTAGGATATCTGGCAAATGCTCTTTCGAGGTTTTTCTTAGGAGGACATATAATTTGTACCCTGGGAGATTTGCAATAGTCTTATGAGGTTTTGCCTATGGCATGTAATTTGTACCCTAGGATATCTAGCAAATGCTCTTTCAAGGTTTTGTCCTATGGCATGTAATCTGTGCCCTGGGAGATCCGATAGGTTGAGCCATGTGCTTGTAATCAGTCCTGGGATGCTCTTTCGAGGTTTTGCCATGACCACATGTAATTTGTGCCCTAAGAGATCTGATAGGTTGAACCTTGTGCTCGTAATCAGTCCTGGGATGGTCTTTCAAGGTTTTGTGGTGACCACATGTAATTTGTGCCCTGTGAGATCCGATAGGTTGAGCCTTGTGCTCGTAATCAATCCTGGGATTCTCTTTCGAGGTTTTGTGGTGGGGTAACATGTAATAAGTCCTAGAGATCTGGACAGGATTAAAAAGGCCTCAGATGCTCTTTAGGGTTCTTGCTAGTCAAGAGACTCTTTTAAGGTTTTGTGACGCACGTAATAAGTCCTGAGATTTCCACAGTATGGCCAATGATGATGAAGACCTCCAGGTGGTGGGCCTACATCCAATATGAAAAAGGACTGGATCTGTAGAAATTCCTATGACGAGTAGAGTCAGAGATTGGTTGAGATAGCAGCAGCAGTGACGATGATGATGACGATGATCCCGAGAAGAAGACTTGTCTAGCAGATCTGTGTCGAAAAATACCTTCCTAGTTAAGAGGGAGTGTTGATGTATATGTAACTTTGGAATGTATTTCATTTATGTATTTCATATATATTTATTGTACCCTTATAAGAGATGTGCTATTCCTCTATAAGGAAGTTTCGTCATGTGTATTGAAAATTGTCGCAAGTGTGTGTACTTGCCGATGGGTTATTAGACCACCATGTGTGGGGTCAGCCCTGAAATACATATTATATGGTTGGTGTACCTAGCTAGACAAGTCGACCCCATAAGGTCACTAGGAAAACAGACTAGTATAAATAGAGATCGGGAGATATCTATTTGGATCACTCGGAAACTCACACTTCTCTCACTCCGAAAGTGGCGCACTAGTGAGGAGGAGGATCATCTGCTATTAGGATACTATCTTAGTGTATTTTGGTTGTACTTTGGTTGAGCCATTGCTCTCTCTATCTCTGAGGAAGTTGTGGGGTTTTTCACCTTAGGGTTTTCCCCATGGAAACTCTGTGTCTCTTGTCTCTCATGCTTTTGATTCTTGTGATGCTTGACATGCTTGATATGATTTTTATGCATTGATATACTGTACATGTTATTCTCTTAGTAAAGATCCTAGAGTATATTGAATTAATGCTCAAAATTTAACAAGGACAAAGGAAAGTGCGGTGTATTTCCTTACATAACAAGCAAGGATTCTTGACTTTACCCTTCCGACTCTTCACAACAGAGTCACTGGTCAAGGGAGAATCATTAGCAGGATGACTAGATATTGATGAATAGGTGGTTCCAAATTTTGCGACCACAATTCTAAAACCGTGGAAATACCAGGATAGTCCTTAAGAAAATGGGGCCCTTTACAAAGCCTACAAGGGAACTTAGGTTTACGCAAAATCGAAACAAGTACATCAATACTCCCAGCATGATGATCAGCGGTTGGTGGGTTCCCAACATGATGGTCAGAGGTTGGAACTGTGACCTTCTACTTAGTGTTCTTCTTATTATCCTTCCCTTTCGTCTTCTTCTTATCCACCCGTTTACTAACATCAGAGTTTTCAACAGGTGAAGAGGAACAAAGGGGATTCAACATTCGACGAAGAAGGAGAAGGATTGATATGAGGTTGATGCTCATGTAGTGAAGGACCATGATTCGACACAAACGTTTCACTTGGTATAACAGGATTGGAGAATAACCATAAGGTAATCCTATAGTCAATCTGGGAAGACTCAATGTGGCCATTAAGGGAGGACCAACACTTCCACAAGGGGGAGCTACAAAAGACATACCTTGGAAAGGAGTCTCTTGGTTGGTAGTCCCAGGAGGGTCTTCGATATCTAAACTTCCTAACAGTCTCTAAAGTAACACACAAATCAAACACTACTCAAGTCTAAAAGAAACAAGCAAACTGTGTGAATAGGAGTGGATGAAAAGTCAGGATGCTCATAGGATTGTCAAGGCACCACAACTCACTATATACCGTAGGGTCCAACAGTAAAATGTGACAAGGAGGATTAGGACCGTACCCTTTCCGGAAAACCCGATTACCTGGACGACATGCACGTAGTAATATCCCCGAGTTTTTTTCTCGGTGTAATGCAATGCTAAGACGACCAAATGGTTAACTCAGTTAGTCACAGGAATCCTAGGAGTGTCTCCCGATATACGCGAGGTATGTGGGAGCTCAAATATGTAGTGGTGTTGTATAATGCACAACCATATGACAAGAGCCTTCTTATATACTACCGAGTACGTGAAATTCCTTTCGATATACTACCGAGTACGTGAAGTGCTTTTGGATATACCCTAAGGTACTTGAAAGAGCCTTCGATATACCGGTTGGTACGTGAAAGAGCCTTCGATATACCGGTTGGTACGTGGAAGAACTACAGTTCCCCCAGAATGCAGTGCACACAAATAACGACAGGTGCCATGTTTTACAACACCAGAACACATCTCTAACTTACACACAGTTACTAAATTATTTTGACTTAAGCTAGCATTAATTTTATCTTATGCGGTTAAGTGGATGCATCAGGTATAGACATGAAATGTAAAAAGAATGCAAATCCTAGCTATATGACAATGCACATTTTCCTTTCCTTTTCAATGAAAAGTACTTAAGGTAAGGAGAGATTTTTCTTTCTTTCAAACCAAAAAGTACTTAAGTAGTAACGAAAAGAAGAATTCCTTCCTAGAGTGCAATAACTCTAGCTTTCTGCAATAACAAGTCAAAAAGTGCAAAGAAAATGAAAGATGCGACAAATCTTAACAATGTATAAGACAAAATAATGAAGCACTTTCAATTTTCAAATGCATGTATCAAAAATGGAACTCGATATAAATGTTTTTCATATCTATATACAGAAAGTGAGAGAATATCTACAACACTCTAATCATTCATAAATTCCCAATGAAAAACGACAAGCACCCAAACAACTCAAAGGCACTCAAGAAAGGTTCAAAATCTACCAAACAAACAAAACTCAATGATTGAGTGGAGGAAGGGTTTGGAGATCAAATCTAACGATTGAACAGATCTGAAAATATCTGGTAAGGTGATCAAGGATCGCAAGATCGAACCAACTGGTGGGGGATTGAAATTTCCCTCCACAATTGAGTCACTTACTTGACTAATGAAACATCCAAAATCAACAAAAACACTTCCAAACACAAGCAATTCTAGATCTAGGGGGTGTGTGACTATAATACATAGCCTACAAACCATAATAAATCAGACCAAAATCCCAAGAAGAAGGAAATCCCTGCTGATCCCTAATTTTTAAGATGCCGATGCACCCTATACATAGGCAGAGTGCACCACCGATGCAATTTGTATTCAGGAAAAGTGAATCGTCGCACCTTATACACAGGAATAATACGCCACCAGCGAGTTTGTCTTCAGGAAAAGTGCGCTAACGCACCTTGTACATAGGCAAAGTGCGCCACCAGTGTTAAATTTTTAGTATTAAATCACAATACTATAGGATCTTTGCTGAGAGAATAACATCTACAGTATATCAATGCATGACAATCATAAAATGACAAGCATCACAAGCATCACAAGAATCAAAAGCATAGAGACAAGAGACACAGAGTTTCCGTGGGGAAAACCCTAAGGTGAAAAACCCCACAACTTCCTCAGAGATAGAGAGAGCAATGGCTCAACCAAAATACAACCAAATAACACTGAGATAGTCTCCTAGCAGATGATCCTCCTCCTCCTCACTAGTGCGCCACTTTTCAGAGAGAGAGATAGTTACTTTTCCGAGTGAGTAAAATAGAGATCTCCTATCTCTATTTATACTCACCTTTTTGCCCAGTGACCTACTGGGGCCGACTTGTCTACTTTGATACACCCACATTATATTATATATTAATCAGGGCCGACCCCATAAGGTGGTCTAATAACCCATCGGCAAGTACACACACTTGCGACACTTGTCAATCCACATGACGACACTTCCTTATAGAGGAATAACACATCTCTTATAAGGGTACAATAAATATAAATATAATATACAGATGAAATACATTCTGAAGTTACATATACATCAACACTCCCTCTTAACTAGGAAGGTATTTCTCGACACAGATCAACTAGACAAGTCTTCTTCTCTGGATCATCGTCATCGATGCATCGTCATCATCATCATCATTGCTGCTACTATCTCGACCAATCTCTGTCTCTACTCGTCATAGGAAGTTCTACAGAGCCAGTCCTTTTTCATACTGGATGTAGGCCCACCACCTGCAGGTCTTCGTCATCACTGGCCATACTGTGGAATCCTCAGGACTTTTACGTGCGTCACAAAACCTCGAAAGAGCATCCCAGGCTGTTACGAGCACACAACTCTACCTATAGGATCTCCCAGGGCAACGAATTACATGTGACCTCACCACAAAACCTTGCAAGAGCATCCCAGGCTGTTACGAGCACACAGCTCTACCTATAGGATCTCCTAGGGCAACGAATTACATGTGGTCATGGAAAAACCTCACAAGAGCATCCCAGGACTGATTACAGGCACACATCCCAACCTATCGGATCTCCCAGGGAAACGAATTACATGCCATAGGACAAAACCTCACAAGAGCATCTACCAGATATCCCAGGGCGCTATTATATTCCATAGGAAAAACCTCGAAAGACTATCTGCAGATCTCCCAGGGCAACGAATTACATGTCCTCCCAGAGAAAAACCTCGAAAGAGCATTTGCCAGATGTCCCAGGGCACCGAATTACATGCCATAGGCAAAACCTTGAAAGACCATCTGCAAATCTCCCAGGGCAACGAATTACATGCTCATCTGCACAACCTGATCCACGGCCATAGAGTATCAATCTGATACTCACCATACATCATCCTGATGTATCCATGATCATCCTGATCATCATCACTGCAACGTCCTACTGCATGTCATCTGGAGCAACATCCTGAAGCTCGTCATCTATGATCATCCTGATCATCACTGCAACATCCTGCTGCATGTCATCTGGAGCAACATCCTGAAGCTCGTCATCTATGATCATCCTGATCATCACTGCAACATCCTGCTGCATGTCATCTGGAGCAACATCCTGAAGCTCGTCATCTATGATCATCCTGATCATCACTGCAACATCCTACTGCATGTCATCTGGAGCAACATCCTGAAGCTCGTCATCTATGATCATCCTGATCATCACTGCAACATCCTGCTGCATGATCCACCTGATCATCAATGCATCTACTTGATGCATACCAAGTATCATACATGATCCTCCTGATCATCAATGTATCCACCTGATACAAATACATGATACATATCATCATACATGATCCTCCTGATCATCAATGCATCTACCTGATGCATACCAAGTATCTACCTGATACATATCATCATACATGATCCTCCTGATCATCAATGTATCCACCTGATACAAATACAAATACATGATACATATCACCATACATGATCCACCTGATCATACAATGTATCCACCTGATACATATACAGATACATGGTCCAAGCATCCAACATGATGCATACATACATACATAAAATGATCCAACTGATCATATCCAGCATCCACATGATGCGTACATACATACATAAAATGATCCAACTGATCATATCCAGCATCCACATGATGCGTACATACATACATAAAATGATCCAACTGATCATATCCAAGCAGAAACCAGAACATCATCTTGATGCTCATCATCCAGCGCTTACATCCACAGCCATGTGAAGGATCCTCCTTCCAAAATGCTTGGAATGGCTTCAGCAAATGTGTCCATCACTTCTTCCTCGAAGTATCCTCGATCTGAAGCACGCCAAGCCTCTCTCTGAAGTACTCAAACTTCACCCTGGCTAGTGTCTTCGTCAGCACATCTGCAATCTGCTCGTCCGTCGCAACATACAGGAGCTTCACAGCTCCTCTCTGCACCATATCCCTGATATAGTGATATTTGATCTCTATGTGTTTTGACCTGTCATGAAACACTGGGTTCTCGGACAGCTTCACACAACTCTGGTTATCACAGAAGATACCAGTAGCCTCCAACGGGAGATCAAATAACTCAGACAGTAGCTTCCGTAGCCATACTGCCTCACAACTAGCTGAACAGGCTGCAACATAATCTGCCTCAGCTGTACTCAGTGCTACACAGGACTGCTTCCTACTAAACCAAGAGATCACACCTGATCCCATACTGAAGCAACACCCAGATGTGCTCTTCCTGTCTGCAGCACTGCCAGCCCAGTTTGAATCAACATAACCCTGCAGGTTAAACTTTTGATTCGCCTCATACCTGAGCCCATAATCCACTGTACCCTTTAGGTACCTCAGAACATGCTTTAAAGCAACCAGGTGAACACTTCTTGGATCTGTCAGGAACGGGCTCAATGTGTTCACAGCAAAGCAAATGTCTGGTCTCGTGTTCGTCAGGTACATTAAGGACCCAATCATCTAACGATACATAGAGACATCAACTGGCTCAGATGAAGCATCACATAGAAGCTTCAGATTCGATGCCATCGGTGTGGCCATGGCCTTGCAATCCATCATCCCGAATATCTTCAGGATATCTACTGTGTACTTCCCTTGACCAAGGAAGATCCCACCTGCATTCTGCCACACCTCCATACCTAGGAAATAGTGCATCATTCCCAAGTCTTTCATATCGAATTCAGCTGCAAGCTTTCTCTTGGTATCCGCAATCAGTCTGTCATCTCCTGTCACAAATAGGTCATCCACATACAGTAGTAGAATCACAGGATTCCCTTCCTCAACCTTGTAGTAACGGTTGGAATCCGCTTTACTCTTGGTAAAGCCCAAACTAGATAGGAAACTATCCATCCTACCATACCAAGTTCTGGGAGCTTGCTTCAAGCCATACAAGGCTTTCTTCAATCTGCATACATATGATTCCCTGTTATGTATTTCAAAACCGAGTGGTTGTTCCACATATACTTCCTCTTCTACTACACCGTTCAGGAAAGCAGTCTTGACATCCATCTGGTGTATCTTCCATTTCATTGCTGCAGCCAGGGAAAGTACTGTTCTGATGGAAGTATACCTGGCTACAGGTGCAAAGGTTTCTTCATAATCTATTCCTTCTTTTTGAGAGAAACCACGAGCTACGAATCTTGCTTTGTATTTTTCCACACTGCCATCTGCAGCATGCTTGATTTTGTAGATCCACTTGGAAGTCACAACAGACTTCTCTTTAGGTCTTGGGACAACATCCCAAACATCATTCTTCATTATTGATTGGTATTCCTCAACCATAGCATCCTTCCACTCTTTCTTTTCTACTGCCTCTTCATAACTGGAAGGCTCTTTGTTCATAATGTCACAGAGTAAGGCAACATAACTGGTGTGTGATCTGGTTCTCTTCTTTGCTCTGTGTTCTTCTTCTGGAATGCCAAATCTTTCTGCATCATGAATGAGCTCTCTAGCCCATACAGGTTTCCTCTTGTGAGAGTTATCCTCACGGGGTGGATCTACAGGTTCTTGTGGATCTTCAAATTCACGAACAACTTCTGGAACTGCTTCAGTCATGGTAGTGTCCTGAAATCTTGTTTCCTTAGGTTCTTCATAAACTTCGGTAGGTGCCTTCCTTGATTTGATGAATGCTGAGTTTTCATCAAATGTTACATCCCTACTGACATCAATTTTCTTGAACCCTGGAAAGTATATTCTGTAAGCCTTCGAGCTTTCACTATATCCCACAAAGATGCCCTTCTTTCCTGAAGGATCTAGTTTAGTCCTCTTCTCTTTTGGGACATGAGTATATACTGGACAACCGAATATTCTGAGATGGCTGACTTCAGGTTTCTTACCAGAAAAGACCTCTTCTGGTGTCTTGTTGTCCAATATCTTGTGGGGTGTTCTTTTCTGCACATATATAGCTGTTCTAGCTGCTTCTGCCCATAGATGCATAGGAAGATCCTGGTCATGCAACATTGCCCTTGCTGCTTCCATGATGGTTCTGTTCTTCCTTTCTGTAACTCCATTCTGTTGAGGATTATAAGGAGCAATCAACTCCCTCTTAATCCCTGAATCACTGCAAAGCTTCTTGAAGTCATTTGAGGTGAATTCTCCACCATTGTCGGATCTGAAAGTTTTGATCTTCTTGTCAGTTTGATTCTCCATCAAGTTTTTAAATTCTTTGAATTTGTCAAGCACCTCATCTTTGCCTTTCAAGAAGTATACCCAAGTCTTTCTGGAGAAGTCATCAATAAATGATACATAGTAAACATACCCACTTAGGGAACTGGATGACATGGGGCCACATACATCTGAGTGGATGATTTCCAGAATGTCTTTTGCCTTGCTTTCACTACTTGGGAAAGCCTTCTTAGTGTTCTTTCCTTTTGCACATCCTTTGCAGACACCTTCATGCTTGGTCTTGATTTCAGGAAGACCCTCTACTGCCTTGCTTGCAATTGGAAGTGCCCTATAGTGCATATGAGCAAGTCTTCTATGCCAAAGTTCACTTGGCTCCATGGATTCATGTACCATGGCATGTTCAAGTTGTCCCTTCAATTTATACAAGCCTCCCTCTTGCTCTCCAATCACTACTGCATCATCTATGTTCTTTCCCTTTGGCCACATTAGGACTTGGCCATCCACAAATGCAACCCTCATGCCTTTTGCATCCAATGCAGATATGGAGAGTAAGTTCTTCTTGAGTCCAGGTACATACAGTACTTCTTTCATCTTCAAAGATTTTCCAGAATCTAGGTTGTAGGAGGCTTCACCACTTCCTTTGATTGGATATTGATAATCATCCCCAAGTTTCACCTTATGGGGTGATTCATGTTCAGAAAGGTTCACAAAGGATTCCTTGAACCCAGTCATGTGTTTGGAGGCCCCACTATCAATCAACCAATCATTACAACCATGGGAGATGGTACCAGTGAGTGCAGAGATCAGAACATACTCTTCTTCACTTGATGAGTCATCATCACTACTACTTTCTGCCTTAGCCTTCTTCTTTGGGGGTTCATCATCTTCGGCAGCATGAGCATGAAACCTTCTTTTGCTGCCCTTCTTCTTCTTACTAGAGTTGTTGTTATTATCCCTTTTGTTCTTAGGACAATCTGAAGCAAAGTGACCCTTCTCATTGCATGTGAAGCATCTTAGGTCTTTCTTGTTCTTCTTTTGATGGGATCTATTGAGGCGAGAGAGATCCTTCTTGGTTTTGCTTCTTTTGGTGTGAGCTGCAAGAGCTTGATCTTCTCCTCCCATCTTTTCCTCACGAGATATAAGTCTAGCTTCTTCTTGAGAACATTCCTCCCGAAGTCTACTGAAGGAGATCAACTTCTTCCTTGCACAAATTCCTTGAATAAAGGAATCCCATGACCTGGGTAGGCCATTTAGAGTAGTCATCACCACCTCACCATTCTCCACCATTTCATCTACTGCTTCTAATTGTTCCTTGATTTGAGAGACCCTTGAAAAGTAAGATTGAATGGTTTCTCCATTCTGAAACTTTACTGCTTTCAATTGGTTCCACATGGTCATCTTCCGATTTATGTTCTTTCCTTCAAATAACTTGGTCAAGGATTCAAACATCTCCTTGGGTGTCTTGAGAGAAGACACATGGGGAATGAGATGGTGTTTGATAGAATCAGCAATGATTCTCTTTGCCTTGACAAAGTTCTTCTTGTGCAATGCCTTGGCCTCTTCATCCTCTGGGATAGGGATGTCTTCTTTCACATATGAGTCCAACTCATTCTCTTCCAGGATTAGCCCAATCCTATACTTCCAGGCTCGGAAGTTATCAGCCCCTTCAAGCTTATCCTCAAGCTTGGTGTGGAGAGACATCTTTAAGAGTAATTCAAATGGAAATAGAAAAGATTTAGGACTTACCACTTGAAGTGCTGAAAACTGGATCTGGTCCCGCATTAGGGTTTGTCAGAGAAACCCTAAAAATTCAAAATGTGAATTTCAAAATTCCGAAAGGATAGAAAGATGCGCCTTGGAGAGCTGATCAGCCTAGTACATTCAGAATTTGAGATCAGCAAAGTCTTGCCCTTCAAAATTGCCTTTTTGTCCTCCCGGGTTCACTAGGGAGAGCCCTGAATTAGGGTTTGAGTTTCCCGGAGATCTACACAGCCAAAAATCTCGATCCAAAGCTCAAACCTTCGATTTTTGCAAGGAACTTCCAGCTGTACCTTTAGTTTCCAGAAATTCCTATTTTTGTGAAAACCCTAATTTTTAGGGCCAAATCTGAAAATGCTCGGAACTGAATTCTTATTGGACAGATAGATGCGCCTTGATGAGTAGATCCAATATACTATACTGAATTTCAAAAATCTGTGGAGAGAAACCCAATAAACAAGGAATACAAGCTTTCGTCACTGCAAAATGTCTTCTTCTTAGTTAAGCTCTGATACCATGTTAAATTTTTAGTATTAAATCACAATACTATAGGATCTTTGCTGAGAGAATAAAATCTACAGTATATCAATGCATGACAATCATAATATGACAAGCATCACAAGAATCAAAAGCATAGAGACAAGAGACACAGAGTTTTTGTGGGGAAAACCCTAAGGTGAAAAACCCCACAACTTCCTCAGAGATAGAGAGAGCAATGGCTCAACCAAAATACAACCAAATAACACTGAGATAGTCTCCTAGCAGATGATCCTCCTCCTCCTCACTAGTGCGCCACTTTTCAGAGAGAGAGATAGTTACTTTTCCGAGTGAGTAAAATAGAGATCTCCTATCTCTATTTATACTCACCTTTTTGCCCAGTGACCTACTGGGGCCGACTTGTCTACTTTGATACACCCACATTATATTATATATTAATCAGGGCCAACCCCATAAGGTGGTCTAATAAACCATCGGCAAGTACACACACTTGCGACACTTGTCAATCCACATGACGACACTTCCTTATAGAGGAATAACACATCTCTTATAAGGGTACAATAAATATAAATATAATATACAGATGAAATACATTCCGAAGTTACATATACATCAACAACCATTGCAGTTTGTCTTCAGGAAAAGTGAGCCAACCAGACAGTGGCGTAGGGAAGACTCAGCCCAAGTGCTCCTATCGAATAAAAAGCAGCAAAATGGCTAGATATCCTAAGGTAAAAGGGGCAAGAGGCCTAATACTAATCCCAAAGAGAATCAAGGGGACCCAAGAAACTCTTTAAAGAAAAAATCTAAGGGTAGGAGGGTCTCAAGAGGCTAGAAAAAGGATTGATAAAGAGACATGAAATCAAAGACAAATAAAATTGAATCTATGAAATCAAATCTATGTTCTTTCCCTAGTATGGTCGCCAAAATTGTTGTTGGACAATCTACTCAAGCAGACGTGAGCCAAATATTCCTATCCTAATTAGGTATAGAACAATTGAAGTACCAAACACAACCTTCTTTCCTAGATCAATAGAGATGCAAGTTACCAGATATATCACTTACCTGAAGTTTGTGAATGCCTTTCCTCTTTGTTGATCCAAGCTCTAGAGCCTTCAGATCTTGAGCTGCAAAAACCTGTAGAGAAAGTGGAAACAAACAAATGATACAAGCATATATAGATGTAAATTGATCTAAACTAACAGTTAAGGAAGAAATTTATAAACATTATCAACTCAACGATGTTTATGGAAAGAACTTGTATTATTGTAATGAAGGGAAATACACAAAGAAAGAATGTTACAACCTAAGCCTCAATGTTGCAACCTTCCATCCAAAAATCCATGCTAAGCCTCCAAAGAATGATACCTCCCAAAGGATGATAGGGATCACCTAGAAATTTACCAGCATAAGAGTACCATAGACCTTCTCCCCTTCTCAATGGAGAGTAGGGTTGTATTTATAAGTATAAAGGGGATAGAGTACATTTAGGATTAGGGGGAGAGGTATAAGGGATCCTCCCATTATATTAGGAACCGAAATGCCACCTCACCTAGAAGTTAGGGATGACCCTCCACCTCATCAAGCTTCAAATAGGATGACCCTCCATCTTTGGTGCACAAGGTGCAAAGGAGAAGGCCACACCAGAGAACATTTCCACTTATTTCAAGATTATCTTAATAGTGGTGCACCAAACCCAATGAATATGAATTAGAACTAGGCACTATGGTGTGAAATATGTAGAACCAGAGGACACCAGCCAAAGGACTGTTATCTAATACAGAAATATGTAAGAACACCGAAAAAATTATATTGTAATTTCTATAAGTCAGTTGGACATGATGAGTCCAACTGTCGCACTTATGAGCTGATGAATGAAAGGAAGCAAGACATGGAAGCAATGGGAGGTGCAGGAATGTACCGTGTTCAAGAAGAAAATCATCCAAAATAGGAGAACACCCAGTATGATCAGGTTGGATATAGAGGCCACGGTGGTGGATACCGCAGGAGAGGAAGAAATGCTGGCCTAGCTCAAGGAAGAGGCCAAGGACAGGTAATATGTTATAACTGTGGCTAGCCAGGTCATGTATCTAGAGAATGTACTAATCCATGCAACACATGAAACTACTGAAAATCATTTGATCATGTGATTGAAGACTGCCCCGTACTTGAGGTAGAAATGTAAAAGCGGAGGAGAATAGAAACACCGAACCCTAACATTCAGTTGATCACAGCAGAGAATAGACCTATAGACCCGAGTGTAAATGCAGTAACGCGAAGTGGTGCTGATACAAGAAGAGATAAAAGCACAGAAGCCTCCACTTCTGAAACAACCGATGCTAAGAAGACCCCTGGAAATACAGTAGGAGTTAGGAAAGCTCCTGGAAAAGCACCTCCCTTGAACTTACAGAAAAATAATGAAGTATTTCAAGAAGCACAAGACATGTTCAAACAACCACCACCTACTTCACCAAGGATCCCATTGCGCAGTGAAGTACCTCAGATTGAATACATGCCACTGGCATACGATCAAACGCATGCTGCACCAGATACAACCACTTATGTTGCTCAATTCCTGTGGAGATGCATCAAGTTTTTGAAGAATAAAGACACTCTTATGGAATTTGAAAAACTGATAAATCAGTATGAATCACATGGTGAGAGGAGAACTACCCATGGCGCAATACATAACATTATACATAACATTAGTATTCCCAAAAGAACTGGGAGGGAAATGCGATTCAGAGCACAAATAGAAGACTACGAGATAGATGAGATCATTCTTGATCTCGGATCTGAAGTAAATGTCTTGACTAAGCAGACATGGTAGGAAATGGGGAAACCAAAGTTAGAGTGGTCACCTATACAGTTAAGAATGGCTAAACAAGGCATAGTTATACTGTTAGGAAGGTTACCGAATACCATTGTCAACATCGACGGAGTGCAAAGTTATGCAGATTTCGAAGTAATTGAAATTGCGGATGATAGGAATCCTTATCCAGCCCTAATGGGTATCGATTAGGCAATGACAAACTCCACCACCATAAATCTGAAGACAATGAAAATGATATTTGAAGGCAATGACATACGGGTTGCTGCACCATTGGAATCTTCGCAGGGAGAGTGATATGTTGAACCAATTCAAGAAGAGTATAGAGCACAAGATCTTGACCGTATCTATAAGATGACAACAAATGCTATGGATTATACTCATCCTACTGTGGATGGAACACTCAGCTGGCGCTGTGATAGTAACTACATCTTAGACTCAGAAGCAGGATTAGAAAACTGGCAACATAGAATGCACGAAGTATCTACTAGGAGATGCGCGGCAATTACAAAATCACTCCACTGGATTGGAAAGAAGGTGAGTCCAATTCCCACTTATGATGGTTCAGCTAACGTCTATTCATTTATCAAATAATACACTGCAGCAGCTGCAGATGAAAACCACTTCTCAGCATTAGATATGGCACTGAGAGAAACATCTGCAATATGGTGGGCTACACATAAGAAGACGCTCACAACTGGGGACCAATGCAGAATAAAAATGCAGATTAGGTTTGTTGATAAGGTTACCATTAGAGGAAATTTCAATTTAAAATGGGCCTTCCAAAAATAATACAAATTCCATGTCATCATGTATTATCCAATCAAAATACTTTAAAATTCAACAAGGGAGCACCTAAAAAAATTGGAGGGAAAAAATAAAAACTACTTTTTTGGATCGTATTTTCAACTTATCTCCTTGTCGGTTTACTCAAATTTCAAGAGGGAGGACTCGTTGGATGCATAATTAAATTATGTATCCAATGAGTACCCATGTTGCATACTTTTAACAACATCCACACCATGAAAAATCGAAAATACATTAAAAAAACGTGTTTTCTCTCACTAGAAACACGTTTTTTAATGTATTTTCAAATTTTCATGGTGTGGATGTTGTTAAAAGTATGCAACATGGGTACTCGTTGGATTCCTAATTTAATTATGCATCCAACGAGTCCTCCCGCTTGAAATTTGAGTAAACCTACAAGGAGATAAGTTGAAAATACAATCCAAAAAAGTAGTTTTTTACTCTCTCTCTACTATTATTTTATTATTTTCTTATTATTTTCCTTAGGAGGCCCATTTTTTACCCAAATTTCCTCTAATGACTACCTTTTGAGAAATAAAATGGGCAGACGAATCTAGGGGATCATATTTCATCCTGTGTGGAAGCTTGGAAAGAAATATCACAGATGGAATGGGTACACCTTTTTGTGCATACGCTGGAGGAACCTATCCCAAAGAAATGGTATCTAGAGGCAGAGCTGCGCAGAGGAACTGTAGATTGGTCTACCCTCACTGCAACCTTCCAGAAGGACTTTAGATTTGAAGACGACCATCCTACCATCAATGACGCGCTGCAGCTCATCAAGAAGAAGATATTTACACCAAATTGCACAAAGGAAGATATAACATTAGAAGAATTCTTTGGAGCAGACATCATACTTGCGAATCTACAACCAAATTGGAAAGAGCAAATAGAGTAGGCCTTGGACTGTTACAACATAGCTTAAAAATTTGAAGGCAACGATGAGGAGGACCCGCGCAACATAAAGATCCCTGAATCAGAAGGAATGCGCAAGGTAGAAGGACCTCCACTAGAAATCCCATATATGAGTGGACTGGTTAAAACAAAGAAAGTAAACATTGGCACCAGTGAAGAGCCAAAGTTCGCAGCAATAGGATACTATTGGGATGACGATACAGTTGCAGAGGTCGCAGGTATATTATAGGAATACCAGGAAGTATTCCCGACCAAGTTTATAGAGATGAAAGGAATCCTAGGAGACTTAGGAGTGATGAAAATTCCTCTTAAGCCTGGCACTACACCCTTGAAGCAAATGCCATATATATTAAATCCACGCTACAAAGAGCGCGTTAAGACAGAACTCGACAAGATGCTTGATGCAGGGATCATTGAGCGAGTTGAAGAATCTGAATGGATAAGCCCAATGGTTGTCCAAGACAAGAAAGCAAAGGGAGAGATCAAGATCTGTGTTGATCTTAGGAAGCTGAATGACGCTTCAGTGCATGACCCATTTCCTACTCCTTTTACCGACGAAGTACTTGATAACGTTAGAGGGAATGAGGCATACTCTTTTACTGATGGATTTTCTAGATACCATTAGATTAGAATTGATCCAACAGACAGACACAAGACCACTTTTGCCACAGAATGGGGGTCATTCCAGTATACGGTAATGCCCTTTGGTATGAAGAATGCACCAGCCATATTCTCTAGAGTGGTGATTGCAACATTTAAAGAATTCATACATAAGTTTCTAGAAGTTTACTTTGATGATTGGACCATTTTTGGGTTACTGAAGAACTATGCTATGAACCTCAGGATGATGCTGGAAAAATGCAGATAGCATCAGATTTCTTTGAATTTGAAGAAGTGTATTTTCTGTGTTCCTCATGGGATTTCTGCTAGGACACATTGTATGTAAGCAGGGATTGATGGTTGACCCTGCGAAGATCGCAGTTATTGTAAATTTTCCTACACCAAATTCAATTAAACAATTGCGCACTACGCTAGGGCATACCAGTTACTACAGGAAATTCATAAAGGGATATGTGCAAATAACAACAGCAATGGAGAAGATTTTAAAGAAAGATGCACCATTCATTTGGAATGAGGATTGTGAGAAAGGTTTCGACACATTAAAACAGAAGATGGTCACTACGCCAATCCTAGTTTTTCTAGACTTGGAAAAGCCATTTCATGTCCATGTTGATGCTTCATGTATAGCATTGGGCATTGTTCTTGCTTAGCCAGGAGAAGGAGGCATTGATCATCCTATTTCATTTTGGAGTAGAAAACTGTCATCTGCTGAGAAGAACTATACCACTATTGAAAGAGAAGGGCTTGCAATGGTATATGCGCTACAGAAGTTCAGACGCTATTTGCTTGGTGCGCACTTCTCTATGTTTACTGACCATTCTGTATTGAAATACCTGGTCAATAAGATAGTGTTAGGGGGGTGGATATGCAGATGGCTACTACTCTTCCAAGAGTATGATTTTGAAATAGTGGTTAAGCCAGGTAGGTTAAACTTAGGACCCGATCATCTTTCTAGGATTGATTCAGGAGAAGAGCCTACGAATCTTGAAGACACCTTTCCTGACGCGCAATTGTTCGCTATACAGGTAGCCGATGAGTATTATCAAGACATAATCCACTTCTTAATCACAGGGTTGGCACCTGAAGAATTCACTACGGAGCAGAAGAAGCAGCTAGTAGTACTAGCCGCGGACTTCACCATTATTGCAGGTCAACTGTACAAGTTAGGACCTGATGAAGTACTACGAAGGTACATATTGGAGCATGAGAAGCCATATATATTGGCTGATGCACATTCAGAAGCAGTAGGAGGCTACTACGTAGAAATAGCTACTGTGCAAAAGGTATTGCACACAGGGCTATGGTGGCCAACAATCCATAAATATTCGAAGGAACATTGCCAGAGCTGCGATGTTTGTCAGAGGATAGGGAAGCCGTCAAGAATAGATGAGATTACATTGAATCCTCAGCTGACCTTACGGGCATTCAAAAAATGGGCAATTTGATTTTGTGGGACCCATCAACCCACCGGGAAAAAGAACTGGTGCAAGGTACATTATTACTGCAACTAACTACCTCACCAGATGGGCAGAAGCAAAGCCAGTAAATAACTACACCCTAGCCATAGCTGTCGACTTTATCTTTGAGAACATCCTTACATGATTTGGATGCCCAAAATTTTTGATGAGTGATCAAGGTACTCATTTTCTGAACAAAACTATTGAAGCTTTAACTAAAGAATTCTACATCCTTCATCAGCGTAGTACACCTTATCATCCGCAAATGAATGGAATTGTTGAAGCATTCAATAAAGTAGTCGAGAATGTGCTAACCAAGATATGAAACGTAAACCACGATGTCTAGGACCTGCGCATTCCATCTGTATTATGGGCACACAAAACAACATGCAAGAAATTAACTGGACATACACCTTTCAGATTAGCTTATGGGCAGGAAGAAATAATGCCAATGGAATATATTATACCCATCTTGAGAATAATTGTATTTACAGGGATGGTAGATCATGCAGCACTGGAAGAAAGGTTGTTACACTTGGTTGGTCTGGAAGAAGATCGCTTCATCATAGGCTTCCACCAACAAGTACAGAAAGAGCGTGAGAAGGCATGGCACGATCGCCACATCAAGAGCAAGTATTTCCACATAGGTGACCTAGTCCTCCTGTATGATAGTAAATTCATAAAGTTTCTGTGGAAGTTTAAAATGCATTGGATTGGACCATACACTGTTATCCATGTTACTAATGGTGGTGTAGTTCAGTTAGCTACTTTAGCCGGTGATACGTTACCCAATTTGATAAATGGAAGCAGACTAAAGCTTTACCGCGATAGTCCTGCTTTGCAGCATCTAGTATGATCAGAAGGAAGGAAAAGTTTCTAAGTGATAAGTATAGTTGGAATTGGGCACTAGAAACTATGGAAAAGTATGTACACAAAATTGTAGAGATAGATCTATGTACTGCGCAGTGTTGTTGAAGCTGCGCGTCAAAAAAAAAAGAAATGATAAGAAAGGAAAATAAACAATGCGTTGTTGCGACACTCAAAAGGAAACCCTGAAGAGAAAAGAAATCAGACACTGTGAAGTAACTGCGTAGAACTAAAGATGACCTGCCACGCAGTTTGATGCAAAGCTCCAGAAAATAGCCGTTACAGTGTCGGTTGGAAATATAGCCGTTATGCATTATTTCCTTCCTACCGCTCCAGCATTTAAAGCACAAATAGCCGTTCTGAACGACTTAATGACAGAATTGACCGAAGCATATGCCGGAATTGGCTAACGGATACTACATTTAATGCTTATCTAACCGTTAAGGAGCGCAGAGGGGGGTCAACCGCGGCTATAAATAATACAACAGTTAGACTTGCGGGTGTTACCAAATCACTTAGAAACTCTTGCGGACATTGTTTTTTGAGTAAGTTTTGCAAGTCATCCACTAGATTGTCGAATAGTGTGCAAGCGAATGTCATGTCAGAGCTCCTTTATTGACAAGGATTTCACGGTTGAAGAGACTGTGAGATTGTTGCAATACGAAGGGATTGAAGGGTTAATGAGAACCCCAAACAAGAAAGTCATCACTGAACCAGAACAGGGTCCAAGAAGATCACTAAGACACGGCCCCTCAATGCAGGACAAAAGTAAAAATCTAGTAGCTCCGAGATCAAAATTACTGAAGACAAGTTCGGTGAGGCCAAATAATCCCATTTCCGATAAGGAGATACCTTTAACTATGACCCTAGATTATATCTCACCACATGCACTAGATGCACTGGCCATTAGACTACTGAAGAGTCCAAAGTATGAGATACCACTCTCGCTAATATCAAAACATGTCGAGGTGGACAAAAATCTATTGGGTAAGATTCCTGAATGTAAATGGGAGGACTATGATCTACTAGCAATGCAGAAGGAGAATCCCACTGAGTCGAGATTACCATAGTTCCAGCTAGACAAATACATGTACTGGAAGAAGAATGCAAAGGGAGACCTCACTTTGGTCGTGAAAAGCTGGTTGTCCGGAGTAGCCAAGTCGGGGTTGCTCAACTTGCTCAGGCTCCCACATTTTGACAGATCATCGGAGCTCAATGCGGTGGTGCGAACTCTTATGGCACGCATCCACCAAGGATATTTATGGCTTGATCAGAATATCGACCTGACAATTGACTTAATCCATCGAATAACTGGGTTGAGAAAAAGGGGATCAGACCCAAGGAAGTTTTTTCAGGGGAAAAGCAAGGATAAAGAGGTAGCCGCGTTAATGAAGCAAACCCAGTCTGTCATCAAAGGGAAGCGAGGCTTCTAGATGGACGACATAAAGGACCAAGAAATAAAGTTTGTGACGCATCTATTAGTGGGAAAAATTCTCAGAAAATGTAGACCGTTAGAAGTCTCTACAGGTGCAGTACTACTCGGCACTGCAGCTGCGAAAGGAGAAGAATTTAATTGGTGTCAATACCTACTGAATGAGTTCCTATAGGAACTGAATGACATGCAGATCAATGCTAGATACTTCCATTTCACCTGGATAATAGTACTGATCACCTTCCTGGGATGGAAGGAGCCGAAGCAATACGTTGGAGTGGTTACAGACACCTCGGACTGCAGAGGTGCTCGCTATCATAACCTATGGGAAAATTTGAATCCCAAAAGACAACACGAGATAACACTGGTATTTTACAGATATTATGACCAGCTGCGTGGGGCCATCATGCTTACCCTGTGAATACCAAAGCAAGTAACAAGCAAATGTATCCACACTGTCAACTTTTATGCCACGATGAAGTGCATCTCAATTTCAATTAAAGCACAGACGAAGAATCCTGACTAGTACACAGGAAACTACCATATGTACAAGGAACATATTGAGAATATCATGAAAGAATGGCCAGCTGAATTCCGAGTTGAGGTTGTGGACATCCAAATTGATTATGGCGAGGATAACCCTATCTCGTGTCCCATAGTAGAAGACAAAGAGTCAGGCAAGAGGAAGGACACTGGGAGTCCTTCAGTGCGCAAAAAACCAAGGAAGAAATAGAAAGCAAGTAAATACCAATTAGACATAGTGGTTCACGAGGATGACTATCTAATGATCGCTGTGAAGGTCACTGAGAAAATGGTGGAGCTCTCGACCGATAAGGAGAAGAAGGAAAAGGAGATTCAGGACAGTTTGGACAAGAACCTGACTACACTATAAGGGATCTCACAAAAATTTGATGAAGTAAGCAAAAGATTACCATTGCCACGGGAATCAAAGGTTGAAGGGGAGTGGGCAGGAACTTTGCAGCAGCAAATCACCGTTCCCATGAGGTCCCGTGTTGTCCATCTGCAACCATTATCTATAAGGTTTCCACTCTCTGATCAAGTGATGCTAGATAGAAAGAATGTAGAGCGCATGGAACTTTATCTTGCAAAGATACCATTGCCATCCCTACATTACTTGCAGATGCAAGTTTTTGAAGAAATGCGTCACAGAACCATAGATTCGCTGAAAGGACAGGCTGAGCTGCAAGCAACTAACAGAAAACTAGAAGAAGATAACTTGTGGAGAATCATGCAATTGGAAGATGAGCATGATCGTCGGCTGAGATTGGAGTCCATGATCATTGCGGTTGTAGATAACATAGATGAATTTGAAGTACAACTAGATCCAGCAGATACTATTGTCAAGATTGGCGATCTGGTCACTAGTCTTAAGAACAAGAAGGAAGACATGGAGATTCTCCATGAGTCTGAAATTGCTGCCTTGAAGGTGCAGATCAATCCATAGACCCCACTAGATGAACAACAATTAAGACAGGGAGTACTGAAGACCACAACATAGAATATTGTTGCCGAAGTGGCTAAGTGCCAGAGTCTATTGGAAGCAGCGTCGAAGGAATTTAATGCCCTCGAGGAATATCAACAGTTGCAGGAGGTAAAGAAGGAAGTGAAAGAAAAGCATGCAAAACTAGAAAAGTGGGGAGAAGAAGTTAAGGTGCTACCAGCAAGAGATAAGCTGCTTAAATACAGACAAATCAACACCCTCAAAAAGGAAGTGCAAGCCTTACAAGAGAAAGAGACATAAAAGGGCAATAAGTCACAACCATTATTAGAGGAGGCAGGCACGATCTCGTAGGAGATCGAAGAAAAGTTAAAGGAGCTGAATGAGAATCAGGAGCAGGTGGAAGGCCAGATCGGCCATGAGATAACACTTGAGATGCTTGAAACAGTCGAGAAAATCGAGTAGGATACGAAGACTGCGGTAGAGAAGCTGATCGGCACATTCAATGAGTTCGCTGCAAAACTCACCCCACAATCAGTAGAACACCTTGAAGAAGTTGCAGGTGGCTTGGGGGTGAGCCACATGTAAGTATTAGGGGCCTATTGGGCCTGGCCCAACTGGGGCATTTTGAGAAGGAAGGATTTTGAGAACTGCGGAGCTGAGCACAGTTAAGTTGGAACAATTTTGGGATAAGTTTTCGTATGTTGCGAAGTTGCGCGCAACACAGTATCGGAACAACCACGAAGACAGTGCTGTGATGTGTTTGGTCAATGAAAGATCCAGCTAAGTAGACTGTTGGACGAAAGACAACAGATGTTTCGGTTAGGTCATCGGAGATCTATTTTTGTCAAAGATACTCGATCACTGCCAAGTGGTGGGTAGGTGCGGATTGGGAGGAAGGTGACTGGCCGCACACATAGAGAACTAGTACTGGAACCAATCGTCTAAAGGCCGTGAAAGAAGGAACAACTTGGTGAGAGCAACATATTGGTGCGCATATGACAGTTTTGTAAACCTAAGGGTTTCTACCTATGAGATGTAAAATACATGACCTATGGGTCTTGATCTATATATAAGGCAATTTTGTAAGGGAATGGGTTACTCTTCAATTTTGTGATCATTATTGAATATTGTTAGAGTCTGTAAGCTTGAAGCTATTGTAAAGGATTTGCAGCTAAGTGCGCAGAGACCTAATTTTGAGAGAGAAGAGCATCTGTAGATGAGTGCACATACGAATAACTGTTGTACCCTTCCCTAAAATATAATAAGACAACAGTTCTTGTGGACGTAGCCTTCCATCCAGGGGCGTGAACCACGTTAAATATTGTGTTATGTGATGCTTTGTGTGATTGCCATTGATTCGATTGCTTAATATGAATGCTTGATGTTACAGTTATCCAATATTTGTTGCTTTTATCTGTATTCACTGTGGAAGAGATGGGAATGAGATGTTAAGTAGTTCGTATATGGATGAATGTTAATGCTCAGTAGCTATAAGCCTTTGAATGCCTGGATCTGCTAAATAATCACAGAGTTAATAATAAGAAGTTGAAGTGCTGCATTAGGGTGCACAACATTTCACAATTCATTCCATTACATATGTTTGAAACTGGTCTAAGTGTGGATGAATGATTAAAACTGTTAAGCAAGATTGATTAGTTTGATTAAGTCTTGAAGTGAACGTGCGTTCTGGTTGATGTGTTGATCCTTGATAAGAGCTGCAAGTTAAGCCATGGATAGCTTATCGTCATATCACCAAGTCTAAGACTCCATAAGTAGAGATCTGCAGGAAGCATATATCTACCCTTTGCATTGTCTCATCGCGGTATCCTAGAAGTACCGCATAGTCCCATTGATGCAAAGTATAAGACTTTGCACAATCCCTTGCCCACAGCGTGGAAGCTCCATATAGCTTGCGCATCAGTCAGTTAAGCACCTGCATCACCAAGTTGTGGAAACCTGATTCTGCAACCACCCCCACAACTTTGCCTCGGGTGAGACCTCAAGCTGCTTGCAACCTGTTGTCAAAAGGGTCGGTGAATAGGGGTTTTGTTGGTATCTTGCACCGCAAAGTACCTGGGTCTACATTAGAAAACTTCTAGATCAGATTGGAGACCAACATTAGGGTTTTTTACAGAAGTGGAATTTTGGAGTGATCTCAGTACGGAATTGCTCTACTCAGCAAAAACTAAATTTAGAGACCAAGATCGAAGCTTTTGGTTGGGTAGAACCCCAAGATCTATAAAACCCTAGTTCGGGTTTTGGACCAAAAAACCGGAAAACCAGATTTTGACAGAAGTTACAGATCCGAAATTCGTAGGTCATTTTTGGAGGGTCAATTTTTGGAGTTTTCAAAATTTGAGCACACCAGCTTGCTAGCCTCAGTCAAATGCATCTCCCTGTCTAGACAGAAGTTTGAAATTCCAAGTTTGGATTTTTAGGGTTTTTCTGTCAAACCCTAGCCAGCTCCAGATCCAGTTTCAACAAATCAAAGTGGATTGGGTTAATCCTAGAAGAGAATGATTTGGACACCTACATAAGTGAAGAAGTTCCAGTTCTAGATGGAGATGAGGCTAAGGCCTTACATAATAAGACTACAAGCAATCCCGACAGGTATGACTTGAGGAGATACAGGTATGTTTTGAAATATGTTCATGATTAAGTTTATGATATGTTTGTCTTCATATTATTGAGGTTAGTACAATCTTGATTAATTTTAGACTTGTCTTATCACCTTAGTAAAAGTATGAATGCATGTGAATGATAGAAGACATTCATTGATTAGGTTTATGACACTTATGTTGTACTAATGCACTGTGGTGTTGTATGAGGATGATGTTGTCCACTAACATGGAAGGTACATCAAGAAAGACAAATCATGTTCTAGATCAAGAACATATGACCATGGTGACATGAAGACAAAGACTCATCCATAGCCATTGATCACATAGAATCTCTACTTACGAGGTATGTATAATTTGGTTCTACAATGATTAAACTTATGATATATGCAAGTTACTAGCACAAGGTCTCTAATTCATTGAAGAGAACAAAAGAAGACATTGTTTGGGTATGTTAGACATAACTAGGAAACATGATAATCCAGGTATGTTTTTCCTATATCAAGTTAGAATCCTACCTTGTGTTAGGATATTATACTTTTGTAGATTGATAATGATTATTCATGATGTTATAAGTTTGAGTAATCATGAGCTTATGCATATTATGCTTCTTACTTTGAATAATGATATGAAAAACCAGAAGAGTCCTATGGTCAAATAAGAATATGCATGAGTAAAAGAAGTCCTCCATGAAACCTTGAATACTAACGCTTGTGATAAATTAATTGTGTATGAAATGACCATGACCATAAATGTTTAAGACTATTTAGAATCATAATATTTTGATGGTATTGAGATTATACTAATGAATGTATGATTATGTATGAGATCTTGAGGATGACACAATGATGACACTAGTGCACACTTAAGCATGCATAGTTGTATAGTATGGATAGAAGTTCAAAGACATAAATGATATCATAAAGGAAGCAAAGATCAAGAGGGAGAACACTCCAGTAGTTCCTGCAAAGAAGCAAAGGTTGAGAGGGAGTTCACCCAACAACCAAACAAAGATAAGTATTTGAATTGTTATTTCCTGTATATATGATTACTTAAATGATGTTGTTTAGTCATGTACATATTTATGTTCCTAGATTTAGGATGTATATTATGCATTTTAGAAAAGTTGCATTAATGAACAAGATACTACTAATATACAAGTAATGGTAAGTGGCCTATGGTACTGTACAACATTCCATTGCTACTTATCTAAAATGAAACCTTTTTGCTAACATATTGGGAGTTGTGCACACTCTTGACAATGTTCTAGTAGAGATGGAAGGCATCTAGAAAGTTACGGGATATGGATAAATGTTGTATTGAAGCATTGGCTAAGATAATTGCATGACTGTATGACATATGTCCTTATGTGTAATATTTTATTCTGAAAACTAGGAGATGTTTCTAATCATGCAATTGAATTTGACTTGTAGGAAAGATAATGTACAATCACCTAGAAAAGAAGGACAACGACATTTGTTCCAGCGATGAAGTTCAATAAAACTACCTATTGAAAATATTGAAGAATCTGAAGTTCCCAGGATCCGGAATGCAGTAATGGAAGGAATCCATGATCGAAGAGTACTAGTCAATCATGAAGAATGATGTCTGGGATGTAGTCCCGAGACCAGTAGGGAAGTCTGTTATGACTTCCAAATGTATATGCAAGATCAAGCATGATGCAGATGGTATCATAGAGAAATACAAGGCAAGGATTGTGGCTCGTGGCTTCTCCCAGAAAGAAGGGATAGATTATGAAGAGACGTTTGCACCTGTAGCCAGATACACTTCCATCAGAACAGTGCTTGCTATGGTTGCAGTGATGAAGTGGAATATACACCAGATGGATTTCAAGACAGCTTTCTTGAATGGCGTAGTCAAAGAAGAAGTGTATGTGGAGCAGCCACTCATTTTTTAGACACATGACAGGGAGTCACATGTGTGCAAATAGAGGAAGGCCTTGTACGGTTTGAAACAAGTACCCAGGACATGGTACAACAGGATTGACAAAATCCTGACTAGTTTGGGCTTTACCAAGAGTAAAGAGGATTCCAAACTTTACTACAAGGTTGAGGAAGGCAATCCAGTGATACTCCTACTTTATGTAGATGACCTGTTTGTGACAGGTGAGATTAGGTTGATTGCTGATACGAAGAGGAAGCTTACTGTCGAGTTCAACATGAAGGACTTGGGTATGATGCATTACGTTATAGGCATGAAGGTGTGGCAAAGTGCAGATGGAATCTTCCTTGGACAAGGGAACTATGCTGTAGAGATCCTGAAGTAGTTCGGGATGATGGACTGCAAGGCCATGGCCACAACTATGGCATCGAACCTGAAGCTATTGAGTGATGCTTCATTAGAGTCGGTTGATGCCACAATGTATCGTCAGATGTTTGGGTCCTTGGTGTACCTGACGAACACGAGACCATATATTTGCTTTGATGTGAACACATTAAGCCAGTTTTTGATAGATCCTAGACATGTTCACTTGATTGCTGCAAAGCATATTCTGAGGTACCTGAAGGGTACGGTTGATTATGGGCTCAAGTATGATGTGAATCAAATGGTTAACCTGGAGGGTTATATTGATTCAAATTGGGAAGGAAGTGCTACAGATAGGAAGAGAACTTCGGCA
The DNA here is from genome assembly GCA_027924585.1 of Larix kaempferi. Classification (NCBI taxonomy): domain Eukaryota; kingdom Viridiplantae; phylum Streptophyta; class Pinopsida; order Pinales; family Pinaceae; genus Larix; species Larix kaempferi. Next base: position 270,671 of record BSBM01001936.1, read on the forward strand.
TGCTGCTTCAATATGGGATCAGGTGTGATCTCCTGGTTTAGCAGGAAGCAATCCTGCGTAGCACTGAGTACAAATGAAGCAGAGTATGTTGCATCTTGTTCGGCTAGTTGTGAGGCAGTACGGATAACGAAGCTACTGCCTGATTTTTTTGATCTCCAGTTGGATGCTACTTGTATCTTCTGTGACAACCAGAGTTGTGTGAAGTTTTCTTAGAACCCGATGTTCGATGACAAGTTGAAGCACATCGATATCAAGCATCACTATATCAAGGATATGGTGTAGAGAGGAGCAGTGAAGATCCTATATGTTGTGATGGGCGAGCAGATAGCAGATGTGTTGACCAAACCACTAGCTAGGGTGAAGTTCGAGTTCTTCAGAGACAGGCTTGGTGTCTTCAGATTGAAGATATTTCCAGGAGGAAGTGACAGGACACAGATGCTAGAGCCATTCCAAGCATGGTGGAAGGAGGATCCTTCCCATGGATGTGGATGTAAGTGCTGTGTGAAGAGCATCAGGATGATGCTATGTATGATGATGATCAGGATGATCATGTTTGTGATGAGCATCAGAATGATGCTCCATGCGAGGATGATCAGGTTGATCATGAGTATTAGGATGATACTTCGAGGCCATGGATATGTGGCAGGTTGTGTAGTAGCATGTAATTTATTCCTGGGAGATCCGATAGGTTGAGAAGTAAGCTCGTAATCATTTCTGGGATGCTCTTTCGAGGTTTTGCTAGGTAGCATGTAATTTATTCCTGGGAGATCCGTTAGGTTGAGCAATAAGCTCGTAATCAGTCCTTGTATTCCGTTTCGAGGTTTTGCGAGGTAGCATGTAATTTATTCCTGGGAGATCTGATAGGTTGAGCAGTAAGCTCGTAATAAGTCCTAGGATGCTCTTTCAAGATTTTGTGAGGTAGCATGTAATTTATTCCTGGGAGATCCGATAGGTTGAGCAGTAAGCTCGTAATAAGTCCTGGGATGCTCTTTCGAGGTTTTGCGAGGTAGGATGTAATTTATTCCTAGGAGATCCGATAGGATGAGCAGTAAGCTTGTAATCAATCCTGGGATGCTCTTTTGAGGTTTTGCGAGGTAGCATGTAATTTATTCCTAGGAGATCCGATATGTTGAGCAGTAAGCTCATAATAAGTCCTAGGATGCTATTTCGAGGTTTTGCGAGGTCTGCATGTAATGTAGTCCTGAGAGATCTTATAGGTTGATTAGTAAGCTCATAATCAATCTTGAGATACTCTTTTGAGGTTTTGTTGAGGCACATAATCAGTCCTGAGATTCCATCTCTGTCAAGCCGCTCGCAGATATGATGAAGAGCTACATGGAGGCTAGGCCTACATGTAGCATGAAAAAGGGCTGGCTCTATAGAACTTCCTATGACGAGAAGAATTGAGAGATAGTGCCAGTGATCAAGATGACGAGTACATCAACAGTGACGATGATGCTCCAGTGATCCAGTGACGATGATCTAGCTCCAGTATTGAAGACTTGTGCCTATATGTATTGATGACCTTTATCAAGAGAATACCTTCCTAGTTAAGAGGGAGTGCTGATGTATTTGTAACTTCGGAATATATTCACTTTTATATTGTATGTATTACATTTGTACTTTAATGTATCCCCAACGGAGATGTATTATTCCTCTGATTGGAAGTGTCATCATTTGTATTTGCAAGTGTTGCAAGTTATAATGTAAGTTTCGTAACTTATATTTGATGGGTTATTAGACCACCTTAGAGGTGTAAGCCCAGTATGAGTTAAAGGGTTATTAGACCACCCTAGTGGGTTCGGCCCAATGACAAGTGGTAATTGGTTATTAGAATCTCCTAAGGGAGGTCGGCCCAGTTAGAGTAAAAGGAAAGTAAAGGTAAAGTATAAATAGAGAGGAGCACCTATCTATTTATCCATTCACACACTCACTCACTTCGCATTAGTGAGAGAGAGGAGGAGTGCGCACAGGTGGAGGAGGAGAAGCTTCTAGGAGACTATCTATTGTTTTGGGGTTTGATATTTGTGATCTTTGTATTGGTGCTCATTTTATATCTAAGGAAGTTGAGGGGTTTTCACCTTCTTGGTTTTCCCTGGTGAAATGATTTGTGTCTCTTGTCTCTTATGTTTGATATGATGTACATGTTGTTCTCTCAGTTAAGATCCTAGATCATATTGAATTAAATGATGAAAATATAACAGGATGATCGATGGTGATGGTATTTCCATTAACTCTCATCCAAGCTCATAATATCCCTAATGGATTCATCGGAGGGAAACGTCTGGAGGAGATAATCAGCAATGGCAAGGACAATTTCAACCAAGATGGCAGAGAACATGGGTCTAATGCCACCAAGTTATGGTCATCAGATGAGTCTGACGCAGATTGGATGGCGTTATAAGTAACCTCGGCTGAGATAAGAGGCATCTGATCTCCAATCGAATCAACGTCAATATAATCAAGAACAATCCAAGGGTCAGTTGAGCTAGAGGAATATGCGGTCATGGACGAGATCATGTTCACCATGGAAATTTATGATGGGGGATCACATGTTGGAAAGACTCTCATCAAGGATGAGTCTTTAAGGAGTCCTTCCCCCAAAATCTCATATATTTGTGAAGATTTTCCCACAAGAGGGACATTATCCTGTCTGGTGTACAAAAATATAACTGGTCAATAGTGACAATTTTCCCTTGATGGGGAAATTGCACAATGCGGAAGATGGGTGATGTGACCACAGTCATAGCGTAAAACCAAATTTGACCAAGTAATAAGTTGTAATCCAATGGTGTTGCGACTACTTCCATGTTAATGGAAAAAACCTTACCTCCTAATTCAATGGCTAAGGATTGTAAAAGCTCGTGTGGTTGGAATCCGCATGCGTCAAATGCTTTCAAAGTGGTAGGAGAATGGTTTAGTTCAGGAGAGCCAATGGCTCTCTAGTAGGACAAGGACATGATGGAAGTAGAGGCTCCTTCATCTAGAATTGTACAATGGATATGTTTCCTAGTGACGTTGGTAATGATTTGGAATTCCAATTGGTGGGGAATCCTCTGCTTAAAAGATTCCAGTTTAAACATGATGGTGTTAGATGATTTTGGATCCACTGGTCTAATAGAAGATAACATAGTCTTATACTGATTAGGACATTTTTGTAAGACTTCAAGGGTCGACATGGAACATGGTTCCTGGGATAGATCTTCCACAATGTTATAGTTCTGACCCGCCGGGGCATTGGGATTGAAAATTGATTTTTGGATTGTGCTTTTAGGTGGAAGCAATACTGCATCTGATATAGGTTTCTCTATTGTCAAAGGACATTGTGTAGGAGGGGTAGTGGATGTGGATGTGGAGGATTTTTCAGTATGACCTCCATTATATTTTTTACTTTGAACAAAATTGTACATACATTCCCTTGTAGATAATTTAACTATTTCACTAGGCATCATGAGAACATGAGCAGTCCTGGATGTTTCTCCTTGATAAGGAGTTTGTTGTTGTGTAATCATCTGTTGTTGTTGTGTGGGGAAGGGGTCTATTAAAACAGTGGATTGAGAGTTTCCTTTTAAGAACTTTCGGACTTCTTCATGATGTGGACATTCTTTTCTAAAGCAATCATCACCACACAATAAACATGGATATTTTATCCTTCTGTGATTGGTTTTTTGTTCTTGTCGGTTAGAATATTTTTTGGATTTACCTTTAATTTTCTTCTTAAAACCATATTTTTGAGATGAAGCAGATTGGACTGAATTCACCTCTGCAGTGGGGGCGTGACTGGGTGATTGGTTGGTGTTATTACCATCCTATGACAGAGTTGGATTTGAAACCATATGGCTTTGTGACCCGATCGATTGGGTGCCAGGATGGGTTTGAACGGAACCAATTATGCCATTGACATGTGATCCAATAGTTGGTTTTGTTGGGTCGTGAGTGGGGCAAGGGCTCTTGGGAATTATGTCATATAAAGTGTCAAATTGAGCGTATACTAAGTCTAAATACTGGGCACATGAAATGGATTGTTCCTCTGTAACCACCCCACCCATAGAGAAATTCACCCATAGAGAAATATTTGGCTATGATAGGAAACAATGATTTGGTGAACTAATAAACCAATAATTGATCTGTAATGGGAACCTTAATTAGCTGATGTCTTCTCCTCCATTCATGAATATGATCGGAAATATGAGTGGAGGTAGATTTCCAGAGCGAGTTTAAAGGATCTGTGTCGGTTTCATAATGGATTGGTAATTGGAAATGTGTAAGAAAGGTCATAGCCAAAGATAGAAAGTCTTTGAAAGAATGTGGTTGTAATTCAATATATCATTTGGCGGCCGTGCCGGTGAGGGTTGTTGAGCCCAGAATTGGCCCTTTTTGACCATCATTTATCACTGTCCCTTACCTTGTCTCACACCAATTACCTTGGCAATTCAATTTATTGTCCTTATATATTCCCCCAATTTACCAAGGTATGGCCGATTATTGTTTTATTGTATTAATACTTATGATTGTGATGATTTAAGCTGTGCATCTCTTAATTCGTGCTAACATGATGCAAATTATGAAGGTAGTAAGATAAAGGGACTGCAGGAAGATCGGAGCTGAACGAGTCACGGAGGAAGGGACGTCCATTGCTTAAGGAAGGTTCCTTGGGGCTCAATTCGTCAATCAAGGCACAGTCGTGGCAGGACAGCTGTAACATAAAGTTCTATCTTAAGTATGTCGCTGCTCAAATCCAGCTGTGAGCTGGAAGGACCGCCACTCTTGGGACAGTTGATAACTCCTCGTATATTTGGATATTTCAGTTCTGCCACGCATTGTAACAGCTAGATTATTTAGGGCGCCTGAAGATCATAGATCTTCATGGCCGCCCAATTATAGGTTTAGATGTTGCAACTTTATGTATAAATATGTGGTATTACCTCGATCAAGGGGTTGGACAGCAATTAATTAATTCATCTTGTATTAGCAGTCAAGCTGAAACTATGTACTCGTCCTTCTGTTAATATAAAGAGTTGTTTCTGAGTTAAAGAGAGCGTTGTTCAACCAGCGTCTCTGTGTGAAGACTGGGCCCGTCTTCCACAGAGATTGCTGTGTTAATTTAGGATTTCATCTTTCTGTTGTGTGATGATTTGATCTTTCGTTTGTACGCAGCAGCAATATTCATTGTGTGGATTTCTCAGTAAATGATTTAATCGTGAGATTGGGAATGGTATCAATAACAGTCGACTGAGTCAGGTTTGTTTTATGTAATGCAATTTCTGTTCACACTGTTGTGCTCATCCTACAGCTGAACGTAATCCCAGAAGCTCCTAGGAATTAGCTTTCCTGTTATGTGTTGATTGATTTATATTTTGCAATTCAGTATCTTAGAACAGTTGCATCAATCTCCTTTATTAAATTCTAGAGTAATGTTCAGGTTATGCTTCATGATTCTCAGCTTGATTTCATTAGACAGTTGATTACTTTAGAATGCAATTGAGTTTTCCTTTCTGCAATCGTTGATTAGATCTGATATTCGTTTTGCTTGATGCATAATAGAAAAGGATTGTAGTACAGCAGTTAGAAGGCAATTGGGATTGCGTAGATTCTTGGGATGAACATAGATGATAGAAGATAAAAGTATTCACTTCTGATGGTTTGTGTTTAAGCATATATTGTGCACTTGTCCTTTGAAATAAAAAGACTTTCTCGGGTTGACAATAAATTTCATACGCTCTGTGTGTTGATATTTAATTATCTGCAATTAGAGTGCTTGACATTTTGGCGCCGTTGCCGGGGAAGGATAAAAATTAAACACTAGTCATTAGTTGTATCTGATAATTGCTTTCAGTCAGTCTTTTGGTTGTTTTTGAAATGATCTGCTTCGCATGAATACGAGGGGGGTAAAACGCGATCACCTCCCGACCCCCAAAACCCCACAAATTACTAACAGTACAGGTGGTTCGGGTCGTGGTCGAGGTCCACCGCTGGGCAGAAGAACATTCATTGACGACCTTGTTGACAAAACTGATTCAGCTGCTAGATCTCGTCAACAGGGGACTCCTATCAAAAGAGGCCCTACTGATCCTGGAGCGTTAGCATCAGGATCTACAGTGGAAGATACAGGAGCAGCGGTGATTTCTGCATATACTCCTGCTAAAGAAGGAACAGCTGATTCGGCTGTTGCAATTAAAGAATACGCAGTTGTTACAACTGAAGAATACGCAGCCGCTACAACCGAACAATACGCAGCTGCTGCAACCGAAGAATACGCAGCTGTTACATCCGAACAATACGCAGCTGTTACAACTGAGGTAAGGGATAAAGGAACAAACGAAGGAGAAGATACAGAAGAAAAGATGAATAACAGACATGAGAATGAAGAGGAAGAAGCAGTGGTACAATACCATCATGAAGATAATTCCCCGCCGGAAACTATGGCTACATTGCAATTCCCAATACAGCAGCTCGAGGGGACAGCTCCTATGAAAAACATCTCACCGTCGGTGTTACCCCGCTTCCATGGCAGGGCGGCAGAAGATCCAGACGAAATCCTGTTTGAATTCGATATCCTCTGTCGCAGCTATGATTATGTCACAGATGCTCAAAAGTTGAAGCTTTTTCCTGCCACCCTAAAGGACAATGCATTACGTTGGTTCATGAGCCTTGGGGGAGGAACTGTTGCTAATTGGAACAAGATGAAGCAAGTGTTCCTGGAAAAATATCAAGAATATTGCAACACCAGGGACAAGAGGGAGGAGTTATTCAAAATGGTACAGAAGGAGGACAAAAGCTTGGAAGATTTTGTAGAGAGGTTGCTGTACAATGTGCAGAGAGCTGGACAGACGAACATGGGACTAGATGTGCTTAAGATAATCCTGCTTCGAGGAATCAGGGACGATTGTTTAGACATGCTCAATTTATTAGGAAAAGGGGATATCTCTAAAGAATCTTTTGAGACAATTGTGGAATTATGTAAGAGATATTCCAGGGGATCTTCTAGGCATAATAAGCAGAATAAACGAAATAACCTGGAACGTGATGTCTTCGACAGAACTCAGAAGTCATCCAATGGGGGAGCTACACGTGCAGAGATAGGCAATCTTCTTGAAAACTTTAAAACAGAAATGATGAGCTCTATCTCTTCAGAGATTGACTTCTTGAAGGCCAAGCAAAGACAGGCAGTGGAGGATCTCACACTAGGGGTATTTTGTCCCCGATGTAGAAAGACTCATCCACTGAAAGAATGCCCCCTTGACAAAGTTCAAGTATGTCAATTGTGCGAGCTGAATCATGATATGAAAGAATGCCCCACGCTGCCCCAAGTGAAAGCTGTTCTGCAGGCATCAACTCCAGAGGTGGATTCAGCCTACTTTATTGCACAGAAGAAACCCTGGCAGCCCCGGAATCAAGGTATGTCTCCCGATTCATTTCCATTTTTGAATAATTTGAATAATTGGAATACTAATATGCAAAACGTGAATACACAATTCCCTTCAAATTATGCTCAGTGGAATTCTCCTCAACCTACGATGCAAGGTTATAATTCATGGAGTCCTTGGACACAGCCACCTCATCAACCTACTTCATGGTCTCCTGGATGGAGGAACTTCCATCCTGGGAATCAGTTTCCTCAACCACCTCCACCTCAACAGTTACCGTATCCTCCATATCCTCAATTTCAGCAATATCCTCAATACCTACCTCAGCAGTCGCAGCTGCAGCTGCAAAATAATCCTGTGCCTAACATACCAATACGGCCTCAGCTGCCTGCCCAACCTAACCCTAACCCAAATAATAAAACAGTCCAGCAACTGGAAACTCTCAATATGCCAGCCTACTCTCTCTCCCCTGTACCTTGTAATGACATTCGCTTACGGTCTGGGAAGGTAGTAGAGCGTATAACTTCAGAAAGTATTCCACCAACCGTATATGACAAAGGAGAGAGTTCCCAGCATCCTGTTGAATCGGTTCCTATCATTGAAGATGCTGAGCATCCCTCAGATGGGAGGGCTGAAACATTGAACGATGAAGTGGATAACACGCAGCCCGCCCAGTTGGTAAGGCAACCACCTTACCCTGAGAGATTGATGCTGCCACAAAGGGGGGGGCAACCTCAGTTCAATCTCTTAGGAGAATTGAAGAACCTTTATGTTAAGATTCCCCTCTTACAAGCTCTTCAAGATGTACCTATCTACGCTAGAACTGTTCGAGACCTGTGCACTAAAAGACCGGGAAGGAAACCCAGAGATCCTCCTACTGTTCATGTTATAGGGAATTTATCCGCTTTAATGACTGGAAAAACCCCTGTAACTAAGTATGAGGATCCCGGCAATCCTACTGTCACTGTACACATAGGACAAACGCAGATACCCAACGTACTAGTGGATTTAGGAGCTGCGATCAATGTTATAACGATGGAGACTGTAAAAAAACTCGGATTCACCAATATTAGACCGACCCCTACTATCTTAGAACTGGCAGACAGATCCACTATCAGACCTGAAGGGATTTTGGACGACCTTGTTATTTCAGTAGACTCGTGGGAATACCCTGCCGATTTTCTGGTATTACAGCCAAAATCACAGCTGGGGGGACATCCATTGATTTTAGGGAGACCTTGGTTGGCTACCGCTGATGCTTGCATCAGCTGTCGATCAGGATCTATGACTATATCTGATGGCATGGAAACCAAAAATCTTACCCTGTACCCTCCAGCAAGGCCGAGTCTAGAAACTGAAACCTCCCTTTGGATAGAACAAGAAGAAGAAGAAGATGTTCAGCCATTACTAACAATAGGGAAGGCACTAACTTTCAAAAACGAAACAGAAGACGATGCCATTAATAATTTCATTAGCGAACCTGCTTCTGTAGACAAGGAAGTTTATCAACTTCTGAACAGTACCCTCGGCAAAGAAGAACAAGAACAGCTTACGGAGGAAGCACTAGCCAATGACGCAAATATAATCCCAGTATTGAAAAGCTCGAGAAGTATTTCTATTGAGGTAGAGCCTGGAAGAACTTTGAACATCAATCCTGCTCTCTCCTCAGAAGAACAAAAGCGCTTAACCAATCTCTTGAAGGAACGAAAGGGGGCATTCGCCTGGGAGTATACAGACATGAAGGGTATTCCTTCTAGTCTGTGCACTCATCATATCTATATTAAAAACGACTCCCGGCCTGTATGTCAACCCCAACGACGCATGAACCCCAATCTGAGGGATATAGTGAAGGAAGAAATCCAGAAACTCTTGGAAGCAGGATTCATCTATCCTATTTCAGATAGTGAGTGGGTTTCCCCACTTGTAATTGTACCCAAGAAAAACGGTAAATGGAGAGTCTGTGTCGATTATAGGGAGCTGAACAAGGCTACACAAAAGGATCACTTTCCTCTGCCCTTTATTGACCAGGTACTTGATAACTTATCTGGGAAGAAGTTCTTCTCCTTCCTGGACGGATTCAGTGGGTACAATCAAATCCAGATTGCTCCAGAGGATCAGGATAGGACTACCTTCACCTGCCCTTGGGGAACGCTCGCTTACAGGGTGCTTCCCTTTGGGTTGTTCAATGCACCTGCAACGTTCCAAAGAGCTGTGATTGGCATATTTTCTGAATTGGTAAATGATAGCATGGAAATTTTTATGGATGATTTCACTCCTTATGGCAGGGATTTTGATGAAGCGTTGGAAAATTTGAAGAAGGTTTTAATTCGCTGTGAACAGGCTCGCCTCTCACTGAGCACTGAAAAATGCCACATGATGATGAGTGAGGGGGTGGTATTAGGACATTTCATCTCTACTAACGGTATTCAAGTGTATCCTTCAAAAATTAAGGTGATAAAGAATATACCAACCCCTTCAACTCAGAAAGAGGTGCGAAGTTTTCTGGGACATGCTGGGTATTACAGGAGATTCATAGAAAACTTCTCCAAACTGGCTTCTCCTTTGTTTTCATTGTTAATGAAGGATGTGCAGTTTGCATGGAGTACAGCATGCCAGACAGCATTTGATAAGCTTAAAGAGAAACTGTCCACAGCCCCTATTTTAAGGGGACCTAATTGGACCATACCTTTCCACATTTCTTCAGATGCTTCTGATACCGCCATTGGAGCAGTACTAGGACAGCAGGATGGTCAAGTACCTTATGCTATTTATTATGTGAGTAAAAACTTAGCCCCTGCTGAACTAAATTATACTGTTACTGAAAAAGAATTTCTTGCTATTGTTTATTCTATTAATAAGTTTCGGCATTACATTACTGGGTATCCTACATTTGTGCATACTGATCACTCTGCCATTAAGTATTTAATGAATAAACCTGTCACTAATGCCAGAGTAACCAGGTGGCTTTTATTATTACAAGAATTTGATATTACTATTATAGATAAACCTGGAAAAGAAAATGTTGTTGCTGATTTTTTATCACGATTTACTAACAGTGATGACAGTTCACCTGTTGAGGATGCTTTCCCGGATGAACATTTATTCGCACTCTCAGCTCATTCACCCTGGTATGCAGATGTTGCTAATTATTTGGCTGCAGGGAAACTTCCGCCACATATGTCTAAACGAGAGAAAAGAAAAATTATTCAGCAAAGTGCCAGGTATTGTTGGCTTAAAGGCCATCTCTTTTACACAGGACCTGATCTTGAAATTAGAAGATGTGTAAGGGAAGATGAGATCTTTCATATACTGAAGGCCTGTCACGATGAACCTTGCGGAGGACACTTTGCAGATAAAAGAACAGGACATAAGGCGTTGCGGATGGGCTATTATTGGCCGACACTGTTCAGAGATGCTAAAAAATATGTTCAGTCCTGCGACAGCTGCCAAAGGATGGGCCAACCTAATAAGACATACCAGATGCCTTTACAGCCCCAAGTGGTACTAGAACCGTTTGATAGATGGGCATTGGACTTTGTTGGTCCTATCAACCCTCCTTCCAAACAGAAGGTTTACATCTTGGTGTGTATAGACTACATGACTAAGTGGGTAGAAGCTGTAGCTTTGGCTAAGGCAAACGACCAGGCGGTGATTGATTTCCTGTACAGTGAAGTTTTTACCCGATTTGGAGTACCAAAGGAAGTAGTTACTGATGGCGGACCACAATTTATTTCACATCAATTTGAATCCTTGCTCCGGAAGTATCATGTGCAGCACAAGATGACTTCACCTTATCATCCCCAGGCCAATGGTCAGGTGGAAAGCACTAATAAGGTTATCGAAGCAATCCTTACTAAAACAGTTAAAAGCCATCGAAGGGATTGGGCTAACAGACTTCCAGAAGCACTGTGGGCATATCGCACAACTTGGCGCAATACCACGGGCTTTTCTCCCTATGATCTGGTGTATGGTAAGAGTGCCATCTTTCCAATTGAATTTGAGATCAAGACCCTGAAAACAGCCATTGAAATGAACCTGGATGTAGCAGAAGCTCAGAAAAGAAGATTGAATCAGTTGAATGAACTGGATGAGAAACGATTAGCTGCGGTAGACCAGACTGTGCTACTTCAGCAACAGAGATCTAACTGGCATGAACGATTCATCAAGAAGAAAATCTTCCATGAAGGAGACTGGGCACTACTGTACGACTCTAGATTCAAGAAAGATTTTAAGGGGAAATTACGCACAAGATGGCTGGGTCCATATTTGGTTGACAGGGTATTTGACAACGGCACTATTCGCCTGATCACCATTGATGAAAACCGTATGCCATTACTTGTTAATGGCCACAGGCTGCGACTGTATCGGAAGCCCATTTCGAAAGATGCATTCATTTCACAGATTGCTGCTGATCCAAACTACCAATTGGCACCAGAGCAGGAACATTTTTCTACCTTTCCCAAATCTTAAAATGAAAATCATATTTGCTGTACATAAATAATTTCTTGCTGTAGCGTATAATTTTCGTTTTCTTTCTTTCTGCATTTGATCTCTTTGCTTGCTGTTGTCTTTTAAGAAAAAAATTTCAGGGAGTGCCAGGAGAATGATCAGTTTGGGGCCCATAATGAAAATCTCTCTGTGCCGTCCTTGTGTTAAAAAAAAAAAAAAAAAAAAAAAAAAAAAAAAAAAAAATTCGGCAGCTGCAACATATTTTCCGGCAGCTGCAACATATTTTTCCGGCGACCGTATTCTCCATTTCCCGGGAGCCGTAAATGCCCTTTCCGGCAGCCGTCAATCTTTTTCGACAGCTGCAACTTTAGCGGCTGCAACATCGGCAGCTGCAACATCAGCGGCTGCAACATCGGCGGCTGCAACATCGGCGGCTGCAACTCCAGTTTCCGCGGCTGCCACCTCATCTTCCACGGCTGCCATCTCATTTTTCCGCAGCTGCCATCCCATTTACCAGCCACAACCGTATTCTCCATTTCCCGGTAGCCGTAAATTTTTCCCGTCCACCGTCAAATCTTTTCCGATAGCTGCAACTCCGGCAGCTGCAATCCCGGCGGCTGTAATTTCGGCGGCTGCAACATCTTTTTCTCGCAGTCGCCACATCACTTCCCGGCCGCCACCTCATTAACCAAGTCACTTCCACACCACAGCTGTCATTTCTTTCCAGCGGCTGCGACATATTTCCCATATTCGAAAAATCTTTCCCGCCAGCTGTAAGTCTCTTCCGACAGCCGTAATTTTTCCCGGATATTGTGAATCTTTTTCCGGCTGCCACGAATTCTTTCCCGATGGCTGTAACTTCTTTCTTGTCAGCTGCAACAAGCTTTTTCATCGGCCGTGTGATCATTTCTTTGGCAATTTGCAGTGGTAACTCCCGTGTTAACAGAAGGATTGTTTAAACTTGCTAATTATGACGCTGATTCAGCCCAGTCCTGCCGGCGAACTCATCATTTCAACCCGGAGGATGCGACGCCTTGTGTTTTACCGGCGAAGGAAATCAGTGCCTTATCCGAGTCATCATGATTCCACGTCTGATTGTGCACGCGTTCGGCTCCACGACGTCACCAACTCCATGCTCCACCAGTTTCCGCAGCCTTCCGACGCACAGTTTTATGAGGTATGGCTTTCATTTATCACGTGACTAAGTATTGATATCATGTAAACGAGATTGGCCGTACCTTCACTCGTACCACCATTTATATCCGATTGAACCTTTCCCTCGTACGACGTAATACTAATAACTGCCACCTTCCCCAATTCGGCATGAAAATTTTAAACTCCTCTCTGCGCTTAACTTTCCGAATTAGTTCATTTGTTCAACGTCTCCGCTCAACGATTCGTGCATTCTCCGCGCTGCAACTTCTATTCTGGATCCTGTACTCTGTCGAAACAGCACTTCTATCTTGCAGCCAGGACCATGGGCATTCCAGTTCGCCATGAACCTTTCAATACCCGGGAACTTAGACGGAATTTGCAGGTTCTGGCCATTTTTCAAGCCGCTGGCTGGGTCGAGTTCTTTGAACGATTGGATGGATTCGACCGGGACGCAGCCCTGCAATTTGCATTGAATCTCACTAAAACACACTCCACGGTGTGGGGGCTGTGTATAGATGTTTCGGAGGTCATTATATCCGAGGTTACAGCTATCCCATTGGTGGGAAAACCTTGGTTTAACCGTCGAGTTCCTGCAACAGCTGCACGGGCACAATTTTTACTTCCAGGGGAGCAAGTTGAAGCATCCAGGAGAGGGATTGCATTGAAGTCACTACCGCAGCCATGGGACCAGGTCGCTATCTTCCTCAAGAAATACATAACTTGCGAAGGCAGATACCAAACTGTGTACAACTCTGAACTTCCTTTGCTTTCTCATCTCCGTCATGGCATTTTGTTAAATATTCCATTTTATCTATTGCATGATTTGCGCCATATGGCAACATTCGTTCAATCTGCAAAACACCCATTATCCTCCCTCACACACCATGGCCTCATCAAGTTAATTATTATGAGAACCCTGGCCCAACATAATATAACATGGGAGCAATTCATCACCCGGCCACAGCAACCTGTTCCCTTGAGGGTTATTCCATTACAGCAATTACCGGTTCCGCCACAACAGGAGGACCGGAGTTCCTCCAGTGAAGTTGGGGGGAGGGATGAAACGGAAGAAGAACCACAGAGGGCACAGGCAGGACCATCCGGAAGGGATGAAACGGAAGAAGAGCAACAGAGGGCACAGGCAGGGACATCAGGGGTTGACAAAACCACAGAGGAAGAACAGCCCGAGGCACAGGCAGAGCCATTTGAAGTATATGAATCCCCAGCACAAGCAGAACCAGTGGGGGATGACACTGCATCTGAAGGAGAGCGAGGGGAAGCTCAAACAGAGCTGCCAGGGGACAATGTAGATGAAACCCTCGCGGAAAACCTAGATAACAGGGCAGCTCCGACAGCAGAAGGTGAAATTGGAGCAGCATCAAAAGCTGCGACAATGGAACCTGAAGATGATGGAGCTAGAGCAATGGAGGACGACATTGAGCTGGTCACAATCGAGTCTTCACCGGAATGGGCAAGAGGAGCAGCTGTGATTGAAGAAGAACAGCATGGGGGGCAGGGAAATGTTCCTTTGACTTCAGTTTTGCCTCCCTATGTTCCAGCTCCACGAGAAGAAACACTACAGAAAGGGAAGTCACAAAAGAAAACGCAGCAGAAAAGGAAGAGGACCACCAATGAGTTTGATTTAGTGGCACCAATTAGAAGGAAGCGAACTCGGTCAATTACAGCAGCAGAGGCAGCTAGAACAAAATGGGCAACCTTAGAGACACAGGTTGAACCCCCAATCCTTACACCAAAGCCGAGGGATGCTCCACAAAGGCCAGTAGAAGAAGAGCCGGGAGTTGAGGGACTCTTGTATGAGAATGCAATGCTGAAAGAGGACCTCCAAGCACTTAGAAAGGAGCTGGAAACATGGAAGGAAATCTGCCAAAAGCAGGGTGGAAGAAAGATGTATACATTAATAGAGGCTGCAGACCAAGTGGAGGAAACAGCTTCTGCTGAAGCTGGAGAAAAGGATGAGCGAATACTCTGCCCCACCTGTGGGGAGATCTTTGAGGAAGCAGGTCATAAAATTTTACTTAGCACCTATTCAGCACAACAGCCTGCAGCCACAGAAGGGAAAGCAGTGGAGAAAGAGGATGCTGTAACACAAGAACCAGCACCTTTAAACATCCTTGCTGCAGCTGCTACTTCCCATGATGTAGAAGTCATAGAACGGATGGGAGAAGAACAGGGAGTGGAGGATGCCCTGGAAATTTATAAGGAATGTATGGCAATTCCAAAATGCTCCCACAACATAGAAATCATAGAACAAATGGGAGAAGAACGGGAGATGAAGAATGCTCTGGAGCTTATAAAAGAGTATGGCGAGACCCCAGAGTGTTCTCATGACACAGAAATCATGGAGCCAAAGGATACCCTGGAGGATAGTGAAGAATTTTGTGCTGTAACCCCAGAACGTTCCCAGGACACAATAATTTTAGAAGGGGAAATGGAAATGCAGGACAGTGACAAGTTGAAACAGGATGCTGCAACACAAGAACCAGCAATCCTGAACTTGACCGTCCAACCGACTGAGCAGATAGAAGAAAAAGCTGGGACAGAGGATATTCTGGCATTCAACGATGAACTCTGGGTGGTGACCCCAGAAAGCTCTCATGATACAGAACTCATGGAAGAGAAGCTGCAGCAAAATAAAGATGAAGATGTAAGCTAGGATGTTGTCACACAAGAACCAACATCCTTGGATGCTGCAGCAAGAATCCCTGAACTGCAGTTGGAGGATAACCCGGGAGTAGAGATCATTCCTGATATACAATGGAGTGATGATGAACAGGTACAGACACCCTGCTCAGGTGACACTGAAATCTTGGAGGAGGAGCTGCAAATCGAAAAGGATATCCAATCCCAGCAGCCAATTGACAAAGAAGACACTGTTACACAAGAACCAGTGTCTCCAAAAGCAATAAAGGCAGCTGCTGAAGAAGGTTTAAGGGATGTTGCTGTTACACAAGAACCAGCAACTCCCTTGATAAGATTAGATGCGCTGGAAGACACTGTCCCACAAGAACCAGTGCTTCCACCTCCTACAGGTATTATTGAATTGGATTCAGATTGAGTGTGTCTTTTCAACTTCCCCAGGCAAAGCATAAGAGAACTGCAGATATTAGCAAGTAGTGGGGGAAGGGGAACAGTAAAGTTGGGAACTGCTGGGTTGCTCACAGAAATTTTTCAAAGGGATAGAAGGGATGCCTGATTTATCTACATTCTTTCCTCTTGCCTGGACAAGGTTCAGTACAATATTCAGCTGCAGGTTGTTGCATGAGGACATGCAACAGGATAGTTGGGGGGAGATGTTGAGCCCAGAATTGGCCCTTTTTGACCATCATTTATCACTGTCCCTTACCTTGTCTCACACCAATTACCTTGGCAATTCAATTTATTGTCCTTATATATTCCCCCAATTTACCAAGGTATGGCCGATTATTGTTTTATTGTATTAATACTTATGATTGTGATGATTTAAGCTGTGCATCTCTTAATTCGTGCTAACATGATGCAAATTATGAAGGTAGTAAGATAAAGGGACTGCAGGAAGATCGGAGCTGAACGAGTCACGGAGGAAGGGACGTCCATTGCTTAAGGAAGGTTCCTTGGGGCTCAATTCGTCAATCAAGGCACAGTCGTGGCAGGACAGCTGTAACATAAAGTTCTATCTTAAGTATGTCGCTGCTCAAATCCAGCTGTGAGCTGGAAGGACCGCCACTCTTGGGACAGTTGATAACTCCTCGTATATTTGGATATTTCAGTTCTGCCACGCATTGTAACAGCTAGATTATTTAGGGCGCCTGAAGATCATAGATCTTCATGGCCGCCCAATTATAGGTTTAGATGTTGCAACTTTATGTATAAATATGTGGTATTACCTCGATCAAGGGGTTGGACAGCAATTAATTAATTCATCTTGTATTAGCAGTCAAGCTGAAACTATGTACTCGTCCTTCTGTTAATATAAAGAGTTGTTTCTGAGTTAAAGAGAGCGTTGTTCAACCAGCGTCTCTGTGTGAAGACTGGGCCCGTCTTCCACAGAGATTGCTGTGTTAATTTAGGATTTCATCTTTCTGTTGTGTGATGATTTGATCTTTCGTTTGTACGCAGCAGCAATATTCATTGTGTGGATTTCTCAGTAAATGATTTAATCGTGAGATTGGGAATGGTATCAATAACAGTCGACTGAGTCAGGTTTGTTTTATGTAATGCAATTTCTGTTCACACTGTTGTGCTCATCCTACAGCTGAACGTAATCCCAGAAGCTCCTAGGAATTAGCTTTCCTGTTATGTGTTGATTGATTTATATTTTGCAATTCAGTATCTTAGAACAGTTGCATCAATCTCCTTTATTAAATTCTAGAGTAATGTTCAGGTTATGCTTCATGATTCTCAGCTTGATTTCATTAGACAGTTGATTACTTTAGAATGCAATTGAGTTTTCCTTTCTGCAATCGTTGATTAGATCTGATATTCGTTTTGCTTGATGCATAATAGAAAAGGATTGTAGTACAGCAGTTAGAAGGCAATTGGGATTGCGTAGATTCTTGGGATGAACATAGATGATAGAAGATAAAAGTATTCACTTCTGATGGTTTGTGTTTAAGCATATATTGTGCACTTGTCCTTTGAAATAAAAAGACTTTCTCGGGTTGACAATAAATTTCATACGCTCTGTGTGTTGATATTTAATTATCTGCAATTAGAGTGCTTGACAAGGGTTCTCTGAAAGAGCCTCAGCCAAATATAATCATCCATTAACAAGTTTGAGGAACATCACAAATGATATGTCATTACGTGGTTGTTGGGATCCTCATCGGGTTTGTAGTCAAACTTGGGTATGTCTGATGGAAGCTTCACAGGAATGGGTGGCCAGTTTATACCATGATGAATAGGATCATTGGTCAAACGTGATAGGGTTGATAGATCTAATGTATTCAGAAATGGTAATTGTTGGTTTGGCTACAGATACTGGTAATATTTATACGGCATTTAGGTACTAGTAGGACCATAAATTGATTGATCATAAGGTGTAGACATGTATGGCAATGGTCCTTGTAATGTCCCCATTTTGACCCCCCTTTGTATAAAATCGTAAATGATGTGAATATTGTAAATTAATCATGGTGAGGAGCTCAAGGCCAAGGCCCCATCGTTGATTTAGCATTTTGTATCGGCAATTAAAAATAGATGCCTATGGTTCTTGTGCGAGATGGGCACAATGTATATAAGACATCATGTAATTACGAATTTTCAATGAAAAGACCCACAACCGGCTATGCAATGCAACAAAAGAGATGGGGCATGACTCTACAAGGAAAAGGGAGGGAAATTATTCAAACCCTTGAGCCAATGGTGTTAATCCATGTGTCAATGGGGAAACCCATAAAACCACCAACTACCCATTTTGTCTCATGCACCCAATCATTTAATTCTTCCAAGAAATTGGTTAAGGCAGTTAATGTCTTGGGATGGGAGAGGTATGGCAGTCAGATTTTCGTGTATGGGCAAGCTATCAACTTGGAAAATCGTATTTTTGGCTTGCTGGGCAAGAAAACCCCCACGAAATGCTACCCAAGGCCATTCCTCATGCATTATGTTCTTCCTCTCACGCAGATTAAGCTCACAGTAAGTTATCCTCACGTTTTTCACCATAACCCTGCATTTTTCCATGCCCAGGAACTCGTTTTTGGATTGTGCAACAGCTGGGGAAGGAGGGACACGAATTGGGACTGAGGGAGAGGGTGTTTTTTCCCTGGGGCGTTTTTCTGGAATGGGTTTTGCTTCCCCAGTCGAATTTCCAAAGTGCCAATACGTTTTGAGTCTACCCACATTTTTCTGAAGTCCAGGAAACCCCATCTCATGCATCCCACTGTTGGAAAACGTTTTCTCATGCTCAACAAGTGTAGGTTGCTGTTAGGTGCATCCCTGTTTTGTTTGGAACCCATGAGCAAGAAACTGGAATGGTAGTGGACAGAATTGGCTTGATAAACCTAGTGTAGGGAGTATCCTCTCAAGAAGATTAAGAGGGCTGGCTACTTTTCTATGCACACCCTGAGAGCACTAGAAAGGAAGGTATGGCTTGAGGGACTGTGTGGCAGTGAAGAGAATACTTCCTGGTGTTGGGTGTGTAGGCATTGCGAGTGCCAAGCTAAATAGATCTGGGAGAGGTACCCATAGCTCTGTAGTTGAGCTCACTAGCTTAGCAATTCTTCCTTTCCATCTCCTGACAGCCTGATAAACCCAATTGTAGATTGGCTTGGCTCATCTTGGTGTATGCTTGGCTATGTGTGAGTTTGCTGTTCCCTAGTTCCTTGTAGAGATCATGCCCAGCTCGGGGGTGGCAGTGGTGCTGAGAGATTGAGGAGCACACTGGCCTACGGTTGGGTGGAACGTTGTAGTTGCATAGCCAGTTGCGTGGGACTACTTTTGCATAAGATAAGTATTCTCCTGTGTTAAATTTGCAATTACCATTTGATGAATATTTTGAATGTATCATGGATCTGTTAATAATTTGCTTCCGCTGTGTATTAAAATAATTATGCATTTCCATCTGATCTTGTATAATTCTGTACAGATCTTTATTTAATGACTGTCACAGAATGCTGAATGTATGTTAGATATCAGCATGAATTACTTTATCTCTGTTGTGTTCTATAGCATGCACATGTACATGTCCTTGTATCAACGAGTTTGATTTTAATGAATATAGGGCTAACTGCCCGGACTGAGCACTATGATCCTCTCTATCGTGCCGATATGGTAGGAGGGGACACTACATTATGGTATCAGAGCTGCGTTGCAGCACTGGGCCAATATGAGCCAAAACTGATAGTAAAAGAGAAGAAAAGAAGTTAAGTTTTTCTTAAGAGTTTGGGAAAATTTTTTGTTTAAAGTCTGTTTTTGAAAATTTTGTTTAAAGACTGTTTTGGAAAGAATTCCCGAATGTCTTCCGCAACTGCGGAAGCATTCGGCGAATCATTCCGAAATTTCGGAAGCGTTCCGAGAATTTTTCCAGAAATTCGCGAAAGGAAGTTTTTCGGAAGGAATTCCCTTCCGAAATTGCGGAAGGACTTCTCTTCCGAAATTTGCGGAAGGATTTCTCTTCCGAAATTTGCAGAAGGAATTCTCTTCCGAAATTGCGGAAGAATTCAGCCAACGGCTCCGAAACAGCGGAGAAAAATTTTGTTTAAGTGAAAATTTTTCTAAGTGTCGGCGTGAAAAGGAATTTTCGGAAGGAAATCTCTTCCGAAATTGCGGAAGGAATTCTCTTCCAAAATTTCGGAAGGATTCCGCGAATCGTTCCGCAACACGGAAGAGTTCGACGAGTCGTTCCGAAGTTGCGGAAGACTTCGGCGAATCGTTCTGCAACTGCAGAAGACTTCGCCGAATCGTTCCACAATTGCGGAAGACTTCGGCGAATCGTTCCGAAATTGCGGAAGCATTCCTCAAGTCGTTCCGAAAAAGTTTTTCGCAAGAACCGCCTGAAAACCCCGGAAGCATTCCGCGAACGGCTCCGAAGCTGCGGAAGCCTTCGCCGAATGGCTCCACAATTGCGCAAGCGTTCGGCAAATCGCCCCGCCATTGCGGAAGCGTTCGGAGAACTGCTCCGCAATTGCGGAAGCCGTCGCCGAAGCGCCCCGCAATTGCGGAAGGCTACAGCCAACCGTCCCGCAGTTGCGGGAGCATGCTGTGAACCGCTAGTTGCGGAAGCCTCCAAACTATCGCCCGCCATTGCGGAAAATTTCATCCTATCGCTCCGCTAGTTGCGGAAGCTTTCAGCCTATTGCCCCGCCCATTGCGGCAGGATTCAATGAACCGCCCCGTGACAGGGGCATTATTTGAAAAAAAAAAACCGAGGGCGCTGCCCTCGACCCGCCCTGCTGTGGCGCAGGGAAGCCACAAGGGGGCAAGCCCCCTTGACCCCCTTTTTCTTTTTCCCTCATATGTCGTGTTTGTGATTTAACGAATTGTCAACGTAATGTTTTCCCACGTGGATGAAGTAATTGTGAATTCTGAGAATATAATGCAGCTAACAATTGTGCTGATGAACACATTTCAGAGAGTCACAGTTACAGCAGGGTAACACTCTAGATAATACAGTCAGAGAATTTTGGATCTTGGTTGGACCAAGAAAATGAACATCATGAATGATGCACAGGATCCCTATGAGCCTGAGACAGATGCCATGGGGGAGAACATACAGGTTGAGAATGCTGAAACAGAATCTAATGGGAGAAGAAATCAAGAGACCCCTCCAGATGTTGCAGCCACCATGAGAAGCCTAAGGGTGGAGTTGCAAAGCTGTAGGGAAGATAATGAAAGGATGATTAAAGCTCAGGAAGAACAAAATCAGCTGAATGCAGCCATGCTGCAGAGTTTAACAGACATCCAAAGGCAAATAAACTCTGGGCATCAGATATCAAATCTAGAAAGGGGTGGGAGTAGCTCTAGAAGAAATTCCTGTAAGAGGGCCAGTAGTCCAAGAAGAGTTTCTACGGACAGGACATATACTCCAGAAATCTCTTCTAATGAATCATTTGATTCGGAAGAATCCATTGAGGGTTCAAGCTCTTCATCTCACATGATTAAGAGCAAGAAGCACCACAAGAACAATTCACATGGGGAATTTAAGAAGGCAAAACCTCCTACATTTGATGGAGAAGTGAAGTCTGGTCAAGAAGCTGAAGCTTGGCTTCTTGGGATGAGAAAGTATTTCCAAGTTCAGGACTACTCCGGGAATATGAAGGCAAGGGTAGCCATCTTCAACTTGAATGTAAGAGCATCTATATGGTGGGAACACACCAGGAAAGTGAAGAGGATCAATGAACGGAAGATCGTGTGGAAACAGTTCAAGAAATACTTCAGGCAGAAGTACCTCTCTGATAGGTACTATGATGATAAGATCAAAGAGTTCCATGAGCTGAGATTGGGACAATCGACCATGGAAGAATATGCAAACAAGTTCTTGGAGCTGCTGAGGTATGTCAAGTATATTCGAGATGATAAGGTAAAAATTCAGCGTTTCCTAAGTGGACTGCCCCAGTCATATAAAGACAGAATTGAGTTTGATGAACCTCGAACTCTAGAGGAGGCCATAAGAAAGGCCAAGTACTGCTTTGATCAAAACAGGAGCAAACCGGAATTCCATAAGGCATGGAAGGATAGGAAAAACGAAAAGTTTGATCAAAGGAAGAAGGGGTTCAAGCCTCCTCAATTCAGGAATCAACAAAGGCAACCATCACAAGTTGTGACTAAGCCAACTAGGATGATGGGAGACAAGCCAAGAGATCCAAAGGAGCCAAGAGAACCACTTCAATGTTGGGGTTGTGGAGGAGACCACATGCTTAGGAACTGTCCACATAGGAATGGGAATGCAAATCAAGTTCACAACATCCAAGGAGATGGAACTGTGGGTCAAGTGGCAAGGACAATCCCTAGAATCTATGCAGCAGTAGAAGACCGCCAAGCAGATCATCAGTCAACTGTGGTTGAAGTTGAAGGTAAGATTGCTAAGCAATCTATTTCTATTTTGATTGATCCTGGATCTACTCACAGTTATGTCACTCCTAGAATTGTTGAGGTTTGTGCTTTCAAGAAATTAAAGCATAGTAAATCTTTGTTAGTTCAACTAGCCACTGGAACCAAGAGAAAAGTTAGTGAAATAGTAGAGAAATGTCCATTAGAGATGGATGGGCTATTCACTTATGCAGATCTGAATATTTTGCCACTTGGTTCCTATGATATTCTCATTGGAATGGATTGGTTAGAAGCACACAGGGTTAAACTTGACTGCTACAATAAGACATTTGAATGCATGGACGAAGAAGGAAACCCGAGGGTTGTAAAAGGCATTCCAAAGGTGACTTCTGTTAGACAGGTTTCAGCCATGCAACTAAAGAAGTTCGGTAGGAAGGGATGTCAATTGTATGCAGCCCACATTTTAGAGGCAACAGAGAATGAAACTCTGAAATTGGAGGACTATCAGGTATTGCAAGAATTCAGGGATGTTTTTTCCTGATGAGATTCCGGGACTCCCTCCAAAGAGAGACATTGACTTTACAATTGAACTTGTGCCAGGAGCGGCACCAGTGTCTAAGACACCCTACATGATGAGTACACCGGAATTGCTAGAGTTGAAAATGCAATTACAAGAGTTGTTGGAGAAGAAATATATTAGGCCAAGTGTGTCCCCGTGGGGAGCACCTGTTCTATTTGTGAAAAAGAAAGATGGAACACTCAGGTTATGTATTGACTACAGGCAGTTGAACAAAGTCACAGTGAAGAATAAATACCCATTGCCCCGAATTGATGACCTTTTTGATCAAATGAGAGGAGCAAAGGTATTTTCAAAGATTGACTTGAGGTCTGGTTACCATCAGGTAAGAATCAAAGAAGAAGATATTCATAAGACAGCCTTTAGAACGAGGTATGGACACTATGAGTTTGTAGTGGTACCATTTGGTCTCACAAATGCACCAACTACATTCATGTGTCTCATGAATAATGTTTTTAGCAAATATTTGGACAAGTTTGTTCTGGTATTCCTAGACGACATTCTCATCTATTCTAAGAATGAAGAAGAGCATGAAGAACATTTGAGAATGACAATGCAATTACTAAGGGAGCATAAGCTGTATGCAAAGTTGAGCAAATGTGACCTCTATAAAGATATAATTCATTATTTGGGTCACATCATCTCCGACGAAGGAATATCTGTAGACCCTGAGAAGATTGAAGCCATTAGGAATTGGCCAACTCCAAGGAATGTGACTGATGTGAGATCTTTTATGGGCCTTGCTGGTTACTACAGGAGGTTTATCGAAGGATTTTCCAAAGTTGCTAACCCGATCACTTCCTTGCAAAAGAAGGGGATAAAGTTTGAATGGTCACCAAGATGTGAGGAAAGTTTTCAACGGTTGAAGAATCTTCTTACAAGTGCACCTATTCTGAAGATTGCAGACCCGGAAAAAGATTTTGTGGTGTGTACCGATGCATGCAATCAAGGACTTGGAGGAGTTCTTATGCAAGACAACCATGTGATATGCTATGAGTCAAGAAAGTTGAAGGAGCATGAGAAGAACTATGCTACTCATGATATAGAACTTGCAGCCATAGTACATGCTTTAAAGATGTGGAGGCATTACTTAATGGGAAGGAAATTTGAGTTAAGGACAGACCATTGTGGTCTGAAATACTTGTTTGATCAGCCAACTTTAAATGCTAGGCAAGCTAGATGGTTGGAATTTTTGTGTGAATTTGATTTCGAAATCAAGCACATAAAGGGGAAAGAAAACAAGGTGGCTGATGCACTCAGCAGGAAGGTACGTGAAATGCATGTGGCAGCGCTTAGTACTTGCCAACCAGATTTGAGGCAGCAGATTGTTAACCATATGGTTGAGGATAAAGTGTATCAGCAGATAAAGGGCAAATTGCAGCAACAAAACCTTGGAAAGAAGTATGAGGGCTATCATTTGGAAGAAGGCGGACTTCTTACTTACAAGAATAGAGTCTATGTTCCAAATGCGGAAGATTTAAGGAGGATTGTTATGGATGAAATCCATAAAGCTCGATACTCTGGTCACCCAGGATATCAGAAAACAATTGCTACAGCAAGGAAATATTATTTCTGGCCAGGCATGAAGAAGGATGTTGTTGAATACATTTCTAAGTGCATGGAATGTCAACAGGTGAAGAGTGAACATCAACATCCAGCAGGTTTATTGCTTCCAGTGCCAATTCCAGAATGGAAATGGGAAGTAATATCCATGGATTTTATTACAGGATTGCCAATGACTAAGAGACAACATGATTCCATCATGGTTGTGGTGGACAAGTTAACGAAGGCAGCACATTTTATACCGGTTAAGTCCACACATAAAGCCGATGCCATTGCAAATATTTTCATGAAGGAAATTTTCAGATTACATGGGCTGCCTAAGGTAATAATTTCCGACAGGGATACCAAGTTCACTTCCAATTTTTGGAAAGGGCTCTTTGCAGATTTGGGTACACAGCTAAGCTTTAGTACCGCATACCATCCTCAAACAGATGGGCAAACCGAAACAGTAAATCGGGTGCTTGAAGACATGCTCCGTATGTATGTAATGGACAAACCATCCAAGTGGGAGGATTATCTACAGTTGGTAGAATTTGCATATAACAATGGGCAACAAGCATCATTGGGAATGAGTCCTTATGAGGCTTTGTATGGCAGAAGGTGTAGGACACCAGTGACTTGGGACAATCCAGTAAACAGAATTGTACTTGGGCCAGAATTGCTTAAGGAAATGGAACAAGAGGTTGCAAGGATCCGGCAAAATTTAAAAGCAGCCCAGGATAGACAGAAAAGCTATGCAGATAAACATAGAGTGCATAGGGAATTCAATGTTGGGGATCACGTATATCTTAGAGTGAGATCAAGGAAGAGTTCCTTGAAGCTTGGGAGCTGTGCCAAGCTATCACCTAGATATTGTGGGCCATTTGAAGTGCTCGAAAGAATAGGACCAGTTGCATATAGACTTGCATTGCCTGCTAGCACTAAAGCTCTTAATGTTTTTCACGTCTCTTTGCTTAAGAAATATGTACATGATCCTAACCATGTGATTAATTGGGATGTGATCCAGGTGGAACCCGAGGGAGAATTCCAAACCGATCCATTGCGCATCCTAGACAAGAATGTAACATTGCTCCGGAACCGAGCCATCGGACAGGTAAAGGTGAAATGGAAGCACTACGGTCCCGATGAGGCTACCTGGGAGCTGGAGGATGCCATGAGGGTGGCGTATCCATTTTTGTTCAATTTTGATGAGCACTGAGGACAGTGCTAATGTAAGGGGAGGGGAATGTAATGTCCCCATTTTGACCCCCCTTTGTATAAAATCGTAAATGATGTGAATATTGTAAATTAATCATGGTGAGGAGCTCAAGGCCAAGGCCCCACCGTTGATTTAGCATTTTGTATCGGCAATTAAAAATAGATGCCTATGGTTCTTGTGCAAGATGGGCACAATGTATATAAGACATCATGTAATTACGAATTTTCAATGAAAAAAACCACAACCGGCTATGCAATGCAACAAAAGAGATGGGGCATGACTCTACAAGGAAAAGGGAGGGAAATCATTCAAACCCTTGAGCCAATGGTGTTAATCCATGTGTCAATGGGGAAACCCATAAAACCACCAACTACCCATTTGGTCTCATGCACCCAATCATTTAATTCTTCCAAGAAATTGGTTAAGGCAGTTAATGTCTTGGGATGGGAGAGGTATGGCAGTCAGATTTTCATGCATGGGCAAGCTACCAACCTGAAAATCGTATTTTTGGCTTGCTGGGCAAGAAAACCCCCACAATATGCTACCCAAGGCCATTCCTCATGCATTACGTTCTTCCTCTCACGCAGATTAAGCTCACAGGAAGTTATCCTCACGTTTTTCACCATAACCCTGCGTTTTTCCATGCCCAGGAACTCATTTTTGGATTGTGCAACAGCTGGGGAAGGAGGGACACGAATTGGGACTGAGGGAGAGGGCGTTTTTGCCCTGGGGCATTTTTCTGGAATGGGTTTTGCTTCCCCAGTCGAATTTCCAAAGTGCCAATACGTTTTGAGTCTACCCACGTTTTTCTGAAGTCCAGGAAACCCCATCTCATGCATCCCACTGTTGGAAAACGTTTTCTCATGCTCAACAAGTGTAGGTTGCTGTTAGGTGCATCCCTGTTTTGTTTGGAACCCATGAGCAAGAAACTGGAATGGTAGTGGACAGAATTGGCTTGATAAACCTAGTGTAGGGAGTATCCTCTCAAGAAGATTAAGAGGGCTGGCTACTTTTCTATGCACACCCTGAGAGCACTAGAAAGGAAGGTATGGCTTGAGGGACTGTGTGGCAGTGAAGAGAATACTTCCTGGTGTTGGGTGTGTAGGCATTGTGAGTGCCAAGCTAAATAGATCTGGGAGAGGTACCCATAGCTCTGTAGTTGAGCTCACTAGCTTAGCAATTCTTCCTTTCCATCTCCTGGCAGCCTGATAAACCCAATTGTAGATTGGCTTGGCTCATCTTGGTGTATGCTTGGCTATGTGTGAGTCTGTTGTTCCCTGGTTCCTTGTAGAGATCATGCCCAGCTCGGGGGTGGCAGTGGTGCTGAGAGATTGAGGAGCACACTGGCCTACGGTTGGGTGGAACGTTGCAGTTGCATAGCCAGTTGCGTGGGACTACTTTTGCATAAGATAAGTATTCTCCTGTGTTAAATTTGCAATTACCATTTGATGAATATTTTGAATGTATCATGGATCTGTAAATAATTTGCTTCCGCTGTGTATTAAAATAATTATGCATTTCCATCTGATCTTGTATAATTCTGTACAGATCTTTATTTAATGACTGTCACAGAATGCTGAATGTATGTTAGATATCAGCATGAATTACTTTATCTCTGTTGTGTTCTATAGCATGCACATGTACATGTCCTTGTATCAACGAGTTTGATTTTAATGAATATAGGGCTAACTGCCCGGACTGAGCACTATGATCCTCTCTATCGTGCCGATATGGTAGGAGGGGACACTACAGTCCTCCCATGGAAGGTTGGCCATATGGTGGGGGGTCCTCCCATGTTAGAAGGTTGCCCCTATGGTGGGGGTCCTCCCATGTTAGAAGGTTGGTCCTATGGTGGGTTTTCTCAAGAATGAGGGGGTCGTCTAGAATGTGGGGGTTGTTCGGATGGTGGGGGTGGAGGTGGGATAGGTGGTGGCGGTGGAGGTGGGACATGTGGTGGGGGTGGTGGGGGGGGAGGGGGTCGATCAACGAATGGGGGTCTGGCTGGAGGAAATTTGTATTGTCCCCATGGGGTGTTTTTATTTCCATGTTTAAGGTAATCCAGGATAAAGGTTTCCCAGAGCAGTTTGGTAGAGTTGAATCATTGCCATATTCTGATTACCTGGGTATGTGTAACACCATGTAGGCTGAATCCAAGAATATGGGACTCTTGTATGATGTCCCCACGAAGGTTGTCCTATGGATGGAGGTGGACATCCAGTCATATTATAAGAAGTAAATGAATGTTTCCCTCTAGTTAAATTTTGTCCTCTGACTAGAGGATTCCCTCTAGTTTAATTCCATCCACTAACTAGAGGTTGACCCCCATTTAGGATTTGAATGCCAACCTAAGTTTTCCCCATGGTTATATTTTTACCACTAACCACAGGTTTCCCCGTGGCCATATTTTTACCACTAACTATAGGTTGGCCTCTAATTATACTTTGTCTTGAAGGTTGTGTTCTAGTTACAAAGTTAAAATTGGCTGAAGGTTGGCCCCCAATCATTGAGGTCAAAAGAGTTATAGAACTAACCAATTGATTTTGATACGATACAGGTGGAAAATATAGTTGGCTTGGTTTGTAGGAGGTCATGTTGGGAACAAACATTCCCGACGAAGAAAGAGTAAAAGAATACATGGGAGAATGGTATTCGAGATTCGCTACTTCCGAAGTGGATGGTAAAGGTAAAATCTAATGCCTTACATGTTCTCCAAGTATCCGTAAGCGAGATACCATATGTTGAAGTGGTCCAAACAATTATTCGTTCGAGACGAATATGGTAGAACGCGGAGGTGGAGTTGTCTCCAAAGTCGATGGAGAACTGAAATCGGAAATGACTTGCTCCAAGGATGTTCTCCAAAATGAAGTAGCTAGACCAAAAGTAGTCTCTATCAGGTCATCTAGAGGTCGAATAAATATCCAATCGATGGCTCCAGGGTGTCCTTCAAGTGAATGGTGAAAATATGTGTCATGCGAAGAATGTTTTTCTACCACCAATGGTCCCATAGGAACGATGATAGGTGGATTTATAGGAGAATAATTCCCTCCTGATTCGGTAACTAGAATTCCTTCTTCATGTGAACCAGATGTAGTGGGTTAGTCCATATCTGCCACTATGCCTCCCTCCCCAATGAGGGGATATTCATGTGGCATATTTTTATTCTGTGAGACCTCCTTAAAGGTTTCTCAACCAAAATGTATAATAGAAATCTCCCCTCTAAAAGTATACTAATTAAAAATGCACACTTCAATTCCTACTCAAACTAAAGCCGTAAGGAAAATTATGTGGTGGGTGGGATAAAATGTTGGATCCTCACAGATGTGTCAAGTCATCACAACTCGCAATATACCACCGAGTCTAATAGTAATACTCGGACCAATCTTTCAAAGCACTAACCAGGGAGGATTAGGACTATACCCCTGACCGTATTCCCCGACTATGTAACAATACGTGCGTAGTAGCTCGTCGAGTGTTATTATCGGTGTATTGCAACGTCAATATGACCAATGGTTGACTCAGATGGTTTCAGGATCCTAGTGGGGTCTCCCTATATACACAAGGTACGTGGGAGCTCCAATCCGTATTAGTGATGTCTAATGCACAACTGTTTGACAGGAGACTTCCTATATACCGTCGAGTACGTGAAGAACCTTTCTATATACAATTAAGTATGTGAAAGGCCATTCGATATACTGAATATTACTTCGAATAACTACAATCCCCAAGAATGTAGTACAAGAAAAGAACGACAGCTCCTACGCTTAAAGACGTCAAAAAACGTCTCTAACCTATCAGTCAAGTTTCTAAAGATTTTAACTTAGACTAGCGTTTGATTTTATATTATATGGTTAAGTGGACTGATGAAGTGTAGACACATCCCAATATCATGCACAAAAACTAAATGAGATGCAAACTTTTATTTCGATGATAACTATGTATAGGAAGGAGAGAGATCTTTCGTCTTTCGCTAAGACAAACAAAACCTTTTCCAAAATGCAACACTATTCTTTCACTTTCCTTCTTAAGCAAACCAAAATATGAAACGACATTCTTTCGATCAATCCCAGGAAATCCAAAAATGACCCCAAAGCAAGAGATTTTTTTGTTTTTCCAAAAGATATTTTATCCACACGTGGCCAGAAAGCATGTGGGGGACAACAATTCGACTGAATGAGTCAGCTTTGTTATAGCAGAAGCTTAAGAAAGAGAATAAGCAAAGTAGGAATACACTACACAGATAAACACATACACATAGCCAATATGTAGGGATGTGAACTGATATCTCTATTACTGGATGTAAAGATCATGGCCGTATATTACAATAGTTTACATGCTTATATAGAGAGTGTTGAGACGCTTGGGTGCCTTCCCATTACATTTAGTTACAAGAGAAGTTATAACGGTTCGGCAGTTCAACCATTATAGTCGACTGGAAGATAGAGAGTCAGTCTATCAAATTTTGATAGTTACAAGTTGTGGGTCGGTGATGCACAATTTGATGTCCGAAACTGTTTGAGTTCACTGAACTTGTCAAAGGTGAAAAGTTGTCGAAGTCGGAACTTGTCGAAGTTATGTCGATGTCGATGACTTGTCGTAGTAGATTTTAGCATTTGGAAATAATTCCAACTGTGATATGGATTAGACCTTCTTCCTTAAGAAACAATGGTCCCCATTTTTTGCTCGTGAAGGTGAGGAAACTTGTCGGTCAGTTTATTAGAAGAGTACCATTTTCCTTGTGCTGGGATCTGTCCTGCTTTAGCATCCTGAAACAAGGGAATTGTGTTCATCCTTCTATGGTGTACTCGTCGTCCCACAATGGTGTCACAAGGAAAAGGCTCCTAAATATATGGATGGATGTCGTCAGGTTCTGTTGTTTGCAAGTCGTTCTGTTCCAACAGTGGCCACTACAAGAAAAAAGGTCATTGGTGAGGGTCCTACATGTGATGAACCTTTAAGGGTTGTTACAAATGTCACATATGATGAAGGTCCTTAAAACATCGTTGTTATAGGTTCCTTTTGAGATTGTCCTTTAAGGTTCATCACCAAATCCCTTTCTGGTGACATTTTTAGTGAGGGTTGTTAAAGGCCCATTATTGATTCTCTCTTTGGTGACACTTCTGGTGACAATTTTTTAGTAGCCCTCTCTAATACATGTTTATTTTACATTTGGTGAGTGTAGTAAATGTTTGTCACCAATTATCATTATAATTGGTTTTTGGCGACACTATGTGAGCGTTTCTATATTTTTCGACAAAAGAATATAATGGTTTAAGACAGCTAGTATTGTTATGAATTCTTTGTAATTAATATTATTCCAAGGTCATACTAGTCACAATACCCACTCATAAGGTCTATAATCAATCTCTAGTGGTTTTCCATAAGAAACTACTATCAATTTAAGAGTACCATTCCAAAATGGATCCATAAGCAATCTGATCTTTTGGGTATTCGACATCAACAAAATTGATTCATATATCCTGTTAGATTGTACTTCCAAGCTTTGAAAGCCATTGGAATTAATGGAAGGATGTCTACTCGTCCATGTTCTACTCCAACACCTTAATTCACATGTTTGGATTGCATCATGAATGGTTTGGTTGAAGAATTTGCAGTTCAACATGTTTTAGCAGACAATTACAAGCTTGGCTCAAGCCTGTAGAATCTCCAGTTTCTGTGTTTTTTAAATATTTCAGTAAAATCCTGAAGATGAAAAAATTGTTGGTAAAATTGAATGTCTCATGTATGGGGAAGGGAATCTTGAAAATGAACAAAACCTTGATACTATCTTGGATTCATCCCTCCCAGTACAAGCAAACTTTCAGTTCTATTTGGAATTATTCTTTTCAAGTTGCAAGTTTAATGATTTCTTCCAATAGAGTTATTTCTTTAAAATCCATGGAGGATTTGTATTTGCATGATTGGAAGGATTGGATAACGGTTTTATCCCCTGCCTATGTGGTATGCTATTCAAAGTCTTCTCTTAATTTTGTACAAGTATTGCTCCGGTAGGGTTAAATTCAATATATTTTTCCTAATAATGTGTATAAATTCTAGCATATAAGAATGATTTGTATACATTTCAATTAGCTTTTCAAGGTCATTTCATGGCTTATTATATATCATGACATGTCAAACCAAGTCTTTTTGTTCAAATAATTTCCATAAATGGAGTGACCGTTAACTCATTGCTTTTTGGATGAATGGGTATATGCTTATTTGACCCCATCAATTGTCGTAATTAGCTCTATCCTTTTGTCCCTGCATGTCTGAACAATTATATGTATACCCGATTTGAAAGTTGGATTTCTTTGTTTTGCATAAGTCAAGCCTGTAAATACCAATTTGGGTTAAAGGATACCAGTTTGATCACCTAACTTCCTTTCAGCAGAGAAAGTTTCAGTTGGCATGGCTGCTGCACGTAGGGAGGAACCATATTCCATTGAACTGTTGGATGAAGATCCCTCTAGTAAGAGGATTTTTCAACAAATTGGATTGTATGTGTTTTTTAATAAATTTAGAGGGCACAACGAAGATGCGACCAAGGAATTTGCTCTCAATTTCGATGCAGCTTGTTCTAACATTCGGGGGTTTCTGCTTCCAGTTTCAGAAATGTCCATTGCTCTCACTACAGGCTTACCAATAACAGGGGAAAGATGGTTTAAAGCTGGTCGCTTGAAAAACCCTGACTCTTGGAAACAGTTTGTGAAAGTGGCTAATTATAGTATTCATTGGAAGAAGGGAGCTGAACGCAACTGTTTCACTGCTGAATGGGGTAATGTCATTTTCTTTTTGCAGAAATATTTGACTTGTGAAGGACGATATAGCCTTGTCTTTCTTTATCATATTCGGCTTCTCCTTCACATTAAAGGAGAAGAATTGATGAACATTCCATACTTTTTGTGGAAGAGCCTATCTAAAATGGCTTCAACTGCCCAAAAGCGGCCTGATCAGCGACTTGGAAATAGCTTGTATCATCATGGATTAATTAAGTTGTTGATCGTGGAGGAATTACAAAAGAGAAACCTAATGTGGGAACAATTTTTAGTGGAAAAAGGTTTTCAGGAGCAGGTTAATGATGATCCACAAGATTCTATATCGCCCCCCTCCAGCAGTTCAGATAGAATTTGATCCAGCACCAACATTTTCTGAACCAATTCAATCCCAACCATCTTCAAAGAGGCATAGAGATGATGAAGAGGTTAATAAAATTCCAGTTACAGTGAGAAGAAGATCTGGAAGGCTAGAAGGCATTTCTAAAGAAGTTATTGAAAACGTTAGAAGATCTGAAGATATGTTTTCGATAATACCCAAACATCTAAGAACCCGTTATACACAGAGACATAATTTAGAGTCAACACCCCTGCCAGAATTGGAAGCTACTCAGTTTCAAGACCAAGCTCAAAAGGAAGAAGATGAATATAATCAAGTGGTAAGGCCTGATTCTCCTGGTTTAATTTCAAGTAAGTTACAGAAGAGGATTAAGAAACTTCAGAAGCAATTCGTGAATTTCAAGTTTTGGATAGATATGTTAAAAATGAAAATGAAAAGTTAAAACATAGGAGTAGACAATTACAGAGAAAGAATGATGTTCTTAAGAAAAGACTGAAAATTTTGAGAAGTCAGGCTCACCGATGGAGTTTGCAAAACAAAAGTTTGAGGAAACAAAATAAATTGCTTAGAGATAAATCAGTACTAAAGGAATCAATACCATTGGCTGAGGATAATACAAGTTTGGAATTATTGGCTACAACAGCTATAGAAAACATTCTTCCTAGTACCTCTAAAAGTTCTGAATATAAAGAAAAAGTCACAGATGTTCTCTATGAATTTTTTAATCAAATTCTTGATGATGTATGGACTAATACCTTGGCTTTAGCATCAGCTGAAGTAAATACTGTTAAATGGACTAGAAGAAATGATGAATTATATGAATTGGGACTTATTTATCAACAACGATATAAATTTGAAGTACAACATATGTAGGAAACTTGGTTTTCTGCTTACTTGGTTCAAGAACAAAAGTGGAAGTCCAAGATGTAGTCTTTACAGCAGCAATTAATGATTAAATAAGAATAAAGAGGAAAATGTTTCAATTCGTTGAGCAAGCCATTTCTTGTAGAAGTCCTGCTAGAGTTTATTCAATGTACCTGCATGAACAATGGGTAGGCCTTCAGATGATTAGATTGAATAATAACAAAAAGTTCATGATAGGAAATGTTGATGACTTTGTGGATATCTATAATGACTCATCTACAAGGGAAAAGGATTTGTTGTGTGAACTTTATCAGTTTAAATTCTTTCTAGAACATGAATTGGAATGGAATCCCAATCCCGTAGTAGGAGATATTCAGTTACGAGCCTTTTCATCTTTTATTCAGAATCAAATTAAGTGGGAAATAGGGATGAAATTCTTTTATAAGTTGGAATTCCAGTCTGAACTTCATGTCAGAGGAGAGCATCCAGATCCTGAAGTAGCCTTTTCTAGTCACAGTGAATTCCTTAGGGATCCTATGAGGGTGAAACAATTTAGAATGAATCAGAGATGAAAGTTATAGAGTTTTGAAGAACTTAGATCTTGTGGGACTTTGGCCTCTTTGCAGGCCTCAGAGATCCGTTGGAATTTGCTTCCGCTAGTACTCAAACAATGGGACCCCATGGGATACCCCTTTTTCCAGGTTTCCTTTTCAAGAACAAGTTTGTATGTGAATTCTCTACGAATAAATGGTACTCAATGGCTTGGGTTAAGGTTCCATTTCCTTTCGCTCTGGTGCAGCAAAAATGAGTATAGTGTTGTTGGGCAGTGGTATGATTTTGTAGAGAACTCTTCATGGATGGAAGTGGATCGTCATTTAGCCTTTCGGGAAAGAAATGGAGTAAGTCACCAATATTACAGTTGGACCGAGCTACATCAGAATTTACTACAGGGGGAATAAGTTGCATAGGGACATGCAACAAACTTCCGTCTAGGGAAGATGCTTGGTGTTTGAATTGTTAGACAAAGGGTAGGTTTTCTCTTGGATCTCCATTGTGTTGTTACTTGATAATATACCATAGGATGTTAAAAAACTATAATTTTTTTGTCAAGATTTCAGGTTTATTCAATGCACAATAGTGGAAATATTCATTTTGTTTATCTAGACTCTAAAGTATGATATTTCAAATCTAATGATTTTCCCAAATATGTCTTTTTATGTTTATGTGAATTTGAACTTGTTCAAAAGAAGTGTATAAATTTTTCCTTGGAAACTTACTAAATCCCATAATATGATATTTTATAGTGATTTTAGGAAAAACTTCGACCTTTTATTTCATGTAAATGAACCAACTGAACTATACTTGTTTTGTTACAAGTAGTTATAGAAAGGCCATGCTCACATGAAACTATTAGCATTGATTGCAAGGTAATCAGTCCTGCAACCTCTTACAAATCCATTTTTTTCCATAAACCTGAAATAATGCTGAAAAGGTTATAGTTGCAGTCACTGCCCTTTTTAATCTATCTCTGTGAAGATATTTATTTGTATCAGACACGGATTTTGCGAGAGGGAGCTAGTGTTGGAAATATGGTAGTGGAGGTTGTCATTGATGGAAACTTGATGAAGACAGAGCAGCAAGAAGGAATGATGACAAGCAATGTGAACTTCCTTCTATTTAGGTTCTTGGTCTAGGTCTTGTACTTATCCTTATGCCTTTGAAAGTAATGGCATACAAGTAGGGAATACCAACATGAGAAGGGAACCCATGATTTAACCTTGCATCCACCTCACTAGTGAACCAACAAACTATTACAGTGAACCAAACTGGATAAGAAAACTATGTATTGAAGAGACTAGGCATTCAAATCCTTCTTTTGGGAACTTGGATTTCAACCTCCCAAGTTTGGAACTAAACAACAACATGGGGAAGGTTCCATCCCCTATTGGCTTCAAATTTAGATATGATTGGCAGACAATTAGTATGATTATCCTTTTGATCAATGTGTTGCATCTTCCTCTTGCCTCCTAGGCGATTGTACAATGTATTTAAGGCATATCCATATTCATTATCATATGGACTATCCTGTAGCCATCTGTAGAGGTGTTTTGACATCTAAGAATTTTGTTTGTTTATTTTGACTACGTTTCATGTTAGTCTGGTTCTCTTTGGTGTTTAGGGATGTATCCACACCATGGTTCCATACCCTATTGTATTCCTTGGATTTATCTCTGATATTTTTATGTTTCTATGGGAAATATAGTGATTGCAAAGACACAATTATATGTATGTTCAAGATTTATCTTAAGGCACACCCAATGTTTGACATTAGAAATAAAATTTTGGTTTTTTTCCATTATTTAAATAATTATTTTTTCGTGTTTTCATTGGCTTTGCACTGATGATTTATTCAATAAATATAATCTCGGGGGATTCTTGTGGATATCATTATTGTTTTTAGTTGCTTTCCCATGGGATCCGGTGATTGTCTTGTTTAGTATTTTTAGACAGTTTAATAACGTATATCTACAGGCTTGGCCTAAGCCTGTAAGTTGAGTTGTTGTTTATAATTACATATGCACAAATGGAAATTAGACACATGGGTCTTATTTGGAATCGTGTCACCTAGCCCATCCTCCTGTTGGTTGCTCCGAGTTCATTCTGATGTAGATTTTCCTTGAGAAAGATTGAACTCAAGTAGCCTATTATCAATACTCTTGTATATCCACATGCATCTAATTCTTCATTGTTTATGGAATTACTAGAACATTCCCAATTAGATTCAAAGCATTCAAACCTGCCTTTGAACAGTTCTCAAATGTATTCACAAATTATTGTGCCAAAAAAAATGCTTCAGACAATTCTTTAATTCTACTCTTAGGTTTGTAGAGTTCCTATAGAAATCATCCTCCCATTCTCATAAATCTCTAGATTGCTTACTTTCATCAAATGTTGGTTGTTCTTTCCTTTTACTTCATTTAGAGATAGTTATTCTTCTCAATACATTTAAAAGGTGTCTTCTCGATGATTGATACAAAAAAATGAGTCATACAATAAGATACCAACGACATGTGAAGATATTTATGTCAATCATATCAAAGGCTGGAGGAAGTCATTTACAACTTCATCCCTACCTATTTTCCTTCTGTTAATGTTAGCAATCCGATCCTAGGACCTATTTCTTAGCGACCACCATATACCTTTGAGTCCATCCTCCAACAATGAACTCAAGGTGTACCTAAGGTCTTTTAGAGACCTTAAATGCAAGGGGCTTCAAATGCCTGCATAGGATGGTGTATTGTATCCTATTAGTATCAACTAGGCAAGAGCTAGGTACAAGAGACATTCATAGTGCCATTCTCTTCAACCACAATATGATAGTGTTTGGGGGAACAAACGGGTCTAATAAGATAAATGATATGGACATTTTAGACTCGTAGACCACGGTGGAGGTAGGCTTGCATTTGAGGAACTCCACCATCCCCATGAGAGAGATGGGGGAATTACTTGATTGATGTTCATATTATGGACCTGAAGCTAATGAAAAGTATTTCCCTTGATGTAAATGGTATCTTATTCCTCCCAGAGATAGCCACACTACAATTTCTATTGAAAACATGCTTGTGGTATAAGGTGGATATTCTGGATACCATTACTTAGGAGAAGTTGATGTTTTGGATCCTGAAACCTTAACTTGGTCTAGAGTACAAATCTTGAAACCTTAACATCTTGCAAATTTTCGCCCAATCTCTTGAAATTAAATTCACCCACCCTAGTACAAATCTAGGTTGAATAACACCCTACAATGGAATATCATCTTGTGGTGTTTTTTGTCTGTTCCCCAAAGGGTAGGTTTTCTCTTGGATCTCCATTGTGTTATTAGTTGAAAATATACCAGAGGATGTTAAAAAAATGTAAATGGTTTGTCAGGATTTCAGGTTTATTCAATGCACAATAGTGGAAATATGCATTTTGTTTATTTAGACTCTAAAGTATGATATTTAAACTATAATGATTTTCCCAAATATGTATTTTTTTGTATATGTGAATTTGAACTTGTTCAAAAGAAGTGTATAAATTTTTCCTTGGAAACTTACTAAATCCCATAATCTGATATTTTTATAGTGATTTTAGGAAAAACTTCAACCTTTTATTTCATGTAAACGAACCAACTGAACTATACTGTAGTGCTCTGGTTTTTACAGCAGAGCACTGTGTAAAATTTTAGGTTTAGTTTTCTACGTTTTAACTTTACCAGTTTATGGAAGTAAACTTCTAAGAATTACTATGTGCCTAAATAATAATTAGTGTACTGTCGTGTTTTCTTTTATCACCTTACATTCGTAATTTAAAATAGACAACATACCAATATTTTCTTTCCAACAATCATGTTCTAGCATAAGAATATGTTTCACAACTCAGTAAATCAGTAAATAGCAGTAAATCAGTAAATAGCAGTAAATCAGTAAATAGCAAGTGATGCATGTTTACATTAAGTTTAAGCATAATAGTAAATAACGGAAATTACCTGATGCTGATGCTAACCGTAAGTTGTGGCAGGTTGTATAACCCCTTTAGACAGCCAAACTGAAGTGTCCACCCTACCGACCAGCTATAATCTTGCTGGCCCTTGGAAATCAAAGGATTTCCAAGCCCCCGAGCCCACAATCTGATAATCCCGAGAGCAGTCTTTCCTTCTGTTCTCAAAATCTTTCTGTTCTCCTAACTTTCTGTTCTCCCAACTTCTGTTCTTCCCTCAATCAAAAAACCTCCCCAACCTTCAACCTTCTCCCCCTCTATATACATGTCCATCCTCGAGAAGACCTTGGGCTTACTCCACTGCCCCAAACTCCCCCTCTCGAGCCCCTCAAACCTTTACTCCTTTCCCTAGTTCATTCATCCACGTCTCATTATAAAAATGTATAATTAATTACTCTTATGGAAAATTCATTTGGTTTTGGATTGACGGTCGTAATTATTTATTACGGTGGGAATTATCACCCCAAGGTTATCCATTCGGTACAAGTTTCATTAAATACAAGTCTATCCGCCATCCTTGATATTTTAATGTTATTAATGTAATTAATAAAATATTATATAATTAGTTGCCCCCTTGTCAACTTGGACATGATGTGTCTTAATGATCCACCTTATCCGTTGAGACCACTTATCTTGAGGTTTAAAGTCCAAGATTAACATCGAATAATTAAATAACCATTTTCCATCACATCACGTTCATTCAAAAAAATGATTATCCTATTATGGCTAACTTTTGAAATGGAATTAATCACACAATATTAATTTATAAATCAATATTTTAAATCTTACTTATATTGCAATTGTTACGATAGGGATATAAATGTTGCTGGAATATTATTAATTAATTAATAATAATTAGATCACCATTTAACAATAATAAAAGGTGAATTAATCATAGTATTCTTAATTATTTGTTTATCACATGAGTACCCTATCATCAACATAGCATCCTTGTTCTTATAAACAACGCACTTGTGAGGGCTTAAACAATTTTATTAATTAATTAGACACTATCATTACCCTATTCACAACAGTTCTCCTATGACAGTGTTAACTGACGACACTTGCCTTAGTTTATTATTACAATGTTTTCATATAATTACTAATTCACTTATTTACACATTGACAACCTAACCATTCATTACCTAAGTTGATTGATGTATCCTTAACTGAGTTATCTATGACTTTTATACTACTATTCAAGCATGACAAGTATGTTATACACCAGTAATATTGTACACGTACAAGGTGTGCATGCATGGCCAGTGTATGCACATGTCGGACATGTACTATAAACAAACCCCATTCCGCCTATGCATACTTGCTAACTAATAATAGTATCTACCCCCATGCAGAAGAGCAAGCATAATATATAGTATAATTACTTTAACATCCTCGGTTATTTAACAGTTAACCCTTTACGATTTAACAACATTGTCTTTATGTTTACATTAGTTTAATCAATCAAGTACAGGAAGGGTGCCTACTTCCACTAACTCGGAATCAAGGAATACTAAACCCCCAACAGTACTAACTAACACATCCTCCCATCATAACCTACGTCCAGCATCCTCCCTATCCTTCCTCTGCTAGTACAACAGTGGATGTCGGACTCACCGATCTGACCACATAGAACTTGAGAGCGATAGCGTCGGCTGAACAACGGACCTATCCTCCCCTAGCAGGCATCCGACAATCGTCATCACAACAACATGGGGAGCGTGTCTCAGCACGGCCCTCCCACGACCTCGGGTCTCATGGAAATATAGGGTGGGAAACACATCCATCCCTCTCAACATACTGGGCCTACGCCCTTATCAACTCATACTTGCTGCTATCGGGATTATCAGTTTGTGTTATCGTATCCTCATTTTGGCTGCTAAGGTTTGCTGTATGCACATGTTTTTCCTTTCCAATATATATCAGATCAAGTAACTGGCTATCCCATAGCCCTTGTGTCCTGTAGGTTAGTATTTTGCAAAATATAATTTATAGAAAGCATTTTCCATTGATCGCCAATTGATCCATGTTATCATTTTATTTCATGTAACCTTTCAGCTCATCATAGATACATATAACATTTCAATAATTCACATAAGAAGATGGTATCCACGTACCGAATCATATCTTTCACATTTCATTAAATGAAAACATATAAACATATACTGCAATCGTAAAATAAGGAAATCATATGATAATCATGACATCATAATCGCATAACATAGTAACATCATAATCATGGTGAAATCATAAAACAGAGTAACATCATATAACGAGGTCCAATATAGTTTACTCAGTCGAGCTGAGTTCGACAAAATATATAAGAAGTAAAGTATGGTGTGTCTAACTAATAAATATGCCGAATCAAAATATGGG
Source organism: Larix kaempferi (assembly GCA_027924585.1). Taxonomy (NCBI): domain Eukaryota; kingdom Viridiplantae; phylum Streptophyta; class Pinopsida; order Pinales; family Pinaceae; genus Larix; species Larix kaempferi. The sequence goes on from BSBM01001936.1 coordinate 311,355, forward strand.
CATTACATATACTTGTTTTGTTACAAGTAGTTATAGAAGGGCCATGCTCACATGAAACTATTAGAATTGATTGCAAGGTAATCAGTCCTGCAACCTCTTACAGATCCACTTTTTTCCATAAACCTGAAATAATGCTGAAAAGGTTATAGTTGCAGTCATTGCCCTTTTTAATCTATCTCTGTGAAGATAGTTATTTGTATCAGACACAGATTTTGCGAGAGGGAGCTATTGTTGGAAATATGGCAGTGTAGGTTGTCATTGTTGATGTATATGTAACTTCGGAATGTATTTCATCTATGTATTTCATATATATATTTATTGTACCCTTATAAGAGACCCTTATAAGAGATGTGTTATTCCTCTATAAGGAAGTGTCGTCTTGTGGATTGACAAGTGTCACAAGTGTGTGTACTTCCCGATGGGTTATTAGACCACCATGTGTGGGGTCGATCCTGAAATATATATTATATTGTGGATGTATCTAGATAGACAAGTCGGCCCCATAGTGTAACTGGGCAAATAGGTTAGTATAAATAGAGATCGGGAGATCTCTATTTTGATCATTCAGAAAGTCACACTTCTCTCACTCAGAAAGTGGCGCACTAGTGAGGAGGAGGATCATCTGCTACTAGGAGACTATCTTAGTGTATTTTGGTTGTACTTTGGTTGAGCCATTGCTCTCTTTATCTCTGAGGAAGTTGTGGGGTTTTTCACCTTAGGGTTTTCCCCACGGAAACTCTGTGTCTCTTGTCTCTCATGCTTTTGATTCTTGTGATGCTTGTCATGCTTATTGTGATTGTTATGCATTGATATACTGTATATGTTATTATCTCAGTGAAGATCCTAGAGTATTGTGAATTAATGCTCAAAATTTAACATGGTATCAGAGCTAACCTGAGAAGAAGACATTTTGTAGTGACGAAAACTTGAGTTTCTTGTTTATTGGGTTTCTCTCCACAGATTTTGGAAAAGCAGTATAGTAGATTGACTCTACTCATCAAGGAGAATCCATCTGTCCAATTAGAACTCAATTCTAAGCATTTTCAGATTTGGCCCTAAAAATTAGGGTTTCCACAAAAATAGGAATTTCTGAAATCTAAAGACATAGTCGGAAGCGCCTTGAAAAAATCAAAGTTTAGAGCTTTAGATCGATATTTTTGGCTGGGTAGATCTCCGGGAAACTCAAACCCTAATTCAGGGCTCTCCCTAATGAACCCGAGAGGACAAAAAGACAAATCTGAAGGGTAAAACTTTGCTGATCTCAAATTCTGAATGCACCAGGTTGATCAGCTCATCAAGGCACATCTTTCTATCCTTTCAGAAAGTTGAAATTCACATTTTGAATTTTTAGGGTTTTTCCAACAAACCCTAATCCAGGACCAGATCCAGTTTTCATCATTTCAAGTGGTAAGACCTAAATATTTTCTATTTCTATTTGAATTACTCTTTAAAATGTCTCACCACACCAAGATTGAGGATAAGCTTGAAGGGGATGATAACTTTCGAGCTTGGAAGTATAGGATTGGGTTAATCCTGGAAGAGAATGAGTTGGACTCATATATAGAAGAAGACATCCCTATCCCAGAGGATGAAGAGGCTAAAGTATTGCATAAGAAGAACTTGCTCAAGGCAAAGAGAATCATTGCTGATTCTATCAAAGACCATCTCATACCCCATATGTCTTCTCTAAAGACACCCAAAGAGATGTTTGACTCTTTGACCAAGCTATTTGAAGGGAAGAACATAAATCGGAAGATGACCCTGTGGAACCAATTGAAAGGAGTAAAGTTTCAGAATGGAGAAACCATTCAATCTTATTTTTCAAGGGTCTCCTAGATCAAGGAACAACTAGAAGCAGTGGATGAAATGGTGGAGAATGGTGAAGCTGTCATGACCACTATGAATGGCTTACTTAGGTCATGGGACTCCTTCATTCAAGGATTATGTGCAAGAAAGAAGTTGATTTCCTTGAATAGACTACGGGAAGAATGCTCACAAGAAAAAGCAAGGCTTGTGGCACGAGAAGAAAAGATGGGGAATGAAGATCAAGCTCTCACAGCGCACACCAAGAAAGGGAAGTCCAAGAGAGAGCCATCTCACTCCAAGAAATTGTCACAGCACTTCAAAGAAAGAAGAATATGCTTCACCTGTAATGAGAAAGGACATATTGCCATAAATTGTCCCAAGAACAAGAAGGACAACAACAACTTCAACAAGAAGAAGAAGGGCAGCAAAAGAAGGTTTCATGCTGATGCTGCCGAGGATGATGAACCACCCAAGAAGAAGGCTAGGGCAAAAAGTGATGATAGTAATGATGACTCATCAAGTGAAGAAGAGTATGTTCTAATCTCTGCTCTCACAGGGACTATCTCCCATGGTTGTAATGATTGGTTAATTGACAGTGGGGCTTCCAAACACATGATTGGGTTTAAGGAATCTTTTGTGAACCTATCTGAACAAGAATCACCCCATAAGGTGAAACTTGGGGATGATTATCAATACCCAATCAAAGGAAGTGGTGAAGCCTCCTACAACCTAGATTCTGGAAAATATTTGAAGATGAAAGAAGTCCTTTATGTACCTGGGCTCAAGAAGAACTTACTCTCCATGTCTGCATTGGATGCAAAAGGTATGAGGGTTGCATTTCTGGATGGCCAAGTCCTAATGTGGCCAAAGGGAAAGACCATAGATGATGCAGTAGTGATTGGAGAGCAATAGCGAGGTTTGTATAAATTGAAGGGACAACCTGAACATACCATGATGCATGAATCCATGGAGCCAAGTGAACTTTGGCATAGAAGACTTGCTCATATGCACTATAGGGAACTTCCAATTGCAAGCAAGGTTGTAGAGGGTCTTCCCGAAATCAAGACCAAACATGAAGGTGTTTGCAAAGGATGTGCAAAAGATAAGAACATTAAGAAGGCTTTCCCAAGCAGTGAAAGCAAGGCAAAGGATATACTGGAAATCATCCACTCAGATGTATGTGGTCCTATGTCATCCAGTTCTCTAAGTGGGTATGTTTACTATGTCTCATTTATTGATGACTTCTCCAGGAAGACTTGGGTCTACTTCTTGAAGAACAAAGATGAGGTACTTGATAAGTTCAAGGAATTCAAAACCTTGATGGAAAATCAAACTGACAAGAAGATCAAAACATTCAGATCCGACAATGGTGGAGAATTCACTTCAGGTGACTTCAAGAAGCTTTGCAGTGATTCAGGGATTAAGAGGGAGTTGACTGCTCCTTATAATCCTCAACAGAATGGAGTTGCAGAAAGGAAGAATAGAACAATCATGGAAGCAGCAAGGGAAATGCTGCATGACCAGGATCTACCTATTCATCTATGGGCAGAAGCAGCTAGAACAACTGTATATGTGCAGAACAGAACACCCCACAAGATATTGGACATCAAGATACCAGAAGAGGTCCTTTTTGGTAAGAAACTTGAAGTCAGCCATGTCAGAATATTTGGTTGTCCAATATACACTCATGACCCAAAGGAAAAGAGGACTAAACTAGATCCTTCAGGAAAGAAGGTTATCTTTGTGGGTTACAGTGAAAGCTCGAAGGCTTACAGATTATACTTTCCAGGGTTCAAGAAGATTGATTTCAGCAAGGATGAATATAAGTTCAAGGACAGGTAATCCAGGAAGCAAAGATCAAGAGGGAGCACACTCCAGTAGCTCCTACAAGGACGCATATTTTCAGAGGGAGTTGACCATCTTCCTACATTCCACAACAGAAAGGTGTAGAAGAAGCTACTTCAGCAGCTCCTGCCAGGAAGCAAAGACTCAGAGGGAGTCCACCCAACAAACAAACAAAGATAAGTATTTCAATTATCATTTCTTGCCTATTTTTGTTTAAATAATATTATGCTTAGGAGATGTATTGTGCATATTAGAATGATTGCATTAATAAACAAGATACTACTAATATGCATGTGATGGGTAAGTGTCCTATGGCACTGTACAACATTCCAGTGCTACTTATCTAGAATGAAACCTCTTTGCTGACATGTTGGGAGCAGTGCAAACTCTTAACAATATTCTCGTAGAGACTGGAAGGCATCTAGAAAGTTGTGGAACATGGATAAATGTTGTATTGAAGCATTGGCTAAGATAACTGCATGACTGCATGACATATTTCTTTATGTGTAAAGAATTTGTTCTGAAAATTATGAGATGTTTCTAATCATGCAATTTAACTTGTTTTGTAGGAAAGACCGTATATCTTCACCTACAAAACAAGGACTACAACATTTGTTCCAGCAACAAAGATATCTATTGAAGATATTGAAGTTCCCAGGATTTGGGATGAAGAAATGGAATGCCATGATCCATCGATCATGAAGAAGATGTTTGAGATGCAGTGCCAAGACTTGACAGGGAGTCACATGTGTGCAGATTGAAGAAAGCCTTGTATGGCTTGTAGCAAGCTCCCAGAACTTGGTGTGATACAAAGAAGAAGCTCACGGCTGAATTCGATATGAAAGATTTGGGAATGATGCATTATTTCCTAGGTATGGAGGTGTGGCAGAGTGCAGGTGGGATCTTCCTTGGTCAAGGGAAGTACACAGTAGATATCCTGAAGAGATTCGGGATGATGGATTGCAAGGCCATGGACACACCTATGGCATCGAATCTGAAGCTTCTATGTGATGCTTCATCTAAGCCGGTTGATGTCTCTATGTATCGTCAGATGATTGGGTCCTTGATGTACCTGACGAACACAAGACCGAATATTTTCTTTGCTATGAACACATTGAGCCAATTCCTGATGGATCCGAGGAGTGTTCACCTGGTTGCAGTAAGGCATGTTCTGAGGTACCTGAAGAGTACAGTGGATTATGGGCTCAAGTATGAAGTGAATCAAAAGTTTAACCTGCAGGGTTATGTTGATTCAAATTGGGTTGGCAGTGCTGCAGATAGGAAGAGCACATATGGATGCTGCTTCAGTATGGGATCAGGTGTGATCTCTTGGTTTAGCAGGAAGCAGTCCTGTGTAGCACTGAGTATAGCCGAGGCAGAGTATTTTGCAGCCTGTTAAGCTAGTTGTGAGGAAGTATGGCTACGGAAGCTACTGTCTGAGTTATTTGATCTCCCATTGGATGCTACTGGTATCTTCTGCGATAACCAGATTTGTGTGAAGCTGTCTGAGAAACCAGTGTTTCATGACAGGTCGAAACACATAGAGATCAAATATCACTATATCAGGGATATGGTGCAGAGAGGAGCTATGAAGCTCCTGTATGTTGCAACGAATGAGCAGATTGCAGATGTGCTGACGAAGCCACTAGCCAGAGTGAAGTTCGAGTACTTCAGGGAGAGGCTTGGTGTTCTTCAGATCGAGGACATTTCGAGGAAAAAGTGATGGACACATTTGCTGAAGCCATTCCAAGCAGGTTGGAAGGAGGATCCTTCACATGGCTATGGATGTAATAATTGGATGATGAGCATCAGGATGATGTTCTAGTTTCTGCTTTGTATGATCAATTGGATCATTTATATGTATATGTATGTACACATCATGTTGGATGCTGGATATGATCAGTTGGATCATTTATATGTATGTAGGCATCATGTTGGATTTTGGATATGATCAGTTGGATTATTTATATGTATGTACGCATCATGTTGGATGTTGTATATGATCAGTTGGATCATTTATATATATGTACGCATCATGTTGGATGCTAGATATGATCGGTTGGATGATTTGTATGTATTTTGTATATGCATCATGTTGGATTCTTGGACCTTGTATCTGTATATGTATCAGGTGGATACATTGTATGATCGGGTAGATCATGTATATTGATATGTATCAAGTATGATTAGGTAGATCATGTATATTAATGGATACATTGTGTGGATCATGTATCTATGTATCAGGTGGATACACTATGTATGATGATATGTATCAGGTAGATACTTGGTGTGCATCAGATGGATGCATTGTATGATCAGGGTAATCGTGGATGACAAGCTTTTCCAGATGACATGCAGTAGGATGTTGCAGTGATGTTGATCAGGATGATCATGTGTACATCAGGATGATGTATGGTGAGTATCAGATGATACTTTGTGGCCGTTGGTCAGGTTGTGCAGATGAGCATGTCTGGGAGATCCTATAGGTCGGAGTTGCGTACCCATAACAACTTGGGATGCTCTTTCGATACATTGCTCTGGGAGGACATGTAATTTGTGCCCTGGGAGATATTCAGGTCGGAGTTGTGTACCCGTAACATCCTGAGATGCTCTTGCGAGGTTTTGTCCTATGGCATGTAATTTGTTCCTGGGATATCTGGACAGGATGAAAAAGGCATCAAATGCTTCAGCCAGGTTTTGCCATGACCACATGTAATTTGCTCCTGGGAGTTCTGGATAGGATGAAAAATGCCTCAGATGCTTCAGCCAGGTTTTGTGGTGGACCACATGTAATTTTCTCCTGGGAGATCTGGACAGGATGAAAAAGGCCTCAGATGCTTCAGCCAGGTTTTGTGGTGAGATCACATGTAATGTTCTCCTAGGAGATCCTACAGGTAGAGTTGTGTTCTCGTAACAGCCTGGGATGCTTCAGCCAGGTTTTGCGATGGGTCACCTGTAATGTGCTCCTGGGAGATCTGACGGGTAGAGCTGTGTGCTCGTAATAGCCTGGGATGCTGCAACCATGTTTTGTGACGCACGTAATAAGTCCTGAGGATTCCACAGTATGGCCAATGATGATGAAGACCTGTAGGTGGTGGGCCTACATCCAGTATGAAAAAGGACTGGCTCTGTATAACTTGCTATGATGAGTAGAGTCAGAGATTGGTTGAGATAGCAGTAGCAGTGACGATGATGATGACGATGATCCCAAGAAGAAGACTTGTCTAGCAGAACTGTGTCGCGAAATACGTTCCTAGTTAAGAGGGAGTGTTGATGTATATGTAACTTCGGAATGTATTTCATCTATGTATTTCATATATATATTTATTGTACCCTTATAATAGATGTGTTATTCCTCTATAAGGAAGTGTCGCCATGTGGATTGACAAGTGTCGCAAGTGTGTGTACTTGCCGATGGGTTATTAGACCACCATGTGTGGGATCGGTCCTGAAATATATATTATATTGTGGATGTATCTAGATAGACAAGTCAGCCCCATAGTGTAACTGGGCAAACAGGTTAGTATAAATGGAGATCGGGAGATCTCTATTTTGATCATTCAGAAAGTCACACTTCTCTCATGCAGAAAGTGGCGCACTAGTGAGGAGGAGGATCATCTGCTACTAGGAGACTATCTTAGTGTATTTTGGTTGTACTTTGGTTGAGCCATTGCTCTCTCTATCTCTGAGGAAGTTGTGGGGTTTTTCACCTTAGGGTTTTCCCCACAGAAACTCTATGTCTCTTGTCTCTCATGCTTTTGATTCTTGTGATGCTTGTCATGCTTATTGTGATTGTTATGCATTGATATACTGTATATAGTATTCTCAGTGAAGATCCTAGAGTATTGTGAATTAATGCTCAAAATTTAATAGTCATTGATGGCAACTGCATGAAGATAGAGCCACAAGTAGGAATGATGACAAGAAATGTGAAAAGAGCAGATGATAGTGGCAGCAAACAGAGTAGATGGTTATGGCAGAGACAACAAAAGAGAAACATAATAAAGAGAGAGAGAAATAGAATGTCTACTTGTCCAATGCATTATGAAGAGAGGGAAATGCATAGGCAAAAATGACAGAGCACTATGATGATGGAAATCTAACTGGAATCTATGGTCTTCGATTCCAAGAGAAGGATTTTGATATTGATGTAAACTACTTCTAAAGATGTGGCTGATCAGATAAACAAACTTGCCATGGTTACAGGAGATGTAGAAACCTGTATAAAGAATTTGGCAGAAGCATGTAAAATGGATTTGGCAAAAACATGTGACAAGGATTCTAGTCCTGCATTTACATTTCTTGTTGATGCTAATGATTCTCTGAATATTACAAACCAAGAGGATGAAAGTTGTTCTCTATCAATCATGGACAAACAAGTGCAAATACACACTTCTCGCAATATACATATAGAAGGGAAAAATACTTCTATAGAAGAAGGTGCACTACAATCTCATATCAATCATGTTAATGAAACCCAAAAATTCAGTGAAGAGAAAACATGTAAAGATTGTCTCTGCATTCGTTGGACCAGTGAACGAATGCCAAACCTCCAGCCAACTTGCTTGTTTTAGAAGAAGAAGCTATAGACATTGGAGGAGATCAAGGAGAAAGGAGCTATAAGAAGCCCAAGCCATGTTTACAGAAGCACGAGAAGCAGACATGGTACTACGCAGCAAATAGGTGATTTTTGCAAATTGCCAAGGTTTAGAGTAAGCGTTGGAAGCTCTTGAAGGAAGGAGGTTGGTTAAATGTTTGATAGAATCCAAAGGAACATACCCTGTAGCAAGAAACAACAAGGAAATGTGCTTGGGAAGATTTTCGAGGGTAAAGGATCATGGACCGTCCGATCATGATGATCGACAGTGGAGATCATGTTTGGAATTGAGGTTTACACCACATTGGTTGTGTGGATGAGTATTTTATGTGTTTATAATGGTAGGCTTCACTAATGTTCATTGACGCGTAGTGAAAAGATAGTGTGGGAGCTCTAGGTGTTTGGTTCTCCGTGACAAGAACACCAACCTGGAGCTCGGGACGCCTATGTGGCCCCCTATCTTTTGCTACACATGGCATCTCTGTTCGACATGGATGATGATATGACAGTGTTGAGATGTTTTAGACATGGTAGTGATGTGTTGTAGATGTGGCCGTAAGTATTGGTAATGGAAAGTGTTACTTCGTAGCCAGATTTGTGAGTGAAATTTTGGTGGACTGCCAAAAATATGGCGAAGCTCCAAAATCGTTCGATGTGTTTAAACAATATCCTATCAGAAGTGTTAGCAGTACGCTAATATATTTGGAAAATAGCCAAAGGCTATCATAATATGTAGCAGTACGCTAATATATTTGGTAAACAGCCTAAGGCTATCATAAGTTTTAGTATAAAGCTTTAAGCTCTAGCGTAAAACATTGTTGGCAAAGTTTAAACAAATAGAGAAAAGACTAAGTATGGTTATAACTAAAACTAGTTTAACTGATCTACTTGTTAGTTGGTAAATAGCCGAAGGCTATCATAAGTTTTAGTATAAAGCTTTAAGCTCTAGTGTAAAACTTTGTTAGCAAAGTTTAAACAAATAGAGAAAAGACTAAGTATGGTTATAACTAAAACTAGTCTAACTGATCTACTTGTTAGTTAATAATCTTTTTGCACATTAAGAGTTTTAATGAAAGAGGTGTGAAGTCTATGAGGAGACACATTGTTTCATGAAGAGGTGTGAGGAAAGTGTATAAGTATGGAGATATCATATAAAGAAGAAGTGTGACTGTGGTTGATACATTGAAGATCGAGAACAAACCAAAGAGAGCAGCAGTCCAAGAAGTAAATGTAGAATTAACAAGGGTGGCAGGGTGGTTCTAGGGAAGGTTGGTGCCTGCAAAGGGGATTATGTGCTCCATGTCAGTTGTAGCTGACTAAATAGGGGGTTGTATCCTCCTACCAGTTAGTTAACGTATATCTACAGGCTTGGCCTAAGCCTGTAAGTTGATTTGTTGTTTATAATTACATATGCACAAATGGAAATCAGACACATGGGTCTTATTTGGAATCATGTCACCTAGCCCATCCTCCTCTTGGTTGCTCCGAGTTCATTCTGATGTAGATTGTCCTTGAGAAAGCTTGAACTCAAGCAACCTATTGTCAATACTTTTGTATATCCACATGCTTAATATGCCCGGAAGAGGGCTAAGGAGAATGCCCATAGATCTATTTGGGTGTTGTTGCAGGTATGTTATCTATCTTGGGGATGACCAAATAGATGAAAAGCTACAACAACTAATTTTCTATGGGCCTACCTTTCACATGGAGTACATTTACAGGTTCCTTGCAAATAATACCACATGTCCACTTTGTCTCATTATTTTTATTCCCTTGAACACAAAAAATTATCTCATTGCAATTAACATGGAACTAACTCCTACATTTATGGATCTAACTCCTAACTCCTAAAGTTCTTAAGTAACATGGATGCACAACAGAGTGGAATTCCTTCTATTTAGGTTCCTGGTCTAGGTCTTGTACTTATCCTTACGCCTTTGAAAGCAATGGCATACAAGTAGGGAATACCAACATGAGAAGGGAACCCATGATTTAACGTTGCGTCCACCTCACTAGTGAACCAACAAACTATTATAGTGAACCAAACTGGATAAGAAAACTATGTATTGAAGAGACTAGGCATTCAAATCCTTCTTTTGGGAACTTGGATTCCAACCTCCCAAGTTTGGAACTAAACAACAACATGGGGAAGGTTCCATTCCCTATTGGCTTCAAATTTCGATATGATTGGCAGACAATTAGTATGATTATCCTTTTGATCAATGTGTTGCATCTTCCTCTTTCCTCCTAGGCGATTGTACAATGTATTTAAGGCATATCCATATTCATTATCATGTGGACTATCCTGTAGCCATCTCTGGAGGTGTTTTGACATCTAGGAATTTTGTTTGTGTATTTTGACTACGTTTCATGTTAGTCTGGTTTTCTTTGGTGTTTAGGGGTGTATCCACACCATGGTTCCATACCCTATTTTATTCCATGGCTTTTTCTATGATATTTTTATGTCCCTATGGGAAATATAGAGATTGCAGGGACACAATTATATGTCTATTCAAGATTTCTCGTAAGGCACACCCAATGTTCGACATTAGAAATAAAATTTTGGATTTTTTCCATTGTTTTCATTGGCTTTGCACTGATGATGTATTCAATAAATATAAGCTCAGGGGACTCTTATGATAGGTGTCCAAGTAGACATCAATGGCCATTCAATTCTAATGCACTGATGTCCACCACCACCCAGATATCCACCACTTTCATTGATCTTAGATTTTATGGGTTTTGGGAACCCTCATTTGGTTTCATTTCACATTTTTTCTAAGGCATGATAGGGTTCATTACTGGATCTGTATTTACATGAATATGGCTTGGTTTAAACACAAGTAACAATAGAAAAAATCAGTAAGTTACATTGTGTTTCATTGATTTAGTTCATCGAATCATGTTTTAAGTAGATTCTATACATGTTTGTGGATATCATGATTGTTTTTAGTTGATTTCCCATAGGATTCGATGACTGTCTTTTTATTGTTTTTAGAACAACATTTATATGTAAATGGATAAGCCCAAGAGATATTTTGATGCATATAGAATTTCATATGTTGGATGTGGGTATCTTCATGATAATTTTTCAATTTGTTTTGCTTGGTTTTGAAGGTGTATTCGTTGGGATAAAAATTACAAATGTGTGAATGCAATTTTGATGTTTTCATATTTGGGGTTTAAATTTATTTATAATTTTTAGATATTATTATGGGTTTAACAAGATGACCATCTAGTTGTGGGGATTATAGGGGTGTTGTGGAGGATTGCATTTCAATGATTTTTTGACACTTGATTTGAGAACGATGGTGTATAGTATCGTATTAGGATCAACTAGGAAAGAACTAGGTACAAGAGACATCCATAGTGCCATTATCTTAGACCACAATATGATAGTCTTTGGGGGAACAAACAGGTCTAATAAGATAAATGATCTGCACATTTTAGGCTTGTAGACCAAGGAATGGAGGAATGAGGCACATTTTAGACTTACTAAATCCCATAATCTGATATTTTATGGTGATTTTAGGAAAAACTTAGACCTTTTATTTCATGTAAATGCACCAACTGAACTATACTTGTTTTGTTACAACTAGTTATAGAAAGGCCATGTTCACTAGGAGTACATGTTGGACATGAAACTATTAGCATTGATTGCAAGGTAATCAGTCCTATAACCTCTTACAAATCCATTTTTTTCCATAAACCTGAAATAATGTTGAAAAGGTTATAGTTGCAGTCACTGCCCTTTTTAATCTATCTTTGTGAAGATAATTATTTGTATCAGACATGGCTTTTGCGAGAGGGAGATATACCAGTACTTGTGGAATTATCACAATCAAACACTGCTTGGGATTCTCCAAAAGTGAAGTCTCTATCATCAATCCTCCATGTCACCTTTGCCATGTCTTTGTCCTCCAGCTTGCTTGCCATGCTTGTCCATGCTTCTCTACAGGCTTGGCCTAAGCCTGTAAGTTGAGTTGTTGTTTATAATTACATATGCACAAATGGAAATCAGACACATGGGTCTTATTTGAAATCCTATCACCTAGCCCATCCTCCTGTTGTTTGCTCTGAGTTCACATTCTTCTCAATCTTTGATCAATTAAATGTCATTGCTTTTCCAAGGTATAAAATTGTTAATTGCATCCGCTAAATACTTGCATTGATTACTTCTATGCTTAAGCTTGATTTGATAATCAGGATCAACCAGAATTGATTGCTGGCACACAAGATAATATCCATCACATAATTTTTCCCCATTAGGCATGACAAATTTTGGTTCAATTCTTTTTATGTAACCCTTTGCAACCTTCAATTGACCATTAAAATATGTCAGTAAATTTTTTTTTCCATTCAATCCCGCATCTGAAGATGGTAATTGCGGTTGAACCTGCCAATAAACAAATTCCTGTGAGATTCCTCGGAATAAGAATGGAATATTAAACATAGAAATAAATAGGCTTAGGACTTACCTGTTGTATTGATTTTCCAATTGGGTCACGAATATGTTCTCCCGAATTCAATTGAGTTTGTTTTGGCAAAGCATGATTAGGACTCAGAGAATTCTGTTAGTAAATAAATACTTGTAAGACATAGTGAAATAACGATTATAACATTGCACTAAATATTAAATAGTTTCAAAACTCACCGTTGACTTTGGAGTATGAAATGTATTAGATGGTATAGGAGCCATTGTATTTTTTTCCAATGAACCTTGACTAGGATTATTCTGGAGACTCTCCTAAAAAATAAATACTTGTGAGCGATTTTCAAAGAATGGAAAATAAAAATGGAAAAAATGATAGTTGGTTTAAAAAACTACATGGATTGGGGTGACTGGATTAAGAGGTGACAGTTGCGGAGGTCCTCGATTTGATTCAACATCTAACATGGAAATATTACTCTGCCAATATAATAGTTTTCATTAGACATCATGAAATCAGAAGATAAAGGGCTAGGATGCAAAAACAATAATTCATATATTACACACCCTACAACAATACGATCATGTTCATTTTAGCATTATGATTTTGAAATCCCCAACTTCAAAGATGGCCTACATAAAAAATTAAATTCTACACATGCAATCCTTACATTGTTGGATTTTGGAACAACTCTGCCACTTTCTTTCCCCACCTCCATGGCAGCTTTCCATTCCATTAATTCTTCAACATATTTTTTCAATCTTCCGAGTTCCTTGTCTTTTCTCCTAATTTATCTTTAGTATTATGACATTCCTTCTTGTAGGAACACTCTTTTCAAAATAATACAGTTGGAGTGACTTTGAATCCAACCCCACGTACACGACCCCTCCTCTCAGGCCCCAAAACTATAGCAAGTGCATCTTGCTTTGTAGCATATGCAGGAGACATTGACTCATTTTGTGTCAATTCAATTTGATTCTAGAAATGTCAACATTTCAACAAACTCATATAAGAAACATCATTAACTCTAAAAGAACCATAAATGATACAAGAATAGGTTTGAAACTTACTATTTTCTCCACAATGAATGATGACATTGGAGTGCCATCCTTCTTTTTATGGCATTTCATCCACACGTTAGCCCTAGTTATAGGCTTATCACTTGGATCACGAGATTGATTCTAGTATCAACAAATACAACAATCTAGTTAACTATATTTAAATTTGTTAATTGTGAACAAATAATAGAATTTGTTGCTACTTACGAGGTCATCTTCAACCCTAAACTAACCTCTACGGCTAGAAGTGTGGGGATCTTGTTCTAATGCCCTATTTTCCTTATTTGTTTTTGACCTCTCCTGTAACTCAATAAAAAAATAGATGCTAAGATTATAGTTGATTGTATGAGAGGATTCAAAATCAATGATGATAACATTCAAATATGTCTTTCATTTTTACCTTGAATTAAGGGTCAGATCGTAATCTAACAAATTCAATCCAATCAGTTTCATTTACTCCAATAGGAAGGTTTTCAATCCTCTCCTCATCTGTTTCGTATTTCAAATAGTATTTCTTATACAAATTATATCTATAGGTTCTCAAGCATTGAGATATTGCTTTATGACACCATTGCTCTACTGACGGATATATTTGATAGGTTCGCTACAATAGATAAAAAATACATTATTAGATACAAGCGTTATTTGAAACTAAACCTATCACACACATGCTCAATATGCATCAATAAAGTTTAGAATAAGTTCATGCTCACATTGATTGCACTCCACATGTCTTTCTTTTGCACTTCAGACACTTTTTTCGATTCCATGTGCTTGATGCCTAGAATTTCCCTTGCAAGAACACCTAAAAATGAGGAGAATTTCTTTGAATGTGGACGAATAGGTTGGGCCCTCTCATTAAATTGAATTTCAGGCAATGCAATGCCCTCTATAGTGGTTCCAAAGAGACATTTTCTTGGTCCTCTACTCCTTCTTTTCACATTTATTGCAATACTAGCTTGGGTAGATGCATTTGCATCTTCTAAACCATGCTGTTGTTGTGGTGGATCTTGATCCAAAACATGCTATTGTTGTGGTGGATCCTCCTCCAAAACATGATCTTATTGTGGTGGTTCCTTTTGAAATTTTTTTGGAAAAACAAACCAGTACCCCTGTTGAGACAATGACAATATGAAATTGTTAATATGAAATTTTGAAATACTTGTATAGGACAAAAAATGTTTAGAAATGATCATACCTTCCAGTGGTTCTTTCACATCTTTCTCAATATTATGTGCATTAGAATTGTTGTCGTCACTATAGCAACTAGATTCACTTTGTAATGGGACAGTGGATCCCGATGCTATATTTTGTTGAAATTTGTTTCCCATCTTAGAGCCTATGGTCAAGTATATTATGAATTTTTTTAATATAATTGTTTATTTATTAAAAAATAAATAATAAGTTACCATCATGTTTAAAATATTTACCTAAAGTTTTGCCACATATAACATTGTCATTTCTTTTGGTAATGCGGCCTGACTTTATTAAAAGTGATGTATTGCAACGTCTTAATTTAATCCCGTTAGCTCCCTACAAATATGGATTGCAACTCTTGCTCAAAGAAAGTTAGACAATTTTTAAGGTATAAAAGAAAGGACGATAATTGTTAAAAAAATATTGAAGTTATTGAAATCCCAAACAAAAAAAAATAATGTCATACTTTGATATTGACATCTGCAAATAAACTGCATAACAAAAAAAATCATTTTTATTAACACATTGTTGAAATAAGCCAACTAACACAATCCTGAAAATAAAATAGTATTTATGAACATTATACAAATATCTTCAACTCATTCATAATAAAATGTCTAACAATATATACTAAAATATAGAGGGGGCTTTTTGGGAATACTCTGTGGTCAAAAGTTTTACAGGCAAAATATATGAAATCTAATGTTATTAACTGGTTCAGGATGCTATTGCATCTTGGACTGCTCAGGATGCTAATGCAACTTATGAATCCTAGACACACTCTCTTCTTCTATTTAGATTCTTCAGGTATTCTGTGATGTGTAATCTTCACATGCTTCATCGAATCTTCTATTATTAAACCTTTTAATTCATATTTCTATCTTTTGCAGATTTTGATTATTTAACCAATTAAAATCTCAATGGACATCTTCCAGGTTTGCTGGCTTCACGCCTTTTCAAATCTCTGTTTTAATGAACTAATTAATTAATTAACTAGTCAATTAATTCAGAAATTAACTTCAAGCTTGTAGGATTCATTTCCTTCAAAACTGCATGCTTGGGCTTTCCAAGGGCGTCCTTATCCCAAAACTTGGGCATGATCTTCTTTAATATTTTGGCTTCTTCTTATTAATATCTCCATCTTTATAAGATCTGCAGTGACGGTGGAGAAAAACTTGTCACAGAAAAACAGAGCAGCTGTCTTGCCCACAAGATCAGATACCGGGACCTGGTCACCTCTATTGTTTGATCACAAAGTTACGCTCATCAAAAACCAAGAGTGACTCTAGGGTTTGCAATTCTGAGGACATAACAACCATATTGCCAATAGGGGCATCTCAAGACATGGGAAAATATTTAAAAAAAAGGTTGGATTGGTCCTAACAGATGTTGTCTGTGTATGCAGAATGCTAAAACCACAAAACATCTTCTTGTGGACTACGAATTCATGAAGAGTGTTTGGAAATTATGCTGCACAGCTCTAAGTACTGAGCAGATGTGAGGTAGGGTTTTGAGAATTTTGATATAAATTGCTTAACTGGTTTAGAATCTGTAAATCTCACCATTTACTCCCGGTTTAGATTCCAATATTTCTCCTTGAAGAAATTCTGCGATTTTTGCTAACTAGATGTTGGAGAGACTGACTCAGGTGTTTAGAAGACCTTTGTAACTTTTGGAAAGAGAGAATTTGCAGTTTTTGTTTGTATTTGTGAGTAAGTGGATTTCCCGTAACGATACATCTGGAAAATTCTGGTAACCCTATTTTAATACTATGAGATTAAGGAACGGATCATGTCTTCCCATCTCCTGCATCAACAAGGGTGGAAACGGCTATTGGCACCACATGATGCGTTTTCAAAATTGACTTGGGAGAAAAACGTTGCATGTTGGCCTACTTATTTCAAATTCACAATTTGATGATGTAATGTATTTTAATATCTAATTCATGAATGGACAAAAACAAGTGACAAGATAACAAAAAATGTCTTTGCAAAAGGCCAATTATCCACGGTAAATGTCATTTGCAAGTATGGATTTTAAAATACTCATCACAATTCATCTGGTCGAAAAGGGGCAATAAGGACAAAACAATGGCCAATAAGGACAAAACAATAGTATGAGCTATATAGTACAAAGGGACAATAAAGACAAAACAGTAGTATGAGCAATATAGTACAAACAATAATACAAGGTAATGGTACCTGTTTTTGTTTCCACGGGTTAAGATTGCCTGTTGTAAGAGAGATTGCTTCTCATTTCCTCTAGTCTTCATAGCTTTCTAACTCCAACGCTTTGTTGAATTAAAATATTGTTAAATAGAGATGAGCTTTGTTCCTATTTATATTACAAAATGAATAAAAATTTGGACATAAATCTAAACACTAAAAACAATGGAGGGAAATATAAATCCAAAAATTCTTTTCTTGACAATAGATGTTCCTATTTCCATTTACAGATGTTGCTATTTTCACCAAATTATTATATAAAGTACATGAAATACTTAGAAATTAGAAAAAAAACTAGAAAAGTATCACCAAATATTTTATAGTTAGAATTTAAGACTTGGTTGGATTTGCCAAGACTTATACATTTTTAAGTATGGATCCTTAAAATTTTAAGAGGTAGTCATGATTATAGAAGATACACAATCCACTAAAAAATGCCCAACTAGAAGGAAAGCATATGGATTTGAAAAAACATAAAGTTAGCATCTTCACATGTACAAGAGTAAAATCATTAGTCAAACAATATAATTTCTCAATCAAACTAATGGTGTGAAAAAAAAGTCTGTAATGGTGAGTGTAATGCATTGGTTTTCAGTGATACAATATTCTCCATGGATTGGTAGAATGGTGTGTCTCTTCTTGCACTGGAAGAGTGGGTGGACATTACAATAGTTGTGTTGTTATGTGATGATTAGTCCCACTCCCTATCGATGTCGATATAGTGGTTAGATCCCCTAACGATTCCCACTCCTTGTCGATGAGGACACATTAATGGGTAGTAGCCATGCATTGTCTTATGAAACACCCATGAGGGATTCCCATGATACATGTTGTGTATTTGTGCATTTTCAAACGCCAGTGAGAGGACTAGTCAGAGAGACAGTAGCATTTTCCAATGCCACTGAGCCAAGGGATGGATCCCTTAGCAAATAGTTGGCCCTCACCTATTTTATCCCTTGATGGTGGTACCAATACTTAATGATGGTGGATTGAGTTGGTTTCCTTGATGGGTGTTCCATGTGTTATAGGTATAGAGAAGTCCTTATGTGGTTGCGAGCCCCTCTTGTGTGTATGATTGGGGTTTGTTATTCTCTAGCTCATTATCCTTCTGTAGTAGAGCAATTATACTCATGTATTCTTTGATGTGTAACGCATGGTCTCCCACAAGGTATGCCTTCGCCTGGGGTTTATGGCAAGATGAGACATTGTGAAGTCATGCATGACTCTTGATTTTGTAGATTCTATCACAGTGAAAGGTTGACGTAATTGGGTTTTCTCCCCCATGAGGGCTTCCCATGATACATGTTGTGTAGTTGTGCATTTTCTATATACATGTGATCCTATAATTTGCTTACTATTGCTATAGCTACCCTCATATCTAGGGATGAAGTTGGAACGTAAGCATGTTGTTTTGCATTAATATACCTTTGAAAGAACCACCTATATTATAATGTTGTTTGTCATTATAGCCGAAGACACATTCACAGGAGGGTGTGGCCCACCCATCACAGGGTTGTCATGAACGGAGAGTGCATCTGCATTTTAATACTAGAAACAAAAGTGAGAGTACTCACAATGTCTTCCAAGAGCTTGGACACGCTTTGAAAACATGATTTCAACCAAACCGAGAATTTGCAAACACAATTTCAACCAAGCCCAAATTGATTGATAAAACTAGAGGAGATATAATTGCGCTTGGGATGGGGGTTGGGGAGGTTGTTCGCTCGTGTGATTGCCATGGGAAACATTCTCGCGGGTGGAACTTGTCCCCTCCTCCACGTGGCTAAGAGACACCCCATCCGGGGAAATTTTTTTAATTATTTGGTTAAATAAACCATTTTAAATTAGTAGCTTATTAAATCCATAGGGAGATCAATAATAAACAAACAATAATAATCATTCAAAAATATTTAAATAATAAACTAGAATAATGGTAACACTTTTTCATTTTGTATATTGTAAATTAAATTACATCAAGAAACGATGCCTGCATTTTCTAAGATTCGAAAGGTTCAACTTTATACCATTTTTAAAGATTAAAAAGATTCAATTTTATACCATTTTCAAAGATTCAAAAGATACCATTTTCAAAGACTAAAAATTTCAATTTTTGAATTTTGGTGCGGATGAATAGGGTGGGAATGATTTGCTCTAGCTTAAACCACGTGCATGGAGAGATAGACAAAAAATCACAATAAAATGTTGTTGGGTTGAACCGCGCATGGAGAGATAGACATAAGTGTCGATCAGAAGGAAAGGGAGTGAGATGAACTGCGGAAATCAGGTTCCAACGCTATCCATGTAGCTCTTCTTTTTATTTTTTATGTAGGAACCACCTGCAATTTCAACAAAAAAAACTTCCCCAAATTATTGAACTCTTACCTTGAGTATAAATTCAATTTCTTTGTTCAGAAATGATGTTTTCCCTTTAATAATATGATTACAATTGGGCCATGATCTACTGCTGCTCATACACAAATGGAATCTAAAATGGAGTTCTATTCCCAAACAGAGTATACCTGGGTATTCAAATTTGCGCACAATGACAATTTGCCACGCTTTTTCCTCCAGGCCAGCGTTCATTTCTTCAGTGTTTGTTTCAACATTTGAGAAACTTAGTTTTTCATGAACAAGTGGAAAAAAATAACTACTAACCTTCAACACACTTCCAAATAGTCAAACCCTAACACTGAAATAT
The DNA here is from genome assembly GCA_027924585.1 of Larix kaempferi. NCBI lineage: Eukaryota > Viridiplantae > Streptophyta > Pinopsida > Pinales > Pinaceae > Larix > Larix kaempferi. The sequence continues at coordinate 331,211 of BSBM01001936.1, forward strand.
GGAACCTGGCTATCAATTCCGTCACTCAATCTCTGTATAAAAAGGTTAAACAAATGCTAAAATCTCCAATATTTTACCTTAAGCAACAATAGATTCTCACCCAACACATTTATTTATTCTGTTAAATTTTGGTTAGGGTTAGCGTTTAATGCAGAATGTACTTTAAACAATCTAATTAAAGTAACTTGATGTTCCAACTTCAATCGCTTCACTTCCTTTCGATTTGTATAACCTGAGATCTCATAGCATAAGGACACTCGAGTGATAAACAATCACATCGATTCAGTTTTCAGAAGGATCTTCCAATTCCAAATCCTTTGCAGAAATCGCATATTCCTGTAGTTTCTTACTGTCAGGAAGTCAGCCAATTAACAAAGCCTATGTACTCATTTTTCGCTGCAGGAATTACATACAAATTCCAGAGTAAATGACTTTAGGTTTTCAGCAGGACGCCATTCACATTTAATAGAGACAATGAACTTCATAAAAAATACATAGAAAGAGATATTCACAAGTCCATATGCATGTAAAATGCTTTCATTAATCAAATTCAATTACTCAGAATTTCGTGACCTGATTACACAATATGGGAGTATTCTACCCCGGTCCTCTCCTCTCTATTTTCCTATCCTCTCTGCCTCTACCTCACCTCTGCTCTACCTCTGTCATGGCCCGTAGGATTACAATCGTATATATAAAGAATCAATTTAACAGTTTAACCCTAATGACCTTTCTATATTTCTGTAACTGCCTCCCTAAATAGGAGTTGGGGTCTAGCCTAAAGGATGATGCATCATTGACACCTCATCACACTTGGAAACCTCTAGTTTAACCTTGCAAACTATTGAACATTTACAATATTTTTACATTGAACCCCTCCTTGTTTTAAGGACAAGAGTCAAGACCTCATGGTCTGTCAAAAATTTAAAACTTTGAATGTGAGTTTGTTTGAGGATCGATCTGTTGAGCCATGGCCTGAGGAGGGATTGTTGAAGTCTGATCTTCCTTACCGTCATCTATTGGGGTTACTCTGTGTCCTGATTGAAGAGGCCACAACTGGGGGTGGCTTGGTTTGATTGTGCCATGGACTTCTGTTGTATGCAGCAGCGTATGTAAGGGTTTGTTATATAGGCCACAAGAATTGTGAAATGATATTTTTCCATTTCTCTTGCAAGTTAAAAAAGTAAAAAAGAGTAACACGAATGGATCACTAATATATCGAAATGGAGAAAATAACTAATATGATAAGTAGACCTCTTTCCTTTAGGCTCAGGGAGGATCTGTCAAGATTCAAAGAATCGATAGATCCTCTAATCTAGGCAGAAAAAGTGATTCATTTTTTTGTGTGACCAGTATGCAATAAACACGCTCCTCGGGTAACATCAGAATGAACTAGAGGAACCAACAAGAGGATGGGCTAGGTGACACGATTCCAAATAAGACCCATGTGTCCGATTTCCATTTCTGCATATGTAAGTATAAACAACAACTCAACTTACGGGCTTAGGCCAAGCCTGTAGATATACGTTATTAAACAGTCTTAAGGATGAAAATCAATTTATTTTAACATAATAGTGACAATTACAATTACAAGAACTTTACAAGAACTTTAGCAGTTAGTGTGATGAACCTGCAATAATTAATTAATGCAAATACACGCGATATCAGAAATAATAGAACATAATCACTTTTATATTGATCATGGGCCACTTCGAGGGGGCAACCTCCTTTCAGCAAGCTCAATACAATTAGCTTCCGGTGCCTTCAATGACCTCAACACACACTTATATACTAAGTCTATGCCCAATACTATGAGTCAAAACCATGGGACATATAATACTATGGGACGACTTACAAAGCATATGCGTCCAATACTATGGGTCAATACTATGGACTAATATAAACTACGGATCAACAAATACTACGGGACGACTTAAAAAGCATATGCGTCCAACACAATATACTAACATAGTAAAGAGAAGGGTTGACATAGGTTCCTAACATCCCCTCTCCCTTAGAAAAAGATTTGTCCTCAAAGCTTTGGTTGGAAAAATTGCTGCAGAATCTGAAGGAGTGGTTCCCCGGTAGCATCCTCAGGTTGCATTTCGGGCCACTGACGCCTTTGGAGTGTCAAGGAGGATTGCTTGGAAGGCTGTAGATGAAGAAGAACCCTGTCAACTGCGTGGAAAATGCGCTCAGAATGGTGCTGATCGGCTTGTTGTTTCAGGCGAATTCTGGCCATGTGAAGATTGTCCTGCAGAATGAGAAGAATCTGATCGTGGTTTCGAAGAACCGAGTCAATTTCCTGAAATGGGGAGCTGCTAAGGGTGTATGGAAGAAGAATTGGCGATGTTTTTCCATAGACTACTTCATATGGTGTCCTTTGAGGTGTGGTATTGTACCACCAGAGCGCTACTAGGAAATCCATAGAAATAGTTGGCCAAAGCTGTGTAGGGATGGGCAAGGGTTTGAGCAATCCCGAAAGGAGTGCCGTTTCCCCCTTGTTGACTTGGAAAGTATCATTGTCAGCCACCATCTGTTGAATTGTCATTTTTAGTCCCTACCAAAAGAAGTTACATTGTTCCCGGTAATACATTTTACAGAACCCAGAGTGCCTTGTTGATGAAGAAGCATGGAGTTCGTAGAAGAGATAGCCCTGTTGAACATATTGCAACCAATTTGGAACAAGAAGAGAAAGAGCTGTAAGAGAAACTGGGTCATCAATTGTGCGAGAAGGAGCATCTTCCACCATATTGTCCTTACCCTTCTTGTAAGTGATCACATAGGGATAACCCATTTCAGGTGTGTTGGGGAGGAGACCCATTGTTCCAGAAAATTTTCCAGACTCGGGAGATCAGTCTTGATGCAGAAATAATTCCCTAATAGGTATGGTTGCCACTTATGTACTGCATGCAAAATAGCCATCATTTCCTGCTGAGAGGTAGATGTGGCTAAATTCTTACCGAAAAGGTCTCTTGAAGGAAGCAAGCGCATTGGTTCAACAAAGATACCTGCATATCTATCCAAGGAAGTAGTGGAGACTGTTGATGGGTGCATCTGAATGGAATTGAGCTGAGCGATGACACCATGTGAATGATTCTTAAGGATTTTTTCCATGCGATGTGAACTGATTATGTAGAGAGACCCTGGTTGTAAGCCCATAAATTTGTGTTGTGCCCCATTGACTTTAAACTGCATCCAAAGTTCAGCAAAATCCCATAGGATGGGGCCAAGTGTGCGTAGCCATTGAACACCCAAAACCACATCACATCCACCTAAGGACAAGGCAAACATGTCAGAGCGTAGGTTATAATCTTCCATAGAGATATGCACATTGTGACACTTCCCCTTGCAAGGTAAGGTGCCCCCATTGGCAACCATGACTTCAAAGTTGGAGCAAGGATGGACAAAACAATTAGCCGATTTTGCAATCCGAGGGTCAATGAAGTTATGAGTGCTACCAGAATCAATGAGTATGGTAAGAGGGAGCTTCTTGAAGTATCCCCTCACTCGCATTCTTTGTGGGGTGGTGACGTCGGTTATAGCATGGAGAAAGATCTCAGGTGGGTCGTCCTGAGATGGGGTGTCAACAGGCGGGTGTTGAATGTCGACTTGATCATCTACTGTATCTGTAGCTTCTTCACCAAGTTCTAAGGCAGGCGGATAATCCACATCCAAGAGATAGAGCTTTTGTTGAACACATCTATGTCCCCGAGTGAATTTCTCATCACAATTATAGCAAAGCCCTTTTTCTCGGCGTGCCTGCATTTCTATTTCAGAGAAATGCTTGATAGGAGTTGGTTGAGGAGCAGGCGTGATGGGAGGTCATTGGGAACCCATATTTCTGAAGGGAACAAAGGTGGGTTTGGAGCATTGTTGACTTGCAATATTTTCCTCGGCCAGCTTAGCCAACCCTAGGACTTCCATCATTGTGGTGGGACAAAACATTTTGACTTCTGAGCGGATTTCATCTTTGAGACCACTGATAAAACAACTCCTGTAGAATTCATCAAACAATCCTTCTGTGTGATTGGCCAATTTCTCAAATTCTGTCTGATACTCTCTCACTGTGCCAATTTGGTGAAGTTTAGTGAGTGCTCCTGTGAAATCATCAAAAGCACTAGGACCAAATCGTGGCAAAATGAGTTGGCAAAAATCTATCCAGTTTGGCTTGGGATGAGCTTTGATGTACCAATGGTACCATTGAAGGGCTTCCTATTCCAAATGAAAGGATGCAAGCATAAATTTTTGAGCATCAGAAGTATTATGCAGACTGAAATATTGTTCTGCTCGATATATCCATCCAGTCGAATTAGTACCATTGAAGCGAGGAAAATCAAGCTTTGGCCCACGAAAATTGCCGGAAGAAGAGAACTCGGTGGCTGCAAAAGATTCTGGCTGTCTGGTATTGTTCATGGCTGAATGCTGAAGATGGAGGCTGAGAAATTTTTCATCCAGATCTTGGAGTTTGGTTTGGATGGCTGCAAGTGCTTCCTCCATGGTGTGTGCTCCTGCATGGGTGACAACCATAACCAGGTTTTTTTTTTTTTTTTTTGGTGGAATGGGTAGAAAAACACAAACAGAAGCAGATTTAGTAAAGGGAAATTTTGATTGGGGAAACAATCTGATGGGTAATTGGGGTTTGACTAGATTTTGGACACTGTTGAAAGGACAAGAAAGGAAAAAGGGGGATTTCAGAAGCGGGGTGATAGAATGAGAAAATTTCGCAGAGAGGGACAAAGAAGCAAAATTTAGAAAGGAACTCTGTGGTAAAATTTGAAGGTGATTGGGTGAAATCTGAGGAAGTTATGGCAAACCCTAAAAATAGACAAGTGTGGGATTTCGGGCTTTGGGAAGGGGAATTAGGGATAGGGTCCTCAGGAATGAAAGTTGCAAAATGGGATGACAAGGGTTACCCAAAAATTTCAAGGGAAATAGAGTGAAAACAAGGGAGATATGGAGAAAAAACTGAATTATATATATATATATATATATATTTTCAGAAATGGATTGGCAACAGCGGCGCGGAAGGGATCGAAAACGGTTGGATCTGAAACGGCGACTGGATCCAGAACGAATTTCAAAATAGATTTGAAACGGCTAGATCTGGAGCGGAAGTGATCGGCAATAGTTCAACTGAAAGTAGATATGGACCCCAGGTATGTACGGCTTCCTAACAGTTTAGGTGTTTCACTTGGCCACCAATGTTGTCTGACGACTTGCGTATTGGGGCAGTACCCCTCACTCCATGGCTCAGGTAAAACTGATAACCGCTTTGCCACAAACGACAACTCTTGGTTTACCTCACGGGTGGGAACTAGTGAATCAGGTAGGGCTCGTTGCCCTTTTCACTGGCAGGTCCTCTCAATGGGATAGCTACTTTGGGGTTCCTGTGGTACTCCTCACAATGAGTTTTTGGGCTTATGCCCAAGTACTTCCCACAGTTAAGCGGATAGGGATTATTCCCAAATCCGAACCTGCAACAGATGCGAAAAAAAAAAATTGGCAGAAATTCCACCCAACGAGCCCAAGAAAGTGCTCTGATACCAGATGTGATGAACCTGCAATAATTAACTAATGCAAATACACGAGATATCAGAAATAATAGAACAGAATCACTTTTATATTGATCATGGGCCACTTCGAGGGGGCAACCTCCTTTGAGCAAGATCAATACAATTAGCTTCACGGTGCCTTCAATGACCTCAACACACACTTATATACTAAGTCTATGCCCAATACTATGAGTCAAAACCATGGGACATATAATACTATGGGACGACTTACAAAGCGTATGCATCCAATACTATGGGTCAATACTATGGGCTAATATAAACTACAAATCAACAAATACTACAGGACGACTTACAAAGCATATGCGTCCAACAACAATATACTAACATAGTAAAGAGAAGGGTTGACATAGGTTCCTAACAGTTAGTTCCATAAATGTATGAGGTTTGTTATTTAGCTACAAGTTATGTTTCCAAGTATATCTTGTATGCCTGTGAGCATTAGAGGTTAGAGAGAGAGGCTTGAAAAATGATGGTTAGGAGGGTTAGTTATACAATGTAAGAATCAAGGCAAGAAAAACAGAGAATAAGTCAGAGTTTGTTTATTAGCCTGCAAATTTCCAAGTAATAAATGGAAAAGGATTATTTTCCATGATGCTGTGTGTTGATTTCATATATGTCTATGTGATTGATGAACTCTGGTGAATATACAAGCTAACCAACAAATGAATTAGTTAATTGTGTTACTCTCTATTGGGCTACATTTTAATTTTAAGGTTGAATTAAGATCTAAGGTTGAGTGTTGACTACATTGTAATTACGCTTAGTATGAAGAGGAGTGATGTTGTACACTCTGCATTGAAGGGCTGCCTGGATTGAATTAGTTTTGAGTCTGGGTAGAATATTTATGGGTTCTACTTTCTTAGAAGTTAGATGCCATATTGGTTCGAATTTCAATGGTTCTACAAATTGACATCTAAAGAGACAATTACAATAATGCATTAAGCCACAAAGATTATTTCCAGAAGATCTAAGTCAAATACTTGAACAGTTTAGGGAGTTTTTTTATATGAGAATACCTCTTAATAAGAAATGTGTGTTTATGCAGTTGCTTGAGAGCAAGTTGTTAGTGCAAAGTTGTGTGTTTTCAATATATATGAGGTTTAGTATCAACTAACTTTTTTAGTTCATTGTAGACATAATTTCGAAGGAGCTTGGAGCACATTATCAAATGGACAAAAGAAACTAGATGAACTTGAAAAATAGGTATAGTTTCTATATTTGGTTATTCATCGTGATATCCCCAAAAAATGTATCAGTGCTAACTTGTTCTCAATTAAATTTATGTGCCTTAATGGAAATTGGTTATGTGTAGGACACTACAAGAATATAGAGATGGGGTTGAGGAATTATTAAAGTTTGTCGAGGTGCATTCAAGGAATAAGATGTCCATAAAATGTCCATGTAATAAATGTGGCATAGTCAAAGTACAAACGTTTGATAAAATATGGGAGCACTTGATTTGTGATGGAATAATAGAGAAATATAAAATTTGGTATTTTCATGGAGAGAGCATTCACAATCAGGTATCTTGAAAAAAAGAATTGATCTAGTTTCAAACTTACTTGTATTACAATAAAGATATAAAATATATTTATATGTGCTTAATTATGTTTTCCTCTCACCTTTAGATTCCATCCGTTATTGATGAGGCTAGGAAACGCTCTGAAAATGAGCCACATGAAGTTATGGAGCATATATCATCTCAACTGGTAAGCTAACTTGCATTGGTAAAGGCCCCTATTTGACCAATATCTATTCATTCTAATTTTCATAAAAACCATAAAATCACTGACATGAATTTTAATTTTCTTATTAATAGGGTTATGGACATGTAGAATTCCATTACGATAATCAGGTTGATAAGCCTAGAACATCGTTTCAGAATGGTAATGATCCCCTCGAAAAGGATGATGATACAACCATTGTTGGTGATCAAGTGCTTCATATGGTGAATGATGCTTATCCATGTCTTGATGAAAACCTAAACGAAGGTTGTGATAATGTGGGGTTGGCATCAACAAATGTACTAAATGAAGTTAATGAATATAGGAAGTTAATCGAAGATGCAAAGATGCCATTGTACCCTGGTTGTGTTGATTTCACAAAACTATCAACAACCATGGAATATTACAATCTCAAAGTGAATAGTGGATGGTCTGATAGAAGTTTTGGCTAAATGTTAAAATTGCATAAAAATACACTTCCTAGAGATAACACACTTCCAGATTCTACATATGCTACAAAAAAGTTGATAAAATCATTGGGATTAAACTATGATATGATACATGCATGTCCCAATCATTGCATTTTATATAGAGGAAGTAATGAAAGTAAAGACGAATGGCCAACATGTGGAAAATCTTGATGGAAGGTGGATGCTCAATATCAAAAAGTGCGTCAAGGTGTTCCTGCAAAGGTGTTAAGATATTTACCCATAGCACCGAGGCTAAGGAGAATGTATAAGTATCATTTTCAACAGCACAAATTGTATTCAAGTTTTCACCTTCTTGTATTATCTTTACCATTTTTCATAGTGTTATTATATGATAATATTATATATAAATGAAAGATTTTCTTTGTTGTTCTAGCTCTGCGGACATGTCACAAAAAATGAGGTGGCATCATGAGAATGCAAGCAATGATGGTCATATGCGCCACCATGTTGATAGCCCAACCTAGAAAACTATTGATGAAAAATGGCTTGGTTTTTCAAACGAACCCCACAATGTACGACTTGCAATGGCAAAAGATGGATTTAATCCATTTGGAGACTTGAGTAGTACATATAGTGTTTGGAATGTAGTGTTGGTTACATACAACGTCCCACCATGGTTGTGCACAAAAAGGAATTTTTGTATGTTAACATTGTTAATACCTAGTCCCAAGCAACCAGGTAATGACATTGATGTGTATTTGGAACCCTTGGTAGATGAACTAAAGGAATTATGGGACCATTTAATGGGAAGGAGGAGCTTCGTTATGCCCCTCCAGTTGTAAGAGTGTCAAATATTTGTAAGGAACAAAGGGAAACGAAACAGTTTGGGGGAAGAGTGAATCAAAGAAAAGGAAAAGAAATAAGGAAAAAGGTGAAAAAACTAATGTTGTGGTGTGAAAGAAACAATCAATCCTATTCAATCTTCCATATTGGGAAGTATGTAGAGACATCAACCATTCCTAATTATTATACATTGCATGCTTATATGACGTCATTGTGCTTAGATGTCTTCATTGAATTCATTGTTTATGATTTCCTCCATATTAAATAATTTTTCAATATTCTCAATGTGTTGGAATGCAAAAACACCTACAATGTCACAATTTAGATGTAATGCATGTGGAGAAGAATGTGTGTGAAAGCATTTTTGGAACTCTTTTGGATATAAAAGGGAAGTCCAAAGATGGAAAGAAATCTCGAGATGACTTGCAAAAAATGGGTTTGAGAAAATCACTGTGGCCAGAAGTTAAAGGAAAGAAAATATTCCTTCCACCTGCACCGCATACTCTTTCAAAGAAAGAGAAAGAGACCCTATGTCACATTCTTTTCACATTAAAAGTGCCAGATGGTTATAGCTCTAATCCAAAAAATCATATATCTATGGAAGAGCTTAAGTTCCATGGAATGAAAGCACATGATTGCCATGTTCTAATGCAACAACTTCTCCTAGTAGCTCTATGCCATGTGCTACCAATTGTTGTTCGAAAGATGCTTTGTAAGCTTTGTTACTTTTATAGGCAAATTTGTGCAAAATCGGTTTTTAATAGAGAGCCTTGACAAGTTGGAAAATGATATCGTGGAGATAATGTGCTCGCTTGAAAAGTACTTCCCTCCTTCATTTTTCGATATAATGATGCATTTGAATGTGCATTTGGTACGTGAGCTTCGATATTGTGGCCCGGTTTCATATAGATGGATGTACCACTTTGAGAGGTACATGAAACTTTACTTGCTATCAAGAACCACAAGAAGAATAATTTATTCAAATATTTTGACATTACTTTAAAAATATGCTCTTTTTGTAGGTGTATGAAAGTATACAAGAGTTATGTTAAGAACAAAAATAGGGCTGAAGGATGCATTGTTGAAAGCTACAATGTGGAGGAATCAATAAAGTTTTGTGGAGGATACTTGAAAGGTATGGAAGCTATTGGAACCACACATGGTCGAAATGAAGTGTGGGATGACGAAGTTGAAGAAGTAATTCTAGATGGAAAGCCATTATTTGCTTCAATTCCATCAGAAATGGATAACATTAGTTGGGAACAAGCCCATAGGTGGGTTCTATTTCACACAAATGAAGTTGATCCATGGATAGAGTAAGTAACATCTTTGACCTTCAAAATTTTGTTTGTTTGTGGTTTAACAAAACACAGATCCACGCATAGAATAATGTATTCGACATTTCAAATTATTTTTATTCATATTTTATAAAAACACATTAATAGCCATTTTTACTGTCCATAATTGTCAAATTAGGTTGCACAAAATGGAGAATCTCAACTCATTTAACCAAACCAAAAAAGATGAAGCTCTATTGTAGAGACTCCACACCCAACAATTTTCTAGTTGGTTAAAAAAATAGGTGACTTTATACTATTTATATTGTAAGTACTTAAAAATCAATACATGTTGAATATTGTTATGTACAAATTTAAATATTTTATCATAGGTTGGATGTATGTGTTCTAACTACATTAAAAAAACTGAAAAATATGTAGGTGCAAGGAGACGTAAATGTGTCTGATACACTTAAATGGCTAGCGCGGGGCCCAAGGAAATTTGTGAATAAGTACAAGGGATACCTAACCAATGGTTATAGATACCATACAAAAAGAATGTATAATGAGAGAACCACCCAAAATAGTGCTGTGTTTGGAAGCCGAAACAATGATGAGGTCAAGTTCCAAAGATCCAAACCCTGTACTTCAGAAAACAACATTTTATGGAGTAATAGAAGAAATAATTGCATTGAACTATTTTTGTATGGAGTACACAGTGTTCAAATGTAATTGGGTCGATGTATACAATAAGAGAGGGATTAAAACTGATGATTTGGGTTTTACAATGGTGAATATGAAGAAATGATTAAGTCAGAATCATTGGCAAGATAATCCATTTATTTTGGCATCGCAAGCTAAATAGGTATTCTATGTACAAGATCCAGTTGAGACTGACTAGTATGTAGTGTTAACATGTGCTCCAAAAGGATTGAGAAATAGTACATCATATGAACCCCAGTATGTAGATTTGTTAGGGGTTACAGACTTTCAAGAAGCAAAATGTGTAAATGAAGAAGATATAGTCGATGTCGATGTTGACGTGAACGGGGATTATGTCCGTTGAGATTGTGAAGGAATATGGTTGAATATTAAACAATAAAACATATCAATTCTGCTATATTCACTTTTACATGGTATATACATTTGCAGACTTTGCATATTGGGTCACTAATGGTTTGGATTTACATTGAATGAATGATGTTATTGATAAATGCTAGTTTTGATCTTTTGTCTTGGACTGAATTAAGATGTTCTTGGACTATCCAGTGGATTATTTACAGCTCGTCCTTTATGTTTGATTATGCTCTTGGAAAGTAAGTGGACTATTATGTGGTTGTAATTGCTTCATATTGACTTTCTAGATGTGTTAACTTGGGTATGGAATTATATCATTTTATAGTGGTGTATTTTTTGTTGTGTTTTGCATTTGTTTTTTATTTTTAAATAATTAACTTGGATTTATTCCACAATAGATTTCTTTAAGGAAAAAATTAGTGTTGTTCTGTGTTTGTTTTGCATGCTTGGAATTTTATAAACAGTCTTTAAACATATGGGGCACAATATGCTAGTTGACCTGTTCTCGTGATGATTGTAAGTAGCAACAATTCTTGGTGGATTTCTACTGATCTTGTATGGTGCTTATATATTTATAGTACTTACCTATATCATTTTTCAGGAAATTCCTTCCAGGGAAAGCAGTCACGTTTTCAATGTTGGAAATCCTAATAATGAGGTCACTATCAAGCAACTGGCAAAAATAATGACTAAGGTATGGTTCATGCTTTTCGCTAGAGTTCAAAAAAGTTGTTTGAATAGATTTTTGAATAATATCTTGTGCTTTTGTTGTTGTCAATAGTGTTGATTTATAGTGCTTGTTTAGTTTCCATTGATTTTCATTAAAATTTCATCAGAACGAAAGCATAAACTATGCTTCCTTTGTTCTGTGACCAGTCTGCAATAAATCCGCTCCTCAGTTAACATTAGAACAAACTTGGAGGAACAAAAAGGAGGATGAGCTGAGTGACATGATTCCAAAGAAGGTCCATATGTCTGATTTCCATTTGTGCATCTGTAAGTGTAAAAAGAAACTCATCTTACAGTCTTAGGCCACGCCTATAGATATACATTATTAAACTATTGTTACAACATTTTATATCATCTTTTGCTATCTTGTTTCCATATGCTTAAAAAAACTTAGATATCTATTTTGGTTATTGTATAAACAGGTTAGTGAATCAGTTCTATTTACTTTACTTATAACAATGTGATATTTTTTCATTTTCAAATTAGTAAAATGTTATAATAATAATAACCAAATGTTCAATTTATTCCAGGAGGCCATTGGTCATCACCATCTACTAGGGTTACATTCTTCTTGTGACCTGCTCCACTTGACTGACATGAGTTTAAAAGGGATGAGGCCGGGTACTAGTCCCAAGCAATTTTGATGGGTATAGCTACACCTCATATTGGGAAGGCAAGCAAAGAAATTCTACCCTATGTAACCCATCAGAGGAAGTTTCGTGAAGCATTTCCAAAAAAAATGTGTAATTTCATGCCAATATGAATCTTAGGAATTTTGCACTTTTATAGGTGCTCTACATTTATGTTATCAAAAATGAATGTAAGTTGAGATAACACCGATAATTCACAAGATATGCTACTTTGTTGTTTGTTCAAGCATGTTTATATACCTGCTGAAACTAATGCTTGGATTTTGGAACATGACAATTATAAAGAGAAAATTCTCAAGTATTTTTTTTTAACAATGACGGTTAATTAGCTTTTATTAAAAAGAGGAAAATTAATCGGATTACAAATGGAAGGGGATACTGATCCCTTGACCGAGAGCTGCCATTGATAGCTAGCTCTGCCCAGTCTCTGACATAAATTATTAACTCTAATTTTCCAAAACAAAACTTGTTGGAGACTCATCCCTTAACCGTGTGCTACCATGTATAGTTTAGAGAGAAATCTGGCATACTTCTTATGACTCCTCTGAGCTAGGAATGTCATTCTCACGTTCTTCCTGCTACAACGATCAGCAAACCAAAAAAAATAAAAATCCTTCTTCCTGCTACAGTGATTTTTGGATTTAAATATTTATTAGATTTGAATAGATAAATTAAGAAGATCAAAGCTCTCTCCTTTCACCTAGTAACCTGGAGCTTCCAAGACCGGTATTCTCGTGATAGTCATAGTCCATCGAGCAACTGTGTGCCTCACCCAATGCTTCCCTGTGTCAATTCTACAGTATCAATCATGACTATTCTTCTGCCTTGTATCAATTCTGCAATGTCAAACATGTCTATTCTCTGCCCTGTATGCGGTTTCAAACATGGAAAAAACTTGAATCAGCTCTGCCCAATGGCACATTGATTTTGATTCATTTCTGGCACCTTACACACTACTTAATTTAAATTCTGGCATCATGGCAGGCCACTTAAATCATCCACACCCAACATTTTTCTTCAATACTGGTAGGTTAGGCAACATGAAATTATATAGCAGGTACAGGCATGTTTTTTAATCAATATACTGGAATGAGTTCCAACATATTGAATCCATTCTCCAAAATTCTCTTTTGAAGGAACATACGAAACTAAGTTTAGATAGTAAATTTTTATGTCCCTAGGATTTTCTCAAATCGTAAATAATGATGGCCAATAGAATTATGATCCGGGAATTTTAATAGGCATGATGCAATCGTAGTTAGAATTTTTTTTTAATTACCATAGTTTAGTGTTTAAATATTTATAGGCCTACTACATTATTTTTTGCAAGCAATTTTATAGGCCTGCTGAAACTAATCCATGCAAGGTAACAATTCATATGATTGTAAAGTACAACCAACAATAATAGAAATATGCCCCTGCCAAGTACAACCAACAACTCAGAAAATTGCCCCTGTAAACTACAACTAGCAAACTTAGAAATATGCCTTTGTAAGGTACAATCAACACAACATAAAACTATCCCTTCAAATCTATGTAGGCTGAATTGAAAAGATGCCCAGAACAGCAAGGAAGGTGCTCTATCAACAATGAGTGGACATACTTCTCTTCTAATCAATTGTTTGTCACCATTGTGGAAAGCAATGGTGACGTTGAACCGTTATCCTTTAAGGACCGTTATAATTATTTTTCTTACAATTTTTTAAGCAATGGCGATGGTACTTTATGTCATGTCATTAAGAGATTTTCAAAATGAAAAGCGGTGACAATCTCATAGCGGTTGTCACCATTGATATGTTAATGGAAATATCCTCAATAGTGAGGGTCATTGTAAGGCCCTCATCATATGTCATTGGCAACGTTCAGTGTTTTGGTGATGGAGGCCCTTAGGTCCATCACCAAAAATTCATATAAATTGGTGAGGGTCACTATTTGTCACTAATAATCCTTATTAATGTCGAACATTGAAATTGGTGAGGGTCACTATTTGTCACTAATAATCCTTATTAGTGTCGAACATTGAATGTCACCACACCACCTCTACTTTTGGGGACACAGCCGTTAGTGACATTCACATTTTGGTGACGTCCTCATTTTTCACCATCACCGATGAGATTATGGTGACATGTCTCAACCCTAACCAATGATCGGTCATTGATCGTCACCATATATGCATCAAATGGTGAGGGGAAACGTAGGTCCGTCACCAACACTTCGTAGATATTGGTGATGGTCACAACCTGAAATAATCAAAATTATTGGTGGAGGACCTTGAATGTAACCACATACCCCCACTTAAGGTGACGGTGCCTTTGGTGATGCTCAGGTTTTGGTGATGGGACCCTTGTTGACCATCACCAAATGAGCTTATGGTGACATTTTTGGACCCTCACCAATGAGCTTTTTTCTTGTAGTGGGTGCATGGTATGGTCAAAGTAGATCCACATTGAATACTGGATGTACACCCAAGCATGCAGGAATGTCAAGATGGAAAGCGTTTTCACCAATCTACTGAAGAATACTGTATGGACCATAGTGCAAAGGTTTCAAATTCTTGTATGGACTGGTGAAGCGCTCCTTCTTAACATGTAACCATACCTTATCCCCAATTTGGAATGAATGAGGGATACGATGCTTGTTGTGTTGGGCCTTAGCTTTCACATTTTCTTGTTGCAACATGTCTTGTGCTTGTCGCTGAATGTCACAAATATGCTCTCTAAACTTCAATGCTTTGTCAACTTCCCACTAGCTGTAGTCAGTGTTGGAGTTAGACTGTGTCGAGGAGATGATCAAGTCAACAGGTGCCGAGGGTTGAAATCCATAACAGATCTCAAATGGAATATTTCTTGTAGAGCTTTGTTGAGCATGATTGTAGTTGTGTTGTATGTATGGAAGAATTTCATGCCATGTTCATCGATGTTTGTGGCTGTACATGCGAAGCATTTGTACTGCCACGTGATTCACAACTTTTGTATGTCCATCATTATGAGGACAAAAATTTGTCGACAATGAGGGTCATGTGTCTAGATGCTACCAAATATTCTTCCAAAATATGCTGATGAATCTGGCATCTTGGTCGGAAATAATGGTCGTTGGTAAACCATAGTGTTTCCAAACCTGTGCTAAAAAGAGCTGAGCGGTTTGCTGCACTGTCGTCATCTTCTTGCATGGAATGAGAATGGCCATCTTGGAAAATATGTCAACTACTACTAAGATTGTGTCATGTTGATGTTTGGTAGTAGGATATCCTGACAAGTAGTCCATAGAAATAGATTCCCATGGTCGAATAGGAACTGTCAAAGGTGTGTACAATCCCTATCGTCGATTAGGCGGTTTAGCAATGGCACAAACCACGCATGATCGAATGTACTTGTTGACGTCGGTTTTAAGTGTAGGCCAAAAGAAATACTTTTGGATAATAACAAGTGTCTTTTCTACTCCAAAGTGTCCTGCAGTATTGTTGTAGTGCACATCCCAAATGAGTTGCTTTCAATGCTCACTTGTCGGTACACAAAGTTGTCCAAGCTTGTATAGCAAGGTATATTTCAGGAAATAGTCGGCAGTTGACGACTTGTCAGTTTGAAGTTGTTGATAGACTAGTGAAAATTCGATTTCTTCCTGATACAACTGAGGCCAAGTAGTGGTGTCATATCCTTGCATACGCATCATTGTAAAAAGGAGAGTAATGGGTGGTCGACTTAGAAAATACGTAGTGGCATTAGCGTTTCCTTTCCAATACTTATATACCAACTGAAATTGTTGCAAGTAATTAATCCACTTTATTTGTCGAGTTGTTTGTAGTTTCGACTGGTTCGGAGTGAACTATAGAGGCTTGTGGTCAGTGATGATGATCGTTTAATTACCAAGGATGTAATGCCTTCATTGCTTTCTTGAGAGATTGCACAATGGCGTATAGTTATTTTTTGTATGTCAAATATCTTCTAACAATGTCATTAAAATTTTCAGAATGAAAAGCGACTGGGTGACCAGACTGAGTGATCACTGTGCCCAAGGCATAGTCCGATGTGTCCATCTCAATCTAAAAGGGCTGATCCAAATTAGGTAACACAGGTACTGGTGTATTGCATAACTTGTGCTTGAGTTGTTCAAAAGTTGCTTGTTGTGTCGGTGTCCATTTAAAGACAGTTTTCCCACTTCCCTTCATCAACTGATTCAAGGGCCAGGCTAGGTGACTGAATCTGAGTATGAATCATCGATAGAAATTTTCCAAACCAAGAAAACTTATTAGTTCTTGAATGTTGTGAGGAATGGGCGAATATTTGAGAATTTGTACTTTGTATGGGTCAACATGAATCCCTATAGAGTCAATTAGAAACCCTAAATATTTGATACTGTTCATCGCAAAGGAGCATTTGTCCATGTTCAAGTAGAGTCAATGTTGTTGGAGAGTGTCGAGGACTTGTTGAAGCTGTCCGACATGTTCGTCCCATGATCGACTAGAAATCAATATGTCTTCAAGATAGAGAATGACCCATTTGTCGATAAAAGGTCAAAGAATGTTATCCATGTATCACATGAAGGTCGCAAGTGCAATGGTTAAGTCGAAAGGCATGACTAACCATTCAAACAATCCTTCCTTGGTCTTGAAAGTAGTTTTCTATACATATGAGGGCTCGATTGGAATTTGATGATATCCTGACTTGAGATTGAGCTTAGTAAAGAACTTATCACCTTTTAGATAGTCGATGAGCTCTTCTATCTACGGCATAGGGTATCAATTCTTCACTGAAATTTTTTTGAGTGCCCTGTAGTCGATGCACATGCGCCAAGTCCCGTATTTATTTGGAATGAGGACGACTAGACTTCCACAAGGGGAGGAGCTGGGTTATATATGACCTTTGTCAATCAATTCTTGGATTTGTCTGCGAATCTCTTCATTTTCAAGAATGGATCTTCTGTAGACAGATGTGTTAGGCAACGAATAACCAAGAGCAATTTCAATAGATTATTTTACCTGACAATGTAGAGGTACTCTGTCTCAAACTTGGAATAGGCTCTGGTACTCATCAATTATATTCTCGATCTACTGCTTCTGTCAGGAGCTCCACTGGTCGATGACTCGACTGGTTGTTGCAGTCTTCCTAGAATTTTGCAGCTTTATCATAATCAATGTGAACTTCTTAGCATGATTTATGAGCTTCTTTGTCTGTTTATCGTATATCATTGGAACCGTTGGTGTAGGTCGTCGTTCTGGTACGTTGTATCGTTGATTTCAAATTTTGACAATCACCTTCTATGGTCATGACTGGTAACTTCCATGGAAATCCCATAGGTAAGGCTTCCCAAATAGGGCGTCGGCTATGGAGAGAGGTCCCACGTCGCAAAGTACTTCATATTCAAAATGAGTTATGAAGTAGGAAAGCTTGCATTGTCGGGTGATTCTTAGCTCTTGTCCATCCTTCATCCAACCGATGTTGTAAGGGTGAGGATGCAGAGTCGTCACAAGACCTAGTTTCTTCACAAGTTCTTCAGAAACAAATTTCTTCTGGCTCCTATTGTCCACAATCAGATGCAATGGATTGTCTTGAACCCATATCTGTGTATGGAATAGACATTCTCATTCCTCCTCATCGATGATAGTCAAGGCTGTTGAAGTTGTCGATGTCAACTTCAAAAGAGTCATTCCTTTTAGGTCAGATTCTACCACAGTCTTGTCGAACTCGTTGAATGTCGACACTTTTGCCAAAATGGTTTTTCGAGCTTTGCATTCAGATGTATCATGCCATGATGAGTGGTGGTAATCGCACCATTTCTCGGCGGGTTTCTTGCTACGTTCCTTTTGGTGAAAAGGATTTTTTCCTTGATCTTGATTTGGTGGAGTCGGCTTAGAATATTTCGACTTGTTGAAGTCGGCTGGTGCCTTCTTGTCGGGTGGTCGTCCTAATGTCCACTTTGTCGTGAAGTGTGCTTTTCCCTTCTGCTTGGTTTCAAGTTTTTTGGCATAGTGGAATGCATCTGCAAGCGTATTGACAATCAGAAACTACATCTCCTGTTGAATGTACTGGGATAATCCGTTGACTTACTTCAGAACAAGTAATTTTGATTCTTCTTGAATGCCAATTCTAGCCATGAGTCAATAGAAATCGTTGGTGTAACTTTGTACGGACTGGTATTTCCATTGCCTTAGCTACTGCCACTTCTTATACTTCTGCTCAAGGTACTTGGGAGGGTAAAATTTCTTTTGGATGTATTCAACAAATTTCTCCCATGTGTCGATGGGGTATCCTCTTTTCTCCATCTTTGTCGAAATGTTCTCCCACTAGCAGTGCATAGATGTTGACATCTTTAAGGATGCAATGATGATCTTGTCGGCTTCTGAGAGTTGATTCACAAAATAATAGGATTCCAATTGTTGTACCCAATTGTCGATGGATTCCACGTCAATCTTTCCTTCTAGATTCGGTAGGTCCAAATTCATTTGCACTTTGAAGGGGTTGATTTTGTCGGAGCTAGCTCTCGTCGAAAATGCTCCTGAACTCTAAGAAAATCGCGTGAGAATCTTGTTGAACTGGGAAAACATCTAAGTTGGTTGTTGAGCCAGCGCTTGCGCTATGAGCTGTTGTGTCTCGTCGATTGCATGTATTTCTCCTATTTCTTCTGCCATCTCTAGAGGTAGTGTCTTCCTGGATTGCTGAGCATGCAAGCATGTTTGAACTGGCATAAGTTAGGTAACTTTGATGGAAGTGTCTATGCAAAAAACAAGTATGAACATATATGATGCGCTCTAACAAAGCTTTGAATTAGCTCTGATACCAATGATCCACACGTGGCCAGGAAGCACACGAGGGACAATAGTTCGACTAAATGAGTTGGCTCTGTTATGGAGGAAGCATAAGAAAGAGAATAAGAAAAACGTGAATACACTACACAGATAAACACATACACACAGACAATATGCAAGGATGCGAGCTAATATCTCTATTACTGGATGCAAATATCATGAATGTATATTGCAATAGTTTACATGCTTATATAGAGAGTACTAAGACGCTTTGGTGCCTTCCTATTACATTCAGTTACAAGAGAAGTTATAACAGTTCGGAAGTTCAACCGTTAGAGTCGATTGGAACATAGAGAGTCGGTCTTTCAAATTCAAATATAACTCTGATCACTTTGTTTCAAATCTTGTAATACTAAAGATCAAGCAGTTATGTAAATTTTGAAAACAAGAAAAGAAATCACCCAAGCATCCAACTTCAAGACTTGCAACTATCCAATCAAAATTCACACACAAAAGTTATCACAACAATACAATTTGAAATAAATAAGAAACCTAAAGCGAAGCATACCACAAGCTTCTAAAAGTCATAAGACAAGCTGCTACTATGAGGGATCTGAATCACCCAATATAATGGATGCAACTGCTTTACTACTCGGGACTTAACAAGAAACTAAGGAAAGCTTTAAATCTCAAAAATAGTGCAAGGAGAAGAGGAAAATGATAGTTTTGAATTGATATTGACACAAACAGACGACAAAACTTAGATGAAACACCTAATCCAACTTTCAACTAGGGATTTTTGACCTTAATACAAAATTTTGGAGGTCAACGAAGTCTGATAATATACAATAGAGCATTGGCTTCTCAGTGATGCAGGTTTTTGTTCGCCGAATTTTAATACTATGGCCAACTAAGGTGAACTAACCCACACAAGGCGCTTAAAACAACCCTTAGTATGTTTAATATGGCTAATTTCCGTAGGTTATGGTCCTACTACCATCTGAGTTTCACTCTCTTAAGGAGAATTTTATTAGTTAAACCCATAAAAATATATATATGTCCTAAGTTAGTCAGAAAGTAAACTAATTCTTAACGAAACTTCAGAGTGAAAGTAAACTATTTAACCTACAGTTTGTGTTTCCTACTTCTGCTCTCAAAAGGAGAGTCTCTGTTTCAGATTTAATGAGTGGTTGTCAAAACTACTTAAAAGACAACTAATTATAAAAATATAATTAACAACTGCTAAACTAAACTAGAAAAATTAATCTAAGATATGAATGTAACCTAAACTACTTTATCCTATATTGGCCAAGAGTAGAGTTATCACTATGTTAAAAGTATCTTGACAATATAAATAACATAAAGTAAATAAAATAACTTCAAAAGAAAACTATCAAAGTTAAATTTATAAGAAACCTTTTTGTTAAATAATATTTTTATGATAAAAGAATAATGAAATAAAAATTTATTTAATTATTCTTAAAAGCATAATAAGGTGAAAGGACAATTAACGTTCAACACTCCAATATTTGAATGCAAAGATGATTAACTAATTAATAGGATACTTGTAAAAAATACATATTAATCAATTAATCAGTTAATTGATATATGATATCACACAGTCAAGTTTTATTAACAAAAACATAATAAAATGACAAAGATGATACTTGTAATCAAACACAAAATGTATTTCTGATTTGAGTCAAAACTAAATCCACACAATTATATCATGGCATAATTGCAAATGAATCCAAAATAAAAATTCAATATGGAGAAATATATATATGATTCAAAACTGAACATGGAAATGATACCATTTTTGGAACAGTTGCTAAACAACATCCAGGAATCAAATTCAAACAGATACTTGTAGCGAATTTAAGTCTTAACTTCAATATACAATTATCTCCATCAAATATTGGAATCCCTATTCAAGTAATACTTGTGTCTTATATACATGAAATACATCAACTGTTTGGAGACTTTTCAGGATTATTTACAAAAATAGAATAATCAGTTTCTTAACAGCTGTTAAGATGAAACAAGATAGTTCATATATTCATTCTATCAATGAGATAGTTCAACCAACACCCAATCAAAAAGGGAACCTGGAAAATGCAACCATCCTATGAAGTGATAAGTATAACGTTTGACCATGTAGCTTCTATACGTTCAAGCTACTCCAAAAACGCAGCAAGTAACAACAAATGCCACCTGCCAGCCAAAATTGTTTTCATCCAACAAAACACATTTATACATATATACCTGCAATAACCAATTAAAAATATATTAAACTTCTTTTATGAATCATCAATAAATGAAATGAAACAGCAGCAAATGAATTTTAAGCATTCCCACTGAATCTTTGATTCTGTGGGTATGCTAATTAAAACACTTATTACCTGATGAAAAATCAAAACCTGTCAAATGCAAACAAAATCATTTTAAGTTGTAATGTGCAATTTGGAATCTCATCATGCCTCAGATAACCTGGCCTGGAGTTTCATAGTTTTATTCCTTTGTTGTTCTTCTTGTTTGAGTAATCGTTCATTGGCTACGACTAAGGATCGTTTGACTGATTTATTCTTATCCTTCTTCAATTTCAACTCTTGCAACCTATTTACCCATAATAATAATTCATCCTTAAGATATTTGATTTCATCTTTCATATCCAACACATTGGAATATGATTCCTTCAGCTCCGTTTCCAATTCAGTAATTTTGTCTTTTAATATCTGTTTGAGGGCTAATTGAAATTCATCCTTGCTTTTAGCAGGTGACGAGTCACGAATGAATGAGGGCCTCTACTTGGATCTACAAGGGGAATATTGATCAGTGAATTCATTCGTAGATAAAATAATAGAATGATTCATTCCCATGTTTTGTCCATCATTATTGTGGGAGATCCCATGAATTGTGGATAACTCATCATCATCACTCTCTATTTTGATCAGAGGAGATTCATATTATTGCTGGGTAGTCAATGGAATGAAAACTGTAGCCATGCTACAAGTGAACCATCATGTACCAACAGACACTGAACCCTTTTGTTTAAATTCACTTTCATCGCAACAAACCTTTGCTAACTGTTCAAGCTTCTTTGTAGGTACATTGTCGGGTTTTTCAGATGCGGACAAGTCAGCTCGGAATTTAGGAGTCACATGGTTTGATTGTTCCTTAGTCATAGATCCTCCTACATCCTATGTAAGCAAATTAACCCCTCAAAATTGGTTATGTTCTAATATAGGGTCAGATGCATCATTCATTTCAGGGATTGGTGATCCCTTACGTTTTCTATGAGTCTTAGGAAGCAGAGTGGGACAATATTGTGTTACCCCAAACTCGTTTTCAGTCAAGAATTCATCCCATGATTTACCAACTAAAGCTAACTGATGCCGAATCGGGATTTTAAGGAGACCATGGTGGAACAGGCTCATATCAGGATTACCTATGGTAGTTTGTACTGTATGGGCCAATCGTTCTAAACTATGAAGCAGATAAAAGGGCAAATTGATTTTGGGACCCTTTAAATCCATCAATAATCACAAGTGATATAAATGAATATGAGAAAAGTGGCCATCGTAAGAGACATTCCTTACTATGACATCATAACATGTTCTCCACTTTGGTTTCAGGAACTTGGCAGAAATTCCATATTTAAGATTTGAACCTTGTGATAATGGAAGTAGAAACAACTCGCACTTCTTCTTGTTGAATTTTCCCCCGTTAAACCAATGCTCTCCAGTTTGGGGAAGTTTTGTTTCCTGGAAAATTGTATCCTCATTTACAAACATTTTAAGGTTACCAATCTGAGCTACCCCTTCTTTGAAGCTCTTGGAAAATTGCCTGGTTATTTCGACATTATGACCATTGAAACACCTGAAAAATGAGCCCCAACCTATTCTCTCAAGCAACGCAACAACTTCTTGGTCAACATCTATCACTTCGGGTCCTGAAACCTCAAAGTGACTGAGGGGCGCCATTTCCCCAACCCTACAGTTCTGGACAGAGGTAGAGATGAAGGTACAGGTGAATATGGAAGGGATAGGGATCCAAGTAGAGGACATCAAAGTGAACTATCAAATCTCTGCTTGGTTCATCTGCAACCAAAACTAAAACCCTACAATTTTCTATGATAACCATTTTCTTCGAATAATGAGATCAAGTGCTATGATACAAGCCATTTAAATTTGGCATTTGATAGACAGGATCACAATAAGTTGGATTATCGTGAAAACTAGCAAATAATTACTAAGCAAACAATCCTTCTGTAACGAAAATTTCATAACCAAGCTAAATGTCTTGAAGAACAAATTCTTGATGATACAGAGAATAAAATGATAACTCTATACATGTATCGTAAATGATAATAGTCTTCAAATATTCATGAATGTATTGAAATGACATGACTTGTACATTCAATCAATAAGTGTCCAAAATGCGATAATTCGTGTTTCATATCCACGCTAGGATTTCCACCAAGTGTTATATAGTTTCATTTTTGCATGAATATTCATCATAGTTTAAGCAGGATTGAATAATGAGTATAGGGTCATTCATTTAAACATATATTAAGGGTTTATGTTTCTTAAATGCATAGACAAAGTTTTAGGTTTGAAATGGATGTTAAACATAATCGTTAGGGTCATGATAATTAATATATAATGAAACCATATCATTAACGCAAACATAAAAAATTAATATTAAATACTTTGTCTAGCACTAAAATCAAACCATTAGAATCTTAATGAAATCTCAAGAAGCTCATGTTGAAAGATGAGAAGTCATATAATCTAATTCGATCTAATCAAAAGATAAAATTAGCAAGTTGTAGATCCATTATCTTAAATAATATATAATCATAATAAATAATAATGAAAAATTGATTATATATAAATTTAATTCTAACGACTTCTAACTGAATCAACTGCATGAATGAAAGCTTATCCAACTCAGATTAAAATGCCTTCAAAGACTTCCACTTGATCAATAAATGTTCCCTTATTGAGAATTCCTTCAGAATCAAAGATTATGAAGGCACTTGTTGGAGCCAAGGCCGCAGCTATGGTAAAAGCTGCGAATTTTGAGGAAAAAGCACAAGTATGGAAGAGAAAGTGCTAAGTTTTGAATAAGCGCCAATTTTGGGACAGAAGAAGACGGTGCGCAGTACGGTGCCAGATGGATAATCTCAGCGCAGATTACGGACCGGAAATCGCGGAGCTCGCGCGCACGTCAGAAGAGAATGAAGGTAGCCAAGTGGAAAGCCCAGCTACCACAATCAATGAAGCAATGGAGTAGAGGGCTCAGCTACCCTCATTAAGGCTAAGTGCAGAAGTTATGGTTGCTCGGATCAAGGAGGAGCCACGGACCAAAGCATTGAAGGCGAAGGACAAGGCGCCCATACCCGTAAGCTGCACCAGAATTCATGGAGTCTGCAGGAAGCGGCGACATGACTGCAAGCGGCGCCTACAGTACACCTAGCCATGTGCGTGGTTAGGGTTTTGGGGATTACTGTTGGGAAAGGCCCACAGTTTTGTAAAGGTGCGACCGCCATGGCCACCTATATATATGTATAATTGTAATGGGTAGATGTTAGCTAGCTAGTCAGTGAGTTGGTTAATTAGTGAGTCGGTTAGCTAAGCCCATGAGATAGCTAGCTAAGATAGTAGATACTGGGTGTAAGAAGGATTGATCGAGGGGATCATCCTCTGTTACGATCTTGTGATTGTTTTCTACCGTGTTGCTAGAAAACAGGAGTTAGAGATGGTTAGCAGTGAAGCTAATCCTTGAGTTGCAGACAGTCAGAGTTGACGTCTAAACTATTGTAATCTCTGAAGAGGAAGAGACTAGATCGAGAGAAGGGCTCCCAGCTGTGTGCGTGGAGTTTCCTGGAAAGATCTAAGGCTGCAGCTGTGTGCGCAGCATATTGTATAAATATATCATTTTCTGGTTAATATAAGATACTCCCGTGGGCGTGGATTTCCCCGTGGAGGCGGACTTCATATTACTCGTTGTGTGATGTTGTGATTGAAGTAATTGCCTGTTTTAGTTTACTAACAGCAACTGCAGGAATATTGCTTTATCTTTATGAGTGTGTTGAGTAAGTTCTTAAAGCTTTCTTGGGAATTATAATCGTTAAGGGTCGAAGGAATCGGTAAGACACATCTCCGCAGCGATAGGAGAACGTTTTGCTGCGACGGGCGTGCTAGCAAAGCGGCGCTTAGAATATCGGCGCAGAGGATAATTGGTCCTAGTGCAGGAGTGAGAGTACCGCGCATTTTAGTGGCTGAGCAGGAGCTTGAGCGCTGTTGCGCTCATAAGTCTGGAAGGGTCAGACATCCACCTTTGAGGAATCGCCAAGGAGGAAAGAACAGTCTCCGCGTCGCCCGGGTTAAGGAAATCTGATTCCTTAGCCCCCCCATAGCCACTTCGGGTGAGACCTCGAGCTGCCGCGCAGCTCGTTGCCGAGAGGGCCAGTGCGCCAAGGGGTTTTGTTGCTGCGCTTCATTAAAACCCGGGTCTGTCCAAAAAGCAGCCAACAAATGGTTCCGTTGCCGCGTGAATGAGACTTGTTATTTCAGCGACACGCGAGATTGAGGCGAAATCCAGAGAAAGAAGGAGCCAACAAATGGTTCCGTTGCCGCGTGACTGAGATTTGCTATTTTTGTGACGTAGAAGATTGTTGCAGAAGCCAACAAATGGTTCCGTTGCTTTGAACCCTGTTGTTGAGCCAACAAATGGTTCTGTTGCCTTGAGACTTGCTCAGTTAACAAATGTGTTACTGGAATCCTACAGCTACAGAAATTCAGGAGTGGTTTGATTTAAAGGCTAACGAATTCGTTGAACAAGAAAATAGAAGCTCTAGGCTCAAGCCAGAAGAATGGTTGCAGAAGTATATCTATACTGACCTTCATGAAATTTTCTTTGTCACATTTGCACTTGAGTTACATGCTTGGATAGCCAAGTTAGCAGCTACTAGAACCACTGTGCATATTGATCGACCAGTCGCTTGGACCCCTGAGCTATTCCGTATTTTGAAGCGGGTAGATAATTCTGTGTCCCGCGCAGTAGACTTTTGGTTGAATAGTCTGCTGGAAGGTTTCATCACTGAGTTTGCAGTGGATACAAGAAAAAGTTTCAGTGAAGTTGAGAGGAGTTTCTTTCAAGCACCTAGAGGTAAGTTCTTAAATTCTTTGAACTTATGGATTAAAATGCTTCTGTATGAAAAAGAAAAACTATGTATAGCTTCAGATGAATAGCATAGACAAGTAATGTTCGTAGACTCTGATAGTGACCCTGAAGTTATTGGTTGCACTCGTAGTGGAAAACGGTATAAAGTAGGCCTTGACCAACATTCTTTTGAGTCGAGCCCAGAAGATAGTCAAGTTCCTAGAGCAAGCCACATAGAAAGACAAGGGAGCGTTCATATTCCTTACCACCCTTTTACACCGCAAAATCCAGACAAAGCTCAGTATAATCCCGCAGTAACACCTTCTAGTAGCCCACACGGTACTTCTAGTACCTCTGCACCACCTTTGTTCAACCAGCCTAGAAAAACTGCTACAGCACCACCACCTCAACCTAGCACAAGAAAGATGGGTGATGACATGAAACTACCAACTTTTAGAGGAACAAGGATAGAAGACCCTGAGCAACACTGGTTCCTATGTGAAGCCATTTGGACAATTAAGCAAATTAATGATGATGCTGTTAAACTGGTCCAGTTAGCAACCATACTAAGAGAAAGAGCCTTAACTTGGTTCATGAAATACTCAGCAACATAGAATAGAATGCTTGCTGATGTAAGAAATGCTATGATTAGAGAATTCAAGAAACCTAAATCAAAATCACAGTGTATCACAGAGCTCAAAGACATCAAGCAGTTACCTACAGAGTCAGTATGGGACTTTGACCAAAAGTTCAAAGCCTTGATAGATCAAGTAAGCTTTGAGTTTGCACCACAACAGCATAAGGAATGGTTCATTGCTGCGCTGCTTCCACACATTAGACTTCCTCTTATGCAACAGAATCTCACTACTCAGGAACAAGCTCTAGAGATGGCTATGAAACTAGAAGCTTCACCAATTGCTGGAACAAGCAACGATGTTGCGCAGTTGCAGAACCAATTAGCAAACTTAACCTTGCAAGTGCATGATATTAAGAAGGGCAAGGATGTTAAGGAAGAAATATGGTGTACAAAATGTAAAGCACAAGGTCATTCAAAGGACCATTGTCCCGTTTTCATAGAGTATATTGCAACTGGAGCACCTAACTTTTTACCACAGCCACAAGGGCCTTGGTGTGAAATCTGTAGAACTAGAGGTCATAGACCACAAGAATGTCACTTACTTCAGAAATATGTACAAACTCCAAAGAATCTATATTGTAATTTCTACAAATCAGTAGGCCATGATGAGAATAATTGCAGAGCATATGACCTTATGATGGAAAGGAAACACGATGTTTATAGAGTACAATCAGAAGCACAAGGACCCGTAGCAGGTCCACAGTATGACCAAACTCACGACGGCTGAACAGGAAATTACAGAGGCCGCGGACGTACAACAAATTTTGGCCGCGGAAGAGGCCAAATCACTTGTTATAATTGTGGAGCGCAAGGTCATTTTGCGAGAGATTGCCAAAACCCTACAACCCTTTGCAGATATTGTAAATCTTATGATCATATCATTGAAGAATGCCCTCAATTGATGGCTAAGATACAAGCAAAGACGCCACAGGTCAACCAGAATATCCAATTGATTGGAGCAGAAAAAATGGAACTAGACCATACAGTTAATATCGTGACGCGCAGTGGAACAACCACTGGTGCGCCAGAATTGGGAACTGGAAAGCAAGCAACGCAATGGGTGCGCCGCGCTAATACTAAACCAGCCCCACTTAATCTGCAGAAGCAAAAAGAAGCATTCAAGCAAGCCCAAGAGTATTTTTCAGATCCCAGAGCTTCAAGTTCTGTCGCAACTCCGCATAATGATATTAGATCGCAAGTGCTAAGACAAGACAACCTGGTACAAGAACAGGCCACTACATCCGGAAGGCCCGATGAAGAAGATGCACTAGGTACTGTCCATAATTTTCTAAGGAACTGCTTAAAGTTGTTGCGCAATGAAAAAGCAACTATGGAACTTCAACACCTATTGGATAAATGTCAACAATCTGCTTCGACGAACACGCCGCAGCGTGCTATTCACCAAATTGGGAGTCACACTAGAACTGGAAAAGAGATGAGGCTCACAGCGCAAATTGGAGCATTTGAGATGGACGAAGTCATTTTAGATTTGGGCTCAGAAGTTAATGTTCTCACCATGCAGACATGGGAACAGATGGGAAGTCCTCAACTTACCAGATCCCCCATCCATCTAAGACTCGCGAACCAGCAACGAGTCTCTCCATTGGGCAGATTACCCAATGTACCTATTGATATTGAGGGAGTAAGAAGTTCTGCAGACTTTGAAGTAATCAAAATTCTGGATGATAGTAGACCTTACCCAGCACTTTTAGGTATAGACTGGGCATTTGATAATTTGGCTGTCATCAATTTGAAGAAAAGACAGATGACCTTCGAGGACGACAAGATTAGGGTCATTGCACCGCTTGATCCTATTCAAGGACCAAGGTATATAGAACCCATTCGGGCAGAAGAAGAAGCACGCCAAATGGAAAGTTTGTATCAGATGACTGCTAGTCAGAGTGACTATGTCAATCCCACAGCAGATGGCCATATCAGCTGGCGATGTGATAGCTCGTGCACATCAGACTCAGAGGTAGGATTGGAAAACTGGCAGAATCGCTTACATGAGGTTTCTACAAGACGTTGCGCCATGATGACTAAATCCATTCGATGGATTGGCACAGAATTGACTGACACTCCAATTTTTTATGGTTTAACTGAAGTAAGCGAATTCATACAGGCATATGAACAACAGCTTCCAGAAAAGCAGCGCATACAGGCATTAGATGTATCACTGCGCGCTACACCCACAAGATGGTGGGGTGCGCATAAAGAGAATATTCACACATGGAAAGACTGTCGCAGATTGATACTGTGTAGATTCCAGGACACTACAGCAGAAGTATCGCGCAAATATGAGGGACAGAGTGACCCCAGGTCACACATTGAAGCATGCATTCAGCAATGGTCGGATATTCCGGACGATGAGTGGGTTCACCTATTCATCCACACATTGGACACAGTTCCAAGGAACTGGTACACTGAAACAGAATTGCGCAGAGGCACTCTTACTTGGCCTCTTATGATAGAAATTTTTCAACTTACCTTCAGCTTTGAGTCAGAGCATCCAAGTATTGATCAGGCTCTGAAGTGTATTAAAAAGAAGGTATTTGAACCATGTCTATTACCAGAATATTCCCAACCAGATTGGGCTGTTCAGATAGAACATGTCCCAGAATGCTATAATTTCACCACTGAAGAAGAAGAGGATGATCCTCGCAACATCAACATCCCAGAATCAGAAGGGACACGCAATGTTGAAGGTCCTCAGCTTGATATCCCTGCCATTACAGAACATATCAAACTCAAAAAGGTTAACATTGGTACAGAAGCCGAACCCAAGTTTGCTTCTATAGGAGACTATTGGGATGATGAAACTGTTGGGCATATTTCAGATTTATTACGTGACTACCAGGATATCTTTCCTACCAAGTTCACAGAAATGAAAGGTATCCTAGGAGACTTAGGAGTGATGCGCATACCTCTGAAACCAGATGCCAAGCCAGTAAAGCAACGCCCATACAGGTTGAACCCGTGCTATAAAGAAAAAGTCAAAGAAGAAATTGACAAGATGCTAGCAGCAAGTATTATTGAGCCAGTCGAAGAAAGCGATTGGATTAGCCTTATGGTTGTACAAGAGAAGAAGACAAAAGGTGAAATAAGAATTTGCGTGGACTTGCGCAAACTCAATGACGCATCAGCGCATGATCCATTTCCTACTCCCTTTACAGATGAAGTGCTTGATAATGTTGGAGGACAAGAGGCTTATTCCTTCACTGATGGATTTTCGGGATACCATTAGATCAAAATCCATCCAGACGACCGCCATAAGACTACTTTTGCGACTGAATGGGGATCATTCCAGTATACGGTAATGCCCTTTGGTCTTAAAAATGCACCTGCTATCTTCTCTAGAGTCGTTGTTGCTGTTTTTAAAGAATTTATTCACAAGTTCCTAGAAGTCTATTTTGATGACTGGACTGTATTTGGCTTATTAAAGAATCATATGGGGAACCTGCGAATGATGTTAGAAAAATGTAGACAGCATCAGATTTCCCTTAACTTAAAAAAATGTATCTTCTGTGCTCCTTTTGGTATTTTGTTGGGTCATATTGTATGCAGACAAGGAATCCTGATGGATCCTGCGAAGGTTGCCATCATTGCTAACTTACCCGCGCCCAACTCAGTCAAACAATTGCGCACTACATTGGGACATACAGGCTACTACAGAAAATTTATCAAAGGTTATGCAAAGATCATAGCACCTATGGAAAGATTGTTGAAAAAGGATTCGAAATTCCAATGGACAGAAGAATGCCAACAGAGTTTGGACACACTTAAAGACAAGATGATCAGTGCGCCAATTCTAGTTTTTCCAGACTGGAATAAACCCTTTCATGTTCATGTCGATGCTTCTTCCATAGCATTGGGGGTCGTACTTACACAACCGGGAGAAGGAGGTATCGATCACCCCATTGCTTACTCTAGCCGGAAGCTGTCCACAGCCGAGAAGAACTACACTACTACAGAGAGAGAAGGACTAGCTATGGTGTACGCCCTACAGAAGTTCAGACACTACTTACTGGGCGCACAGTTTAAAATGTATACTGACCATTCTGCTTTGAAATACTTGGTCAATAAGCCAGTGTTAGGGGGAAGAATTTGCAGATGGCTACTGCTCTTTCAAGAATATGATTTTGAGGTTATTGTAAAGCCAGGTAGATTGAATGCAGGACCTGACCACTTATCTAGGATTGAATCAGGAGAAGAACCTACAAATCTGGAGGACAATCTGCCTGATGCACAGCTATTTTTTGTTCAAGCAGCAGATGAATATTATTCTGATATCCTTGAGTTTCTCACTACCGGACAAGCGCCAGTTGAGTTTACAATCCAGTAGAAGAAACAACTTGTCGTCAAAGCCGCAGACTTCACTTTGATAGCTGGCCAGCTTTATAAGTTGGGCCCCGATGAAGTCTTGCGCAGATGTATTCTACCGCATGAAAAGAACTCTATCATCGCAGAAGCGCACTCAGGTACTGCAGGAGGCCATTTCGCAGGAAATCCGACTGCTCAGAAGATCTTAGCAGTAGGTCTTTGGTGGCCGACATTGCATAGGGATACTAAGGAATTCTGCAAATGTTGCGATGTGTGCCAGCGAATAGGAAAACCTTCAAGAAGAGATGAGATGCCGCTAAGACCTCAGATAACACTGCGTGCTTTTGATAAATGGGACATTGATTTTGTAGGTCCTATAAACCCACCAGGAAAGAGAACCGGCGCAAGATACATCATTACAACTACTGAATACCTCACCAGATGGGCTGAGGCTAATCCAGTAAAGAACTGCGACATTGCTACGGCCGCGCAGTTCATTTTTGAGAATATTATCACTAGATTTGGATGTCCACTGATTCTAATGAGTGATCAGGGTACACATTTCCTCAATGAGACTATAGAAGCCCTTACTGAAGAATTCCAAATTAGTCACCATAAGAGTACACCCTACCACCCTCAAGCTAATGGCACGATGGAGGCATTCAATAAAATTCTTGAGAATGCCCTGACAAAGATCTGTAATCAACAAATAGATGATTGGGACCTTAGAGTCACAGCTGTATTATGGGCTTACAGAACCACCTGCAAGAAATTAACAAGCCACACACCTTTCAGTTTGGTGTATGGACAAGAAGCAGTTATGCCTATGGAATACATTATTCCCAGTCTCAGAATTGCGCAAATTACAGAAATGACAGATACGGATACTATGAGTGAAAGACTTTCACAATTGCTTGCCTTAGAGGAAGACAGACTCTTAGCTGGATTCCATCAACAAGTACAGAAGGAAAGAAAGAAAGCTTGGCATGACAGGCATATTAAGAATAAATTCTTTCAGGAACGAGACTTGGTACTCCTCTATGATAGTAAATTCACCAAGTTTCCAGGCAAGTTTCGTGTACACTGGTTAGGCCTTTTTCAGGTAATAAAGATAACAGAAGGAGGAGCAGTTCAGCTTGCGAAGCTGAATGGAGAAGTACTGCCTACAAAGATCAATGGGAGTTGGCTTAAGCTTTACCGCGACGGCCACTCCGCCTGTCGACTTAAATAGCTGATCAGATATGCAGATGCCCAGTGTAGTTGAAAGAGGCATCGCATTCAGTCTACACGGAAGTCGCGAGAACCTCAGTCTCTGGCTTCCCGCGCAGTTCTTTGAAACATCCGCGCATGTCTATAAAGTTTGGTTGGAGCGAACCTAATTGCGCTCTTGCGAAGTTTTCCGGATGGTCAAACCATCGCTCTTGCGAAGTTCCCTGTGTCAATTTGCCGCTTGAAGAATTCTTGTTGTGGACCCCTATAGGCACAGTTTCCTAAGTTGAAATGACCCACCGAAAATTTTGAATTACAGCAGTTATGTAGCCGCGTCTGAGAAATAAATGAAGGATAAACCCGCCATTTAAGTGTAGCCGCTCTGACAGATTCGAATTGATCTCCGTAAGATTTGCATTTAACCCATGGGCCGAAAGCTTTAGATTCTCCCGGAAGGCTGTCAGAGCCCGTCCATCACAATAAATGCACCGCAGAGGCGAGGGGGATAGAAGGGTTGTCAACTCATGCATAGCCGCCTATAGCTAGTAGCCCCACTTGCCCGCATTTACTATCACCTTTGGCTATAAATACCCAACACTTGTATAATTTTGGGTTACTTTTCTCGAGCTGCATAGTCTTGTTTGAGAATCTACGCCATTGTTTTCAGAACCGATTTGTGCAGAGTGCTTCCTTGTAGTCAGCGTCCATATCCCACGTTGTTCCGCTGTTTCTATCCACGTTCTTGTTACCTATACCCGTTCACGACGGAGAACCTGTCGACTGAAGAAGTTGTTCGTCAATTCCTGCGCCGAGGCCTAGATTTCGGCATGACTACCGCCGTGACCGCTTCGACTTATGTACACCCTGGTTCTCAGGATCCCAGACAATCTCCGGCCACAAGAGCGTCCCAGCCACAGCCAGAAGAGCCCGTTCCAGAGCCGTTGGCCACTATGGTGAATTATATTCCGCCGCGTCCAGACGATGCACCAGAGGTGCATATTCCGAAGAATGCAAAGTATCCCCTTCCGTTACCTCCATTACCGGCTGGCGTGCGAATAGAAGGGTCCCTGCTCGGACACCTTCCACTGGTCAAGTTCTCTGATTTCAACCTGGGAGACTATAAGACATATCCTCAGTTCGCGCTAGACCGATATCTGATGGTAGTGCATAATCCCACCAGACAGGTTGACGAATTCATCCCGGAGGGATTTGCAGCAAATCTTGAGCGACCTGGACTCCTAAACCTATTAAAGCTACCGCATTTCGGGCGTAGCAATGAAGTGAACACAGTTGTTAAGACACTGCTATCTTGCGTTCATGGAGGTTACCTTTGGCTGGGGAGGCCAATCGATTTAAATGTCGATTTGATTCACCGTATTACCGGCCTATCTAAGGTTGGTAAGGATCCCAATATTCATTTTATGGGAAAAGAGAAGGATAGAAAATTGGCTGCACGGCTGGTGCAGAAATACAACCTTACAAGAGGAGGTCGGGCTTATGACCTCACCATAGTAGAAGACGAAGCACTCAGATTTACAGGAAGTCTGCTCACAGGCAGACTTCTCACAAAGTGCAGACCGAAGGAAGTTACTGGAGCTATCGTGGAACTTGCCATCGCAGTTGCGGAGGGAGAACAATACAACTGGTCCCTCTTCCTCCTCAATTCTTTCCTGGAAGACTGTCGGAATGTCCAAGATAACCCCAGTCAGTTGTTCCATTTTTCTTGGCTTTTAATTTTATGTGCTCTCGTCAGGTGGAAGGAGCCCCCGAACACTCAGTTCCTTCCGCGCCGCGCAGGAGAACCTGCCGGAATCTGCTATGTTAACCTGTGGGAATCTCCTAATCCCGCAAAGCGCAAGATGAACCGCGCTGTATTTTGTGAATACTACTATCTCCTCAGAGATACCATTCAGGAAATGCCAAGGCTGAGTGAGGAGACAACGAAAATATATGACGGAAAGTTGGCCTTTACTATCGACTTACATCAACTTTACCTCCGTCCCTGCGGCATTCAAGAGGAATGGGCCGTAGGCCTTTACAGGATGACCACCGAAGACATCAAAGAAACAATCAAGTCTTGGTCGGACGAATGGAGAGAAGCCACCGACATCGCATCCGCGATGCCACCCGCTGTTGCGCAAGGGAAGGATAAGGGCAAGGAAGCCCCCGAGAAAAGAAGTGATGAAGGCTCGACAGAGCCAGCAACCAAGAGACAAAAGGTGTCGCATCCCTCTGAGGCCATTCCCTCGGGGATCGACCAGTATTTAAAAGAGCAATTTCGCGAGCTACGGAATACGCACGCTCACATCAGAAGTGCTCTAGACTTGTGGAAATAAAGGGTCTCGCAGGAAGGATTGCGCAGACTCATGCGCCAGCATCTTCTTCGCAGGCGCCACAAGTAAGTCCAAGTACCGAGCGAGTTGAAGAACTCGTAGAAAGGCATACTGTCGTGCACATTCCGCCTACAAGCATGACACTTCCAGATCCGCTAGCTGCACTACAGGTAAGCGCAGTTGGGCCCGTCGAAATAAATTTGTCTTTAATTCCTATCGAGACTCTACAGCTAGTACATGAGAAAGTTTCTCTTGAGTTGAGAGCTAGAGAGCTCTCTACATTCCAAGAAAATCAACGACTGCAATCGCAGGAGATCGAGCTGAAGGAAAGCCATAAGAATATCTCCGAGAAACTTGCACTTTATGAGGCGCAAGACATTGGCATAAGAAACGCAGTGGATGAGATTGCCCAGGAATTGCCGGCTTGCGAGATTCAACCAGACCTCCCTCTGGTTGCGAAAGTTCAAATTATTGGAGGAAGGGTGAAAACCCTGGAGCATGAAATAGTTGCTATGGCTGAGGGCCATAGAACCCAGATCGCCGAGCTGGAAGCTCGTGTTGCCGCGCAGTTTACAGATGATGCGCAGGAACAATTTGAAGCGCTGAGCAGAGCTTCCACATAGATGAAAGACAGAATACAGGAAGCTGAGAACCTGATGATCCAAGCTATGGAAGCTTGGACGGAGCTTGAGAAGCTCCCTTTTAAAGTTGGTCTTTTGGAACAGGTGCAAGCCGCAGAACAGTCCCTAACTGTTCTGACTGAAGAAGCTAAGGCCTTAACAGGCTTACCAAAAATGAAGAAAATGAGTGAAGTGCGCAGAATGCAACAGCAACTGCACAAGCTCAGAACTGAAGATGAGAAGCTCACCAACAGCATTCAGCCATTTATGGATGAGTATGCTGATATCGTTGGCCAAGTCGAGGCAAAAATCAAAGAGATTGCTGAATCTCAAGAGGTGATTGATGCCATAACTAAAGAAAAAGCCACCGCAGAAACAGTGCAGACAGCTGTGGAGTGTGTCGATGAATTGGACTCCGCTATTGCGTAGTGGAAGAAAACATTCGCGGAGACCCAAGCAAGAGCAGATGCGCAAGTAAGGCGACCACACGCTAGTGCGAGTGGCTCGAGGGCGAGCCACAAGTAAGTGTTAGGGGCCTGTTGGAGCCAAGGCCGCAGCTATGGTAAAAGCTGCGAATTTTGAGGAAAAAGCACAAGTATGGAAGAGAAAGTGCTAAGTTTTGAATAAGTGCCAATTTTGGGACAGAAGAAGACGGTGTGCAGTACGGTGCCAGATGGATAATCTCAGCGCAGATTACGGACCGAAAATCGTGGAGCTCGTGTGCATGTCAGAAGAGAATGAAGGTAGCCAAGTGGAAAGCCCAGCTACCACAATTAATGAAGCAATGGAGTAGAGGGATCAGCTACCCTCATTAAGGCTAAGTGCAGAAGTTATGGTTTCTCGGATCAAGGAGGAGCAACGGACCAAAGCATTGAAGGCGAAGGTCAAGGCGCCCATACCCGTAAGCTGCACCAGAATTCATGGAGCCTGCAGGAAGCGGCGACATGACTGCAAGCGGCGCCTACAGTACACCTAGCCATGTGCGTGGTTAGGGTTTTGGGGATTACTGCTGGGAAAGGCCCACAGTTTTGTAAAGGTGCGACCGCCATGGCCACCTATATATATGTATAATTGTAATGGGTAGATGTTAGCTAGCTAGTCAGTGAGTTGGTTAATTAGTGAGTCAGTTAGCTAAGCCTATGAGAGAGCTAGCTAAGATAGTAGATACTGGGTGTAAGAAGGATTGATCGAGGGGATCATCCTCTGTTACGATCTTGTGATTGTTTTCTACCGTGTTGCTAGAAAACAGGAGTTAGAGCTGGTTAGCAGTGAAGCTAATCCTTGAGTTGCAGACAGTCAGAGTTGACGTCTGAACTATTGTAATCTCTGAAGAGGAAGAGACTAGATCGAGAGAAGGGCTCCCAGCTGTGTGCGTGGAGTTTCCTGGAAAGATCTAAGGCTGCAGCTGTGTGCGCAACATATTGTATAAATATATCATTTTCTGGTTAATATAAGATACTCCCGTGGGCGTGGATTTCCCCGTGGAGGCGGACTTCATATTACTCGTTGTGTGATGTTGTGATTGAAGTAATTGCCTGTTTTAGTTTACTAACAGCAACTGCAGGAATATTGCTTTATGTTTATGAGTGTGTTGAGTAAGTTCTTAAAGCTTTCTTAGGAATTATAATCGTTAAGGGTCGAAGGAATCGGTAAGACACATCGCCGCAGGGACAGGAGAACGTGTTGCTGCGACGGGCATGCTAGCAAAGCGGCGCAGAGGATAATTGGTCCTAGCGCAGAAGTGGGAGTACCGCGCAGTTCAGTGGCTGAGCAGGAGCTTGAGCGATGTTGCGCTCATAAGTCTGGAAGGGTCAGACATCCACCTTTGAGGAATCGCCAAGGAGGAAAGAACAGTCTCCGCGTCGCCCGGGTTAAGGAAATCTGATTCCTTAGCCCCCCCATAGCCACTTCGGGTGAGACCTCGAGCTTCCGCGCAGCTCGTTGCCGAGAGGGCCAGTTCGCCAAGGGGTTTTGTTGCTGCGCTTCATTAAAACCCGGGTCTGTCCAAAAAGCAGCCAGCAGCACTCTTTAATAATTTTTCAAGAATTGATTAAAGAAGGGAACTGACCAAATTTTATTAAGTAAAAAAAATAAAAATTGAGAAAGTTGTTTCTTGCTAACAAATGGTGACATACCTGGGCGAACCAGTTATATCTGTTCATCCTACCTTAAACAATTGAGTAAGACATAGTCCGAGACCTTCTCGAGGAATCATATAATCCCAATCTGATCACAAGTCTGTGTTTAATGATTTTTCATGTTTGCAAATACTTTCAAAACTTTTCCTCCGCGTTGTTGATAAAGATTTTAGTTTTTAGACAAGCTAGATTACCTTGTCAAAACTAAGTACCCATAATTACAGATAATCCAAATCTTCAGTATAAAGATATAACCATTTATTTCTATGAAAAACACCTAAAACATGTTCCATCCTTTTATAGATTATATTTACTTTCTCAGTATTTTTTTGCTTTATGAAAGAAGGAATCATTGCCCTAGCCTGGTAACTAAAAGACAACGTTACTCACAAACAACATTAGAAATGAATCAGTTGGCTCATTACTGAGACCTCTTATCTTTTGATCCTAAAACGAAAAGCCATTACCACAGCTTGGTAACTAAATTTAGGTAATGTCATATCAATGATTTCCATGATCCTGATTAGACCGACTCATTACTGAGACCTTCTGTTCCTAATTTCATAAAATCAAAAGTTTATAGATGGAATAGATTAAGATGCTTCCTAGATTGTAAACCATTTGAAAAATGACCGTTGATTCAGATTTATAATTATTTTATAGGTACAAGGTTTTGAAAAGGTAACTCATCAAATATCCTTACTATAATAGTAAAACAAACTGTAGAGGATCAATCCTGATTGTAAGCACAAACCTTTTAAAGTTTACAACAAATTTGTCTCAAATTTAAGAAAATATGATTAGACTGAGCTGGAAAAATACCATATTTTATAACAATTTCTCAGAATGTATGAACATATTGAAATTCAACTAGAGGGATTTATTTACTTACAAATACCCTCCCTGACAGAAATATTTACATTTTTTTTTAAACTCAATATGATACTCGATGAAATAGTGAATCAAATATTTCAGATTATTTACAAACAAGATCAGTCTTGAATAAATACTAAAAGCAAACTGAACTGTACAAAGAACATGTCAAAATTATTTTCAATGTCATGATGAAAATTGGAAAAACTAAACCTAATAATAAAAGATTTACAAATAATAACAAAATGAAAACTGTATATACAAAATTAGAATATTTAACAGCGATCAGTGAAAGTACCTTTTAAGAATCAACCCGTTAACTAGAAAAACATCGGACTGACCGTCCAAGGTCTGAAGTCGAAAGGTACTTGGACCCAATTTCTCAGAGATGACATAAGAACATAACCATAGCTTCTGGAATTTAGTGTGTTCACCCTTATCCTCGTGGGATTTATACCACTTCAACACCAAATCACCAACCTGTAAACCTCTGTAAGAGATAGAGGCCTAATCAAACCAAGACTTTACAATTTGCTAAGTTTTATAAAATGTTGTCTAGCCTTTTCTCTATCTTCTTCCAATTTTATCAGAGTATTGATTCTCCTCTACATAGATGAACAATTTTCATTTTGAAAAGACTGAGGTAATTGTGGAGAAGGTAAAAACGGATGAGGTATTAAAATGGCTTATGTGCCATAAACAAGCCTAAGAAAGGTGAATTCCCTATTGAGGATTTCAGAGTTACTCTATCTTCCCAAAGAGCATTGTGTAATGCTGTATGCCAATTGCAATGATGCGTAGCAATGGTTCTTTTCAAAATATTTAATAAGTTCTTCTTAGTAGATTCGGCTAAGCCATTTCCTTGAGGGTAATAACTTGTAGAATATTGGACTCTAATACCCTTCCCTAAAGAAAATTATTTTAGCTCAACAGAATAAAAGTAAGAAGCATTATCAAAGACCAAAGTTTCAGGAACAACAAATTGAGTAATAATAGAAGACTCTAAGAAAAGAATGACTTGACCAGTATTCACTACATGCAATGGTGCAGCTTCTTTCCAATGAGTAAAATAATCATTTGCTTTGATAATGTACTTATGCTTTAAATAAGAAGGTGGATTGATTGGACAAACAATATCTAGACCCCATTGCTGAAATGGTGTCTCTACTAAAACTAGTTGTAAAGGGAAAGCAGGTTTCTTAACCCTTCCTGCAGCAGTTTGACAATCCTGACATTTCCTAGAGAATGTGTAGGAAGCTCAAAATAATGTGGGCCAATAATAACCGACTCTAAGGATCTTATGAGCAATAGTTTCTCCTTCGAAATGACCACCTCCATAACCAAAATGGAATTATTTTAGAATAGTTTCAGTTTCATCCTTATCAAGGCAACGTAATAACACACCATCTGAATTCTTCCTAAAAAGGATGTTATTAATCAGCTGATAAGCACTTGATTTTAATCTGAGAGCTCTCCTCTTTCTAGGTTCTAAATGATCTGGAGCAGTTCCTGTTTCAAGAAAAAATCTTAAATCAGAATACTAAGAATCTTGAGGAGGAGGAAAGAAGTATATTTCCTTTATGTAATGTCCCCATTTTGACCCCATTACATTCAAATGTGAATGATGTAATATTGTTATAAAATCATGGTGAGGATATCAAGGCCAAGGCCCCACCATCTATTTATTGATGCATATGGTTTGCGTGCTAGCCAAGCACATTGGAATTCAAACATCATGTAAAAATGCATTTTAATAAAATACCCACAACTAGCTATGCAACGCAACAAGAGATGGGGGCATGCTTTTACAAGGAATTTGGAGGGAACACATTCAATGAGAGAATTTGGAGCCAATCAAGTCAAGCCAAGTGTCAATGAGAGAACCCATCAAACCCTCAACTACCCATGTTGACTTTTGTACCCAATCATTGATTTCTCCCAAGAGTTGGTTGAGGTAGTTAATGCCTTGGGAATGGAGAGGTATGGCTGTCCAAATTCGAGTATGGGAAAGCCACCCTCATGGAAAATCATGTTTGGCTTCTTGGGCAAGAAAAAAACCATGAATTGGTCCCCAAGCCATTATCCATCAACGAGTTTCTCTCCCTCACGATTTGGGAGCCACCTGGACGTTTTCCAGCCACGTTTATTGTGTTTTCCTTCATTCTCCCAGTTGAGAGGGGCGTTTTTGTGTTGTATACCAGTGGGGAAGAAGGGGAATGGAATTGGGGTTCCATAGAGACCATTTTTGTTGTTAAATGCTTAGAGAGTTGGGGAGAAAACGTTTTCCTCCCTGTGAATGTATTTCTCCATACCACACTTCGTTTTTGGATGGAAACGATTTGGAAAAACCCATGGCCATCTTGTTGATAAATCCATTGTTTTGGCTTGAGCTTGAGAAAGCATGAAATGATGAAATGAAATGATTAATTGGCTGTGAATGATTGAATGCCCCCTTTTCCTTGTAAGAATCATGCCTAGCTCGGGGGTGGCAGTTGTGTTGAGATATTGATGAACACAACTGGCCTATGGTTGGGTGGAACGTTGCAGTGACGTAGCTAGTTGTTTGGGACCAATTTCACAATAAAGATAAGTGTTTTTCTATCTATGTGTTTTGCCTCTGCAATGTATAATTTAATGATTATTTTGATATGCTAGTTGTGAACAAAATATGTGTGTGTGGATGATTTTATTTCCGCTGTGCATTTTTGCTTGTTTTCCATCTGCACACATCTCTCTTATTGCTGAGAATCTAATGAATGGGCTAAGTTTTATGTGAAATCCCCAGAGATTGGCATCATGTTCCCTTCCTTGCATTGGGACCACGGGAGGGTATGTTACACTTTTCAAGAAAGGATTCATCAATGTTCGGTTCAGAACTATTGTTTGGCAAGTGAGCAGCTTCAGGAGCAAGCTTACAAAAACCTTGTCCTTTTATTACTGTCGAAGGTTTAATTTCAAGATCGTATTCCTGAATTGTTGTCATCCAAGGGGCTCTCTTTTCGCCAAAATATTTTTGCACTAATAAGTTTCTTACCACAGGGAATGGGACAATAACTTTGGTTCTGGATTTTAAAAGATAGGGACGAAAATGTTTAACAACTTTGAAGACAACAAATTCTTTCTTATCAACTTCGTGGTAATTTAACTCGGCTCCTTTAAAATTCAAACTGATAAAGGATAAAGGAACTTCATAATTTTGTTGATTATGCTGATTCAAGACTACAACATAAGATATATTTGAGGCAAATGTGTATAGTACAAAATCCTTACTAAAATCTGGACTTAAGATATTGGGAGCTTCAGAAATAGCTTCTAGAATTGTTTTAAATGATTCTTTCCCATTATTTCCCCAATTGAAAATAACATCTTTTTTTATCATGTTCTGTAAAGGTCATACAATTTCCGAAAAACTAGGGATAAACCTCCTAACGAAATTTATTTTACCCAGGAAAGATTGCATAACCTTTTTACTAGAAGGAAAAGTGATTTTGGATATTGCCTGAGTTCTCTCTGGATCAATCATGATTCCATCTTTTGAAACCACACAACCTAACAAGATCCCTTGTATCACGACAAATATTGTTTTCTTGGGGTTAAGAGATATCCCATAACTTTTACAACATTCAAGAACCCTTTTCAGATGAATAATTTGATCTGGTCGATGTTTCAAAAAGACTGTAACATCATCAAGATAGACAACTACTACATGGTTAATCAATCCCCTAAAAGCTATATCCATTTCCCATTGAAAAGTAGCCCCAACATTGACCGAGCCGAGAGGCATCTTTTTGTATGCATACGTTTCCCATGGGGTTCTGAATGCAGTTTTGAACTGGTCATCGGTAGAAACTAAAATTTGGTTGTAGCCTGAGAAACCGTCAAGTAATGACAACATATCAGACCCCGAAACCTTTTGGAGGATTTTCTCCATAGGTGGGACTGGGTAGTTATCTTTTTTTGATAATTTGTTAAGATTACGAAAGTTGAAACAAAGCCGAATATCACCGTTCTTCTTATGGATAGGAACCAAGTTGGCCACCCATTGAGTGGTGAACCGGAAAAATTATTTTCGCCGCTAGAAGTTTATTAAGCTCCTTTTTTATGGTTGGTTCAAGAGTTGGGTGCATTTTCCGATTTTTTTGTTGAAAAGGCTTGAATCTTGCTTCATCAGAATTACATGTTAAATGATTTGTGGATTAAAAATTTTGAGATCATCATAACCCCAAGCAAAGACATCCTTATACTCCTTAAACAATTTTATGAAAGTTGATTTTTCCAATGGAGTACAATCTGTTCCTAGGTTAATATTTTGAGGATTAGAATCTGTCCCTAGATTAACAGCTTCATAATTCAAGCAGGAGCTATTGGTTTTACAATTTGGTACAAATTTAAATTTATCCTGAAGATCATAAAACTTTTCCAACCTTAAAATAGAGTTAGGGATAGATTTTACCTTGTCCAACGCTTTCTCTACTGAAAAATGAGGATGTATTACCGAAAAGTTGCACAAGTCTTCGTCATGTGTAATTTCATCAATAGCAGAATCTTTAAACATACCTTCATTCGTCAAGAAATTCAGAATCTGCTCATCATCATCAAAGACACACCAATTAGTAATATCGTCGAGGATATATGGTCTAAAAATCATTTCAACCAAAAAAGTGTCAGATGAAAAATATTTAGGAGGAACTAATCTAGAAGCTACGTTGGCTAACAAATCAGCTTCTTGATTTTGAGATCTAGGGATGGAATTAATATTGAAAGCTTCAAATTTTGAGATAAGGTTCCATACCTCCTTTTGATAATTCTGAAGATGTTCTGAAATACAATGAATTGAGTTACGTACCTATTTGACAATAATCTTCGAATTACCATAGACCACTAATACTTTGATGTTAAGATCTAGAGCCTTTTTCAAACCTTGAAACAAAGCTTCATATTTTGCTATATTGTTAGTACAATCAAACTCTAATCTACATGATATACATATTTTGTTTCCTTTTGGGTCAATAAGAAGGCAGGCAGCTCTAGCTCCTTCTTTATATTTTGACCCATCAAAATATAGTGTCGAGGGTAAATTATTTACAACTACTCTACTATCACTAATATATACATAATCCTGATTTTTTACATTATTTACAGAATTGTGAAACGCAGAATCGGGATGAATAGAGGTAACATTAGAAATTTCATATTGTTGTTCTATACCTGTAAATGGATATTTTTCAGCCTTAAAATTTCCAAAATCTTGTTCATAAGTATAGTTTCCCGTGATCGAGTCTGAAAAAAAGGACCAGTTCATTTGGATCATGTAATTCTGTTACAATATGCTTCAAGTATCTTTCTCTTCCTATTTTGATCTGATTGGATTTACCATTCTTAGGTAGCCATAAGGTTGACCAATCAATTGAAAAGAAACCATTCAAATTTTGCGACCAATCCCTGCTTAAGAATAACCCATAAGCATCAGGAATGTTAGCAACACCAATCTATGAGTTGATGAATTGATGGGTTACTTGCAAGCTTGATTAGTACATCCTTTATTTCTCCTAAAAATTTCACATTTGAACGATCTAATTGGGTAATATGTGATTTGGATGGAGTGTATTTAGCATTCAACCTTCGGCAAACAGACAAAGGGATCGTTAGTTGATTCTCTGGAATCTACCATACAGTTATGTACATTTCTGTTGTAAATTTCAAATGTGAGAAGAAAGGGAGGAGTCGTGGATTTTGAATTTTTACCTATGAATGAGGTTTTATCAGCTGTTGATTTTCCTTTATTATTGGAAACCAAGTCACTATTTGAATTATTGTTAGCAGCTGCACTATTTTGAGTATTTTGGCTCATTGGACTCATTGCAGGAGTAATAACAGGACCATTAGGCATTGGATAAATCTAAAGTAGATCATACATTATGATATTTGCACGTAGTTTCTTCAAATATTCAATTATATCATATTGTAGATCTAAATTGGGTGGAGTTTGGATAGGATGATATTGTCTAACAGGCTGAGGAGTATTACTCCCTTCAGTTGAATTTGAACTAGATGCTCCAGGAGTACCTATTGATGC
Organism: Larix kaempferi; assembly: GCA_027924585.1. Taxonomy (NCBI): domain Eukaryota; kingdom Viridiplantae; phylum Streptophyta; class Pinopsida; order Pinales; family Pinaceae; genus Larix; species Larix kaempferi. The sequence continues at coordinate 375,636 of BSBM01001936.1, forward strand.
TTTACTTCGAGTATTATAAGCATGTTGACCTAAGGGATGAGTTTTAGTTTCAGCATCTTTACCCAAACTATCCCAAAAGTGTCCAATTAATTCTTGTGGTTCTTGAGGTTCATCTGCATTTTCAAAATTCTCTTCTTCTTCTTGATCAACAACATATTTATTCGAAGAAGATTCAGGCATAGACAATGCTACATGAATAGTATTAAATATTTCCTCATTGACTGCTACATTAGGAGGAAGATTTGATGTATTATTAGTAGTATTTTTTCTAAATTGATTTCTGAAATATCCTCTTGAAGAGGATGCTTCTGAATTTTTCTTTAACCCTACCACTTCATTTGTTAATGCTCTGATAGCATTCTTAAGTTGTTCAACATCAAATGCTTTATCTTTGTCTGGACTTGATCTTTCCATTTTTTTTCGAGGAAAAGTATCAACTTTCCCACTTCTTTCAGGTTCATATGTTAGAGAATTCTTCTCAACTTTGATGGCTTCCTCAAAGGTTTCAACAAGAGTAACCTTGTTGTCCCGTTTAATAAACATGCCTAAATATTTTTGTAATGTTGAAGCATAATTTTATATAATGATATCTTCTGACAGTTGGGATGCAACAGGTATTTTATTTTTCAAATTCAGAAACCTCTGATTAAAATATTTAATCCGCTCCTTACTCTCCATTTTGATACAAGATAATTCAAGAGCTAAGGAAGCGGGTGTTTTATCCTCTCTGAACTTATCAATAAAATACTTGTTAAATTCATCCCAGTTTGTTATTGAACCTTGAACTAAGGAGAAATACCAGGTAGATTCTCTCCCTTCAAATGTTAGAGGAAAAAGACGACAGACCACATCTTCATGTTGGACGTTCATAGTCTGAACAGATAGAATAAACTTGTCGATATGAACCTCTACTAGCTCCTTGTTATCTGGATTAAACTTAGGAAGAAGTTTATCTGGATGCTTGGGAAATGGGTGTTGTACGCCAAGCACTGCCACTGCACTCGTCCTAATCCATGGAAGAGGGGGATTTTGTGGAGGAATACCTTGTCCCCCCCTCCAAATCCAACCATATCTTCTTCGGATTCTAATGAATTACTGTGATTCGAAGGCTTGGGCTATCTATAAGAGACTCTGTGGGTGAAGGTGGATGGCCAAAACCACCTAAAGTGATTAGTATTCGTGAAGTGTTTGTTCTAGTGGCTGCTCTAGAAACACCAGTAACCTTATGATATGGGGAACCTGATTCTGGTATACGTGTTTCTAATAGTTATTGGTTTACTGTGCCTAGTCTGTATTGTTACAACCTTGTCGAGGTAAACCATAATCTATAAGTAGGAGACCAATATGTTGGGCATAAGCCCTTGTAATTACCCTTCTTGATTCTTCTAACACTCGGTCAATCTGTTTGGTAGTGTATGGAGAAGTATTATGATCTCATTCTAAAATGTTCCTCACGGTATTGACAAATGGGAAATCACTGCTTTCGGTTTGATGAACAAATCCAGAGCTTGATGCAGTTGTGGTCTCACTATCAGTATGAAATGGACGAAATAGACTGGTTGAAGGATCATTATTTATTTTTTCAACCATTAATCATTTCAAGCCCTCCTTCTAGCGCCATTTGTTGTCCGAATTTTCAAACTATGGCCAACTAAGGGGAACTAACCCACACAAGGCGCTTAAAACAACCCTCGGTATGTTTAATATGGCTAATTCCCACAGGTTATGGTCCTGCTACCATCTTAGTTTCACTCTCTTAAGGAGAATGTTATTAGTTAAACCCAGAATAATATATATATGTCCTAATTTAGTCAAAAAGTAAACTAATTCTTAACGAAACTTCGGATTTAAAGTAAACTGTTTAACCTACAGTTTGTGTTAACCTACTTCTGCTCTCAAAAGGAGAGTCTATGTTTCAGATTTAATGACTAGTTATCAAAACTACTTAAAAGACAACTAATTATAAAAATCTAATTAGTAGCTGCTAAACTAAACTAGAAAAATTAATCTAAGATCTGAATGTAACCTAAACTACTTTACCTTATCTTGGCCAAGAGCAGAGTTATCACTATGTTAAAAGTCTGTTGACAATATAAATAACATAAAGTAAATAAAATAACTTTGAGTACCTGTAAAGTCTGTTGACAATTTAAATATGATTAACTAATTAATAGGATACCTGTAAAAAATACAGATTAATCAATTAATCAGCTAATTGATATATAATATCACACATTCAAGTTTTATTAATAGAAACTTAATAAAATGACAAAGATGATACTTGTAATCAAACACAAAATGTATTTCCGATTCAAGTCAAAACTAAATCCACACATTTATATCATGGCATAATTGCAAATGACTCGAAAAGAGAAAGTCAATATAGAGAAATATATATCTATATATATATATATATATATGATTCAAAATTGAACATGGAAATGATACCAGTTTTGGAACAATTACTAAACAGCATCCAGGAATGAAATCCAAACAGATAATTGTAGCAAATTTAAGTCTTAACTTCATTATACAATTCTCTTTATCAAATATTTGAATCCCTATTTAAGTAATACTTGTGTCTTATATACATGAAATACATCAACTGTTTGGATACTTTTTAGGATTATTTACAAAAATAGAATAATTAGTTTCTTAACAGTTATTAACATGAAACAAGATAGTTCCTATATTCATTCTATCGATGAGATAGTTCAACCAACACCGAATCAAGAAGGGAACCTCGAAAATGCGAGCATCCTATGAAGTGATAAGTATAACGTTTGACCATGTAGCTTCTATAGGTTCAAGCTGCTCCAAAAATGCAGCAAGTAACAGTAAATGCCACCTTCCAGCCAACATTGTTTTAATCCAACAAAATGCATTTATATATATACCTGCAATAACCAATTAACAACATATTAAAATTCTTTTGTGAATAATCAATAAATGAAATGAAAAAGCAACAAATGAATTTTAAGCATGCCCACAAAATCTTCGATTTTGTGGGTATGCTAATTAAAAACACTTATTACCTGATGAAAAATCAAAACCTGTCAAATGCAAACAAAATCATTTTAATTTGTACTGTGCAATTTGGCAACTCGTCGCGCCTCAGATTACCTGGCCTGGAGTTTCATAATTTTATCCATTTGTTGTTCTTCCTGTTTGAGTAACCGTTCATTAGCTATGGATAAGGATTGTTTGACTGCTTTATGTTTATCCTTCTTCAATTTCAACTCTTTCCACCTGTTTACCCATAATAATAATTCATCCTTAAGAGATTTGATTTCATCTTTCATATCCGACACATTGGAATACGATTGCTTCAGCTCTGTTTCCAATTCAATAATTTTGTCTTTTAATATCTGTTTGAGGGTTAATTTAAAATCATCCTTGCTTCTAGTAGGTGACGAGTCACCTGTGAATGAGGGCCTCTGCTCGGATCTACAAGGGGAATATTTATCAGTGAATTCATTCGCAAATAACATAATATAATGATTCATTCCCATGTTTTTTCCATCATTATCATGAGAGATCCCACGAATTGGGGATAACTCATCATTGTCACTCTCTATTTTGATCATAGGAGATTACTTTTGCTGTTGGGTAGTGACTATAATGGAAACTGTATCCATGCTACGAGTGAACCGCTGTGTATCAACAGACACTGAACCTTTTTGTTTAAAGTCACTTTCATTGCAACAAACCTTTTCTAACTATAACAGCTTATGTGTAGGTACATCGTGGGGTTTTTCAGATATGGACAAGTCAGTTGGGAATTTAGGAGCCACAAGGTTTGATTGTTGCTTAGTCACATATCCTCTTACATCCTCTATAAGCAAATTAACCCCTCGAAATTGGTTATGTTCTAATACAGGGTCACATGCATCATTCATTTCAGGGATTGGTGGTCCCTTACATTTTCTACAAGTCTTAGGAAGCAGTGTGGGCCAATATTGTGTTACCCCAAACTCGTTTTCAGTCAAGAATTCATCCCACATTTTACCAATAGAATCTAACTGATGTTGATTTAGGATTTTAAAAAGACCATGGTGGAATAGGCTCCTCTCAGGATCACCTATGGTAGTCTTTACTGTATGGGCCATTTTTTTTAAACTATGAAGCATATAAAAGGTAAAATTGAGTTTGGGACCCTTTAACGCCATCAATAATTGGAGGTGATATAAATGAATATGCGAAAACTAGCCATCACAAGATACATGCCTTACTATGACATCGTAACATGTTCTCCAGTGGGGTTTCAAGAACTTGGCGTAAATGCCATATTTAAGATCTAAACCTTTTGGTATTGGCATGAGAAATGACTCACATTTCTTCCTGTTGACTTTCCCCCCTTTAAACCAATGCTCTCCAGTTTGGGGAAGTTTTTTTGCCTAGGAAATTGTATCCTCGTTTGCAAACAGTTTAAGATTCCCAATCTAAGCTACCCCTTCTTTGAAGCTCCTAGAAAATTGTCTGGTTATTTCGACATTATGACCACTGAAATGCCTAAAAAATGAGCGCCAACCTATTCTCTTAAAAAACGAAGCAAATTCTTGGTCATCCTCTATCACATCGGGCCTCGATACCTTAAAGCAACTGAGGGGTGCCATTTCCCCAACCCTACAGTTACGGACAGAGGTCGTGATGAAGGTAGATGTGAATATGGAAGGGATAATGATAGAGGACATCAGGTGAACTATCAAATCTTTGCTTGGTTCATCTGCAACCAAAACTAAAACCCTACAATTTGCTATGATAACCATTGTTTCTGGATAATGAGATCAAGTTCTATGATCCACGCCATTTAAATTTTACATTTGATAGACAACATCATAATAAGTTGGATTATCGTGAAAACTAGCGAATAATTATTAAGCAAGCAATCCTTATGTAACGAAAATTTGATAACCAAGCTAAATGGTGTGAAGAACGAAGTGTTGATGATACAGAGAATAAAATGATAACTCTATAAATGTATCATAAATAATAATGGTCTTCAAATATTTGTGAATGTATTGAAATGACACGACTTGTACGTTCGATCAACAAGTGTCCAAGATGCGATAATTCGTGTTTCATATCCATGTTGGGATTGCCACCTAGTGTTATATAATTTTGTTTTTGCATGAATATTCATCATAGTTTAGGCAGGATTGAAGAATGAGTATAGGGTCATTCATTTAAAGATATATTAAGGGTTTAGTTTTCTTAAATGCATAGACAAAGTTTTAGGTTTGAAAATAATGTTAAACATAAGCATTAGGGTCATGATAATTAATATATGATGAAACCATATCATTAACCCAAACATAAAAAAGTAATCTTAAATACTTTGTCTATCACTATAATGAAACCATTAGAATCTTAATGAAATATCAAGAAGCTTGTGTTAAACTATGAGAAGTGATATAAGCTAATTTGATCTGATCAAAAGATAAAATTAGCAAGCTATATATCGATTATCTTAAATAATATATAATCATAATAAATAATACTGAAAAATTGATTATATATAAATTTAATTCTAACAACTGCTAAATGAATCAACTGCATGAATGAAATCTTATCCAACTCACATCAAAATGCCTTCAAAGACTTCCACTTGATCAATAAATGTTCCCTTATTGTACCTTCAGAATCAAAGATTCTGAAGGCACTCTTTAATAATTTTTCTAGAATTGATTAAGGAAGGTAACCGAACAAATTTTATTAAGTAAAAAAAATAAAATTGAGAAGGTTGTTGCCTGCCAATAGTTTCCTATAGAGAAAGTGTGTCGGTGACGCTTCTTGTGCACTGATAGAGCACGTCAATGATGCATTTTGGCCACAAGCATGGTGCTTCAATGAACCAGTGATGTAGGGAAAACACGACCTAGGTGCGATAAGAGAAATTAATGATTGAGAAAGGTAAAGATCCTGGAATGAAAGCAAGTAATTAGAAGAACTAAAGAACCTAGAATGAGACTGGATTAGCCAGTAACTTAGAAAAGAGTACATCCAAAAGAAACAAGGAAAATCAAGTAGATATAAGTGGATTTATAAGGCAATGAGAATCAGAAATCAAAGAATTCAAAGATCATGAGTGGAGTCACCAATTTTGTTTGAAGACACTTCTTCTATGTGGACAAGGACAAAGCTCTCTAGTCTAAATGATGTAGATCTAGAAAAAAACACAACAAAACATATAAACTTTCCTAGATTAATCGAATTGCAAAGAATGTGGTGGAATTACATACCTCACTATTATGGTGATGTCTACTCGTTTGATGTAGTCCTTGATCTTTAGCTACAAAACAACATACAATAAAAAAGTAGGAGCATGATAATAATAATGAGCAATATTGATTAATCTAAACATGTGGCCAAGGAAGAAAATTCTAAAGATTCAACACATATAATATTTATGGAAAGAATATATATTAGTGTATCAAGGAAAGTACAAAGGGAGAGATTACAACCATGTCTGGACATCACAACTTCTTCCAACAAGACTTTTTCCTCAAAGATCCAACCTTGTTCCTAATAGAGAAGGGACACTTAGGTCTAATATTATTTCAGCATCATTCAGATGCTCTCACTTCTCCCCCCCATTCCATGAAGTTGAGCTTGCATTTATTGGCCAAAGAGGATAGAAGGAATTGAGGATTCTATGGATAAGATTATGGGATCATTCCAAAGGGATAGGGGTTCGAATGCCACCTATTCAGATTTGTAGGGATAAGCCTCCACGAAAGATTCATTCTATAATACTCTCGAAACTTCTCTTTTATACCTTTTAACCAAAACTAACGCACCCTGTCAACTAGAAACCTACTCCACTGAGGGGTGACGCATGTTGCATGAAGGAAAAAAGAGTCTGTGATGTGTGTTAAATTTTTAGTATTAAATCACAATACTATAGGATCTTTGCTGAGAGAATAACATCTATAGTATATCAATGCATGACAATCATAATATGACAAGCATCACAAGCATCACAAGAATCAAAAGCATAGAGACAAGAGACACAGAGTTTCCGTGGGGAAAACCCTAAGGTGAAAAACCCCACAACTTCCTCAGAGATAGAGAGAGCAATGGCTCAACCAAAATACAACCAAATAACACTGAGATAGTCTCCTAGCAGATGGTCCTCCTCCTCCTCACTAGTGCGCCACTTTTTAGAGAGAGAGTGAGTTACTTTTCCGAGTGAGTAAAATAAAGATCTCCTATCTCTATTTATACTCACCTTTTTGCCCAGTGACCTACTGGGGCCGACTTGTCTACTTAGATACATCCACATTATATTATATATTAATTAGGGATGACCCCATATGGTGGTCTAATAACCCATCGGCAAGTACACACACTTGCGACACTTGTCAATCCACATGACGACACTTCCTTATAGAGGAATAACAGATCTCTTATAAGGGTACAATAAATATATATATAATACAAAGATGAAATACATTCCGAAGTTACATATACATCAACACTCCCTCTTAACTAGGAAGGTATTTCTCGACACAGATCTGCTAGACAAGTCTTCTTCTCTGGATCATCGTCATCTATGCATCATCGTCATCATCATCACTGCTGCTACTATCTCAACCAATCTCTGACTCTACTCGTCATAGGAAGTTCTACAGAGCCAATCCTTTTTCATACTAGATGTAGGCCCACCACCTGTAGGTCTTCATCATTACTGGCCATACTGTGGAATCCTCAGGACTTATTACGTGCGTCACAAAACCTTGAAAGAGCATCCCAGGATGTTACGGGTACACAACTCCGACCTGTAGGATCTCCCAGGGCACTATTATATGTGACCCCACCACAAAACCTCGAAAGAGCATCCCAGGATGTTACGGGTACACAACTCCAACCTGAAGGATCTCCCAGGGCACAAATTACATGTGGTCACCACAAAACCTAGCAAGAGTATCTCAGGATGTTACAGGTACACAACTCCGACCTGAAATCTCCCAGGGCACAAATTACATGTGGTCATGGCAAAACCTCGAAAGAGCATCTCAGTATGTTACGTGTACACAGCTCCAACCTGAAATCTCCCAGGGCCTAAATTACATTCCATAGGACAAAACCTCGCAAGAGCATCCCAGGATGTTACGGGTACACAACTCCGACCTGAAAGATCTCCCAGGGCACAAATTACATGTCCTCCCAGAGCAATGTCTCGAAAGAGAATCCCAGGCTGTTACGGGTACACAACTCCGACCTATAGGATCTCCCAGACATGCTCCTCTGCACAACCTGATCCACGGCCACAAAGTATCATCCTGATACTCACCATACATCAATCTGATGTATACGTGATCATCCTGATCATCATCATTGCAACGTCCTGCTGCATGTCATCTGGAGCAACATCCTGAAGCTCATCATCCATGATCATCCTGATCATCACTACAACATCCTGCTGCATGATCCACCTGATCATCAATGCATCTACCTGATGCATACCAAGTATCTATCTGATACATATCATCAGACACGATCCTCCTGATCATACAATGTATCCACCTGATACAAATACAAATACATGACACATATCACCATACATGATCCACCTGATCATACAATGTATCCACCTGATACATATACAGATACATGGTCCAAGCATCCAACATGATGCATATACAAAATACATACACATGATCCAACTGATCATATCCAGCATCCAACATGATGCGTACATATAAGTGATCCAACTGATCATATCCAGCATCAACATGATGCATACATACATACAAAAAAATGATCCAACTGATCATATCCAAGCATCCAACATGATGCGTATTTACATACATAAAAATGATCCAACAGATCATATCTAGCAGAAGCCAGAACATCAACCTGATGCTCATCATCCAGCGCTTACATCCACAGCCATGTGAAGGATCCTCCTTCCAACATGCTTGGAATGGCTTCAGCAAGTGTGTCCATCACTTCTTCCTTGAAGTGTCCTCGATCTGAAGAATGCCAAGCCTCTATCTGAAGTACTCAAACTTCACTCTGGCTAGTGGCTTTGTCAGCACATCTGCAATCTGCTCATCCGTTGCAACATACAGAAGCTTCACAGCTCCTCTCTGCACCATATCCCTGATATAGTGATATTTGATCTCTTTGTGTTTCGAATTGTCATGAAACACTAGGTTCTCGGACAGCTTCACACAACTCTGGTTATCACAGAAGATACCAGTAGCCTCCAATGGGAGATCAAATCAGACAGTAGCTTCCGTAGCCATACTGCCTCACAACTAGTTGAATAGGCTGCAACATACTCTGCCTCAGCTGTACTCAGTGCTATGCAGGATTGCTTCCTGCTAAACCAAGAGATCACACATGTTCCCATACTGAAGCAACACCCAGATGTGCTCTTCCTATCTGCAGCACTGCCGGCCCAATCTGAATCAACATAACCCTGTAGGTTAAACTTTTGATTTGCTTCATACTTGAGCCCATAATCCACTGTACCCTTTAGGTACCTCAGAACATGCTTTACAGCAACCAGGTGAACACTCCTCGGATCTGTCAGGAACTGGCTCAATGTGTTCACAGTAATGCAAATGTCTGGTCTCGTGTTTGTTAGGTACATCAAGGACCCAATCATCTAACGATACATAGAGACATCAACTAGCTCAGATGAAGCATCACATAAAAGCTTCAGATTCGATGCCATCGGTGTGGCCATGGCCTTGCAATCCATCATCCCGAATCTCTTCAGGATATCTATTGTGTACTTCCCTTGACCAAAGAAGATCCTACCTGCATTCTACCACACCTCCATACCTAGGAAATAGTGCATCATTCCCAAATCATTCATATCGAATTCAGCTGCAAGCTTCCTCTTAGTATCTGCAAACAATCTGTCATCTCCTGTCACAAATAGGTCATCCACATACAGGAGTAGAATCACTGGATTCCCTTCCTCAACCTTGTAGTAAAGATTGGAATCTGCTTTACTCTTGGTAAAGCCCAAACTAGATAGGAAACTTTCCATCCTACCATACCAGGTTCTGGGAGCTTGCTTCAAGCCATACAAAGATTTCTTCAATCTGCATACATATGATTCCCTGTCATGTATTTAAAAATCGAGTGGCTGTTCCACATATACTTCCTCTTCTACTACACCATTCAGGAAAGCAGTCTTGACATCCATCTGGTGTATTTTCCATTTCATTGCTGCAGCCAGGGAAAGTACTGTTCTGATGGAAGTGTACCTGGCTACAGGTGCAAAGGTTTCTTCATAATCTATTCCCTCTTTTTGAGAGAATCCTCGAGCTACGAATCTTGCTTTGTACTTCTCCACGCTACCATCTGCAGCATGCTTGATTTTGTAGATCCATTTTGAAGTTACAACAGACTTCTCTTTAGGTCTTGGGACAACATCCCAAACATCATTCTTCATTATTGATTGGAATTCCTCGATCATAGCATCCTTCCATTCTTTATTTTCCGCTGCTTCTTCATAACTGGAAGGCTCTTTGTTCATGATATCACAGAGTAAAGCAACATAGCTGGTATGTGACTTGGTTCTCTTCTTTGCTCTGTGTTCTTCTTCTGGAATGCCAAATCTTTCTGCATCTTGAATGAGCTCTCTAGCCCATACAGGTTTCCTCTTGTGAGAGTTATCCTTACGGGGTGGATCTACAGGTTCTTGTGGATCTTCAAACTCATGAACAACTTTTGGAACTGCTTCAGTCATGGTAGTGTCTTGAAATCTTGTTTCCTTAGGTTCTTCATAAACTTCGGTAGGTGCCTCCCTTGATTTGATGAATGCTGAGTTTTCATCAAATGTTACATCCCTGCTGACATCAATTTTCTTGAACCCTGGAAAGTATATTCTGTAATCCTTCGAGCTTTCACTATAACCCACAAAGATGCCCTTCTTTCCTGAAGGATCTAGTTTAGTCCTCTTCTCTTTTGGGACATGAGTATATAATGGACAACCAAATATTCTGAGATGGCTGACTTCAGGATTCTTACCAGAAAAGACCTCTTCTGGTGTCTTGTTGTCCAATATCTTGTGGGGTGTTCTGTTTTGCACATATACAGCTGTTGTAGCTGCTTCTGCCCATAGATGCATAGGAAGATCCTGGTCATGCAACATTTCCCTTGCTGCTTCCATGATAGTTCTGTTCTTCCTTTCTGCAACTCCATTCTGTTGAGGATTATAAGGAGCAGTCAACTCCCTCTTAATCCCTGAATCACTGCAAAGCTTCTTGAAGTCACTTGAGGTGAATTCTCCACCATTGTTAGATCTGAATGTCTTGATTTTCTTGTCAGTTTGATTCTCCATCAAGGTTTTGAATTCCTTGAATTTATCAAGCACCTCATCTTTGCCCTTCAAGAAGTATACCCAAGTCTTCCTTGAGAAGTCATCAATAAATGATACATAGTAAACATACCCACTCAGGGAACTGGAAGACATAGGGACACATACATCTAAGTGGATGATTTCCAGGACGTCTTTTGCCTTGCTTTCACTGCTTGGGAAAGCATTCTTAATGTTCTTACCTTTTGCACATCCTTTCCGAACATCTTCATGTTTGGTCTTGATTTTAGGAAGACCCTCTACTGCGTTGCTTGCAATTGGAAGTGCCCTATAGTGCATATGAAAAATTCTTCTATGCCAAAGTTCACTTGGCTCCATGGATTCATGCACCATGGCATGTTCAAGTTGTCCCTTCAATTTATACAAGCCTCCCTCTTGCTCTCCAATTACTATTGCATCCTCTATGGTCTTTTCCTTTGGCCACATTAGGACTTGGCCATCCACAAATGAAACCCTCATACCTTTTGCATCCAATGCAGAGATGGAGAGTAAGTTCTTCTTGAGCCCAGGTACATAAAGTACTTCTTTCATCTTCAATGATTTTCCAAAATCTAGGTTGTAGGAGGCTTCACCACTTCCTTTGATTGGGTATTGATAATCATCCCCAAGTTTCACCTTATGAGGTGATTCATGTTCATATATGTTCACAAAGGATTCCTTAAACCCAGTCATGTGTTTGGAAGCCCCACTATCAATCAACCAATCATTACATCCATGGGGGATGGTACCTGTAAGAGCAGAAATTAGAACATATTCTTCTTCACTTGATGAGTCATCATCACTACTACTTTCTGCCCTAGTCTTCTTCTTTGGAGGTTCATCATCTTCGGCAACATGAGCATGAAACCTTCTTTTGCTGCCCTTCTTCTTCTTACTGGAGTTGCTGGTGTTATCCCTTTTATTCTTGGGACAATCTGAAGCAAAGTGACCCTTCTCATTGCATGTGAAGCATCTTAGGTCCTTCTTACTCTTTTGATGGAATCTTTTGTGGTGAGAGTGGTCCTTCTTGGTTTTGCTTATTTTGGTGTGAGCTGCAAGAGCTTGATCTTCTCCTCCCATCTTTTCCTCACGAGCTATAAGTCTAGCTTCTTCTTGAGAGCATTCTTCCCTCAATCTGTTGAAGGAGATCAACTTCTTCCTTGCACAAATTCCTTGAATAAAGGAATCCCATGACCTGGGTAGGCCATTTAGAGTGTTCATCACCACTTCACCATTCTCCACCATTTCATCTACTGCTTCTAATTGTTCCTTGATCTAGGAGACCCTTGAAAAGTAAGATTGAATGGTTTCTCCATTCTAAAACTTCACTCCTTTCAATTGGTTCCGCAGGGTCATCTTCTGATTTATGTTCTTTCCTTCAAATAGCTTGGTCAAAGATTCAAACATCTCTTTGGGTGTCTTAAGAGAAGACACATGAGGTATGAGATGGTCTTTGATAGAATCAGCAATGATTCTCTTTTCCTTGAGCAAGTTCTTCTTGTGCAATGCCTTGGCTTCTTCATCCTCTGGGATAGGGATGTCTTCTTTCACATATGAGTCCAACTCATTTTCTTCCAGGATTAACCCAATCCTATACTTCCAGGCTCGGAAGTTATCATCCCCTTCAAGCTTATCCTCAAGCTTGGTGTGGAGAGACATCTTTAAGAGTACTTCAAATGGAAATAGAAAAGATTTAGGACTTACCACTTGAAGTGCTGAAAACTGGATCTGGTCCTGGATTAGGGTTTGTCAGAGAAACCCTAAAAATTCAAAATGTGAATTTCAAAATTCCGAAAGGATAGAAAGATGCGCCTTGGAGAGTTGATCAGCCTAGTACATTCAGAATTTTAGATCAGCAAAGTCTTGTCCTTCAAAATTGCCTTTTTGTCCTCCCGGGTTCACTAGAGAGAGCCCTGAATTAGGGTTTGAGTTTCCCGGATATCTACTCAGCCAAAAATCTCGATCCAAAGCTCTAACCTTCGATGTTTTCAAGGAGCTTCCAGCTGTGCCTTCAGTTTCCAGAAATGCCTATTTTTGTGGAAACCCTAATTTTTAGGGCCAAATCTGAAAATGCTCGGAACTGAATTCTGATTGGACAGATAGATGCGCCTTGATGAGTAGATACAATCTACTATACTGAATTTCAAAAATCTGTGGAGAGAAACCCAATAAACAAGGAACACAAGCTTCCGTCACTGCAAAATGTCTTCTTCTCAGTTTAGCTCTGATACCATGTTAAATTTTTAGTATTAAATCACAATAAAATAGGATCTTTGCTGAGAGAATAACATCTACAGTATATCAATGCATGCCAATAATAATATGACAAGCATCACAAGCATCACAAGAATCAAAAGCATAGAGACAAGAGACACAGAGTTTCCGTGAGGAAAACCCTAAGGTGAAAAACCCCACAACTTCCTCAGAGATAGAGAGAGCAATGGCTCAACCAAAATACAACCAAATAACACTGAGATAGTCTCCTAGCAGATGATCCTCCTCCTCCTCACTAGTGCGCCACTTTTCAGAGAGAGAGTGAGTTACTTTTCCGAGTGAGTAAAATAGAGATCTCCTATCTCTATTTATACTCACCTTTTTTCCCAGTGACCTACTGGGGCCGACTTGTCTACTTAGATACATCCACATTATATTATATATTAATTAGGGCCGACCCCATATGGTGGTCTAATAACCCATCGGTAAGTACACACACTTGCGACACTTGTCAATCCACATGACGACACTTCCTTATAGAGGAATAACACATCTCTTATAAGGGTACAATAAATATATATATAATACATAGATGAAATACATTCCGAAGTTACATATACATCAACAATGTGCTCTGTCAATGTGGAAAGTGCATCATCATGAGCCTAACGCATGTTGTAAACATGCAAGGTGCGTTAGTGCTCTAAGATTTGGAAAATGAGAAGGAAAAACCTCTTCTCAAGTAATTTGGCACTAACACTTCAGGGAATAGAGAAAATCCAAGGGTACACACCTCATTACCGGGATTATGATGATATTTTAGTGGAACAAGGAGATGGTCAAGAAAATGGACATAATTTCATCGTAGGAGGAGCCATCTCAACAACAACGTGCTTCAAATGTATGGAATCATTGATTTTTTCTATTATGTACATTTAATTAATTAATTTAGCATTAAATATTAATTTTCAATTATTTTATTGCAGAAAAGAAAACAAAATGGAACACATTCGACAATAATATTGGACAACAAGGAAAAAAGAGGTTGATAGCAAATTTTGTGAGTAGTTGTGATTTCCTTATAACAACGTAAGATTTCATTTGGTTGTGATCTTTATCTTTTATTTATTTTTTACTCTATCCACCTTTGGATGTCTTCAGACAGGTGCTAACATACAAATAAGAGCCATCATAAGATTGATCGACATTGGGTTAAGTTAAGGTTGAGTATATGTTGGTGTACCAAAAATTAATTGTGGAGTTTGTAAGTATCTATGTTGTTTTACTTCTCTCATTTTATAATTAATATAACAACAAAAAGAATTTGTATTAAATTTATGATTTCTTATGGGGTATAAAACTTGCAAGAGACAAAGTATAGAGTGCATCCAATAGAAGATTTGTTGAAACAAGGCATGAGACGTGGTTTTGAAGGAATGTGTATCATTTAGGTTTCAATTCTTGCTATGGTACGTCGTTTTTAAATTTACATTCATCTTATTATATATTTTAATTTTCATTATTCCTAGCAATGTAGATACACTAATTACACTTTATTTTTATGTTTGTAGATGGAAGTTGAAGAAAATGAAAATAATTGAGGCAGTGAACAAAACATTTGTCCAAATAACACTAGTAATGCAAGTGGATTGAGCATTGAAAGCAGTTCCAATGAAGAATGATGATCCATATATTTTCGATGCTAATGAAAGTTGTTGTATATTTTGAAATAGGTGTCTGGGAAAATAAAACATTTTGTATAATGTACTAGACATAGTGTCCCAATTGAAAGACAACGGGTTACAGTGTAACAATTACATGCAAGTTGACAGTTTGATTATTGTGCAATTTATGTTGTCCCATTTTATATGACAAAGGGCCTCTTATTGATATATAATAAAATGAAGTTTTTTATTCTATTGCATTCTCCAATGTCGTGAAATGTTACATCGGTAATTCAATATATGGATGATTAAATATTACAATAGATGCAAAAAATTATGATATAACCTAATTAATCCAAACATCATATCCAAACACAATAATAAAATTTCAAATGAATACTAATATGAAAAATATTTCAATTTCTAATGAACAATGGAATTAAATAAACATAATATATATATATGTAATGCCCCCAGTTTGACCCCATGACATTAAACATTATAAATTATGTAATTTTGTTATGAAATCATGCTGAGGAGCTCAAGGCCAAGGCCCCGCCATCGATTTAGTGATGCATATGGTTTGCGTGCTAGCAATGCACATTGGAAATTCAAATATCATGTAATATGCATTTTATTAAAAATACCCACAACTAGCTATGCAATGCAACAAAGAGATGGGGGCATGATTTCACAAGGAATTGGGAGGGAAAACATTCAAACCATTGAGCCAATCAGGTCAAGCCAAGTGTCAATGAGAGAACCCATCAAACCCTCAACTACCCATGTTGACTTTTGTACCCAAACATTGATTTCTCCTAAGAGTTGGTTGAGGTAGTTAATGCCTTGGGAATGGAGAGGTATGGCTGTCCAAATTCGGGTATGGGCAAGCCACCCTTTATGGAAAAACGTGTTTGTCTCCTTGGGCAAGAAAAGAGCCATGAATTTCTCTCCCAAGCCATTATCCATGATCATTCTTTCTCCCTCACGCGTTTAGAGCTACCTGGGGTGTTTTCCAGGCATGTTGGCTGTGTTTTCCTTCATTCTCCCAGTAGAGAAGGGTGTTTTTGTGTTGTATACCAGTAGGGAAGAAGAGGAATGGAACGAGGGTTCAATAGAGACCATTTTGGGCTGTGGAAGGCTAAGATATTTGGGGAAGAAATCATTTTTCCTCCCTGTGGTTGTTTGCCCCATCCCACAATCCGTTTTTGGTTGGGAACGTTTTTGGGAAAACCCATGGCCATCTTATTTGTAAATCCCACTGTTTAAAATGTGTATCCCTACCCCCTGTTTGTGCTTACTATGTGAGAGAAGAATATGTTGGGGTATGGGTATGGGTATTCATTGTTTTGGCTTGAGCTTGGAAATAAGCATCCATGGCTCAATTGTAGCTTGATAAACCCAGTTATGGACTGGCTTGGCTCCGATGGAATGATTAATTGGTTGTAAGAGAGTGAATGTCCCCTGTCCTTGTGAGAATCATGCCTAGCTCGGGGGTGGCCTTCGGACGGACTCAGTATAAGCTATCGAAGAGCCTATGGTTGGGTGGAACGTTGCAGCGACATAGCTAGTTGCTTGGGACAATTGCACAATGAACATGAGTGTTTTCTATCTATGTATTTACTTCTGCAATGCATCAATTTGATGACTGTTTTGATATGCTGGATGGACATGAATTGTGTGTGTGGATTAGTTTTAAATTTCGCTATGCATATTGCCTAATTTGTATCTGCACACCAATGTTTAAATTGTTATGATTTTAATTAGTGGGCTGAGTGTTATGAAATGCCCAGATTTTAGTGCCATGTTCCCTGCCTTGCATTGGGTCAGCAGGTGGGTATATTACATTTTGGTATCAGAGCTGCTGGTTGCAGCATTGGGCCTTTATGGGGCTACCTATCATAGTTGCAGAGGTAAGGTTACCTTCGGCTGGGCAACAGTCATCACAGGAAAAGAAGGAACTCAGAAATTGTTTCAAGTGTTTTTGAAAATTTTTGTTTAAGTCAGTTTCGGGAAGTCATCCTGAAACTGCGGAAAGATTCCGTGAATCGTTCCGCAACGCGGAAGAATTCGGGAATTCGTTCCGAAATTTGCGGAAGAGTTCCGCGAACCACCCTGAAATTGCGGAAGGAATTCTCTTCCGAAATTGCGGAAGGAATTCTCTTCCGAAACTGCGGAAGGATTCCACGAGTTGTTCCGCAACGCAGAAGAATTCGGCAAACTGCTTCGAAACAGCGGAAAATTTTTCTAAGTGTTCGGCATCGAAAGGAAATTTTCGGAAGGAATTCTCTTCCGAAATTGCGGAAGGAATTCTCTTCCGAAATTGCGGAAGGAATTCTCTTCCAAAACTGCGAAAGGATTCCGCAAGTCGTCCCGCAATCGCGGAAGAGTTCAACGAATCGTTCTGCAACTGCGGAAGAGTTTGGAGAATTGTTCTGCAACTGCGGAAGACTTCGGCGAATCATTCCGCAATTGCGGAAGAGTTCAGCCAATCGTCCTGCAACTGCGGAAGACTTCGGCAAACCGCTCTAAAACTGCGGAAGGAATTCTCTTCCGAAACCGCGGAAGGAATTCTCTTCCGAAACTGCGGAAGCATTCGGCAAATTGCTCCGCAACTGCGGAAGCATTCAGCGAATTGCTCCGCAACTGCGGAAGCGTTCAGCAAACCGCCCCGCAACTGCGGCAAGATTTCTTAAAAAAAAAAAAAAAAAAAAACGAGGGCACTGCCCTCGACCCGCCCTCAACGGGGCAAGCCCCCTTGACCCCCATCGTTCCCCGAAAGACAGTCGTTGAAAGTGTGAAATGCATTCTTAGGATGAAGAGCAAGAATTTCATAGAAGGTTGCGGAATCCTTAGTAAGAGTAATGGGTTGTAATACCCCTTGTGGAGGATGAAAGGGGAAATTCCTCACCTTAAACTATCTTTGTTTATAGCATAAAAATGGCATAATGAATGTTATATACGTATGTATATACTAAATTGCTAATTCGTGAGAAGATCATAGCTAATAATTCCTTGTGTGCTTGGTAGGGAACCAAGAAAAGGATCAGCTATGACGTGGAGAAGGGACCCCATGTCATGCTTGGAAAGGGATAATTTCTTAACTCTGCTATTGCTATTGTTTTTGTATTTTACAAGTTATGGCATAGGAATGCTGGAAATGCAAGAAGGATAGATAGATAGCATATTGCACAAGTGCATGTGAAAATGTTTTTGCATGTATATGATATTGCATATTGGTAAAAAGTGAGGATTTACATGTGAAATGAGCCACTTAAGATCAAATGATGGTGGTTGCTAATAATTAAGTTGTGTACGTATTGGTTGTAGGACCAGAGACAACCGAAGCATGGCTAAAGGATGTGGATGATGATTGTTGCATACAACCTTATGAAGAGAGGATGGTGCAACAAATCCATGATCATGATATTGGAAAAAGGACGGAGTAGCCTTGGTAAGAGGCCAACTGATCAAGTAACATCAAGCGATGTTAATGACAGCCATGTAGGTAATGGTTATTTATGCTTAGTTGCATGAATGTTGAAGGAGGATTTGGTAAGATCCCTTCAACTACAGTTAAACTATGATGATTTGGTTTACATGTGGTATTGAGTGCCTAAATGTGAATGTTAACCTACCAAGTATGGTCAAGTGTAGGTAAATGAAGGCAAGGAGCCTTACACCCTATAGTTTCTAGAAACCTCAATGCATTCATATGAATTCATATCATGCCATTTGTGAATATTGGTTGTGAGTTTAACAACCAAAGCAACTGAGGACTTATGGACCTGTCATGGTAGTGCATGCTGTATGTAGTAATCATGGTTAGGCCATAGTATGTTTGAATGCATAGTATTCATGAAATCATGCAAGATGGCATTGAAGAGATGTGCATTGAAATATTCAGTAAATGTTGTAAATATGCATGCATGTGTAGGTGCACATGTTGAAATGCATTGTGTGAATGCATGGGTATGACATATATATGTTTCAATGCAGTTAGATAATAGATGAAATGGTGGATTATTGCTAATCCTGAGACCATTCCATAAGCTGCTATGAATGTAGGAGAAGGACTGCATGAAGAAGGTAGACATGTGATGGGCTACCAGAGCACTATGTTGGAAGGATAGAGCTGCATGGAATGTGAAGTAATGAGTATTTACAATTATTTAAATTGCATGGATAGTGTGACTATGTCTTGCAATTTTATTGTGATAATGATGCATATATAGAAATGTATATATACTTCATTGCATTTCAAATGTTAAATAGCTGAAGGTGTTTGAATTATTGAGTATTATAATTCTGAGATCACTTCAGTGACTGTTATGGCAATGAATGATTATGTGCGTAGATACTCACAACGTGTTTGGCTGATTGAAGTTTCAGTTTTCAGGTAGAAAATTCTTGCGTATGGCAATGAGGATAAGTCCATAGTAAAGACCGAGATCTACCATGTGCAGAAGCCAAAGGTTATGATTAGGTTCTCATGGTTGTAAATTTATGCACGAAAAAAGTCTGAAAATTGTTTGGTTTAAGTTTATGAGAATAGTCTCATAGTTGCAAATCTAATTTCTGTAGGAAAACAGATTTACAAATTTCAGATTTGAGAATTGGCTTATAATTGCTAATGACTGTTTGGCTTAGATAGAATTGTGTCAGAAGGACATGTTATAGGTGGATGTTCATGTATGGTAACAAGGGTGAAACCATAATGGGCAGAGTGATACCACTTACAAGAGCCAAACAATATGAGGAGAGACTCATTGCTAAGCAAATCAATTTCTGTCGGAAAACAGATTTACAAATTTCAGATTTGAGAATTGGCTTATAATTGCTAATGATTGTTTGGCTTAGATAGAATTGTGTCAAGAGGACATGTTATAGGTGGATGTTCATGTATGGTAACAAGGGTGAAACCATAATGGGTAGAGTGATACCACTTACAAGAGCCAAACAATATGAGGAGAGACTCATTGCTAAGCAAATCAATTTCTGTAGGAGACAGAATTGTAAATTCATATTGAATTTAATTATTAATGCTATTGATTGGTTATGGAACAATCATACTTGAAGCTTATTGCTAAATGTTGCTGACTGTTTGGCTATTTGATAAAGTGTGCCAGGATGACACATTGCAGGAAGACCATGTGTGATGGCCTGCAGAAGCCAAACTAGATGGGAAGGATCCCATGCTTTGGAAATGGGTTTTGGGTGAAACACCATTGTAAATGTTGATAATGTCTCAGCCGAACTGCATGTTGGTAAAGCATGTGAGTGAGACAGTAAATTATGCCAAGAAGGCATGTGTGGGTTATGGCATGTGAAAAGATTGGGGTGGAAAACTGAAAGACTGTTGACTCAGAGAAGGGAGCCCCCATTCTTCGCAAATGAAGAAAATATACATCTGTGAAACGAATGAGTATTCGGTAACCCTAACTAAGGATATACATATCTGGTTATTAGATTTAATATGCAAAGCATGTTTTATTATTTCATTATTGTTCCAGACTGCTTGAGTGTGACTAAGGCCTACATGGCTCACATCGGAAAGGGATGCATACCTTTCGGGTGATGGGTTATGTTAGGGTTTCAATATTGACTACACCCTAAGGGAATGGATGCATTCCTGGTGTTTCAATACTTGATAGTGAATGTTATGAAATATGATTACGATTTTTTAGCAACAATACTGATGAGTCTGCTTATCCTTCTTGTGCTATCAGCTTACACAAATGCAATTTGGTGTTGCACGTAAGAGGCAAAGTGAAGAAAAGGTGCTCAAGAGGACTGTATGGGCAGTGGTAACCTTTCTACGCTCACACTAAAGGACACTAGAAGAGATGGATAGGCCCGAGGAGTTGTGTTGCAGAAAAGGGGTATCATCCTTGTATAGTGTGAGTGGGTATTGTGGGGCCATGCTAGCCTGCAGTCAAGTGAGTCACCTATGGAGTTCCTGGAGGGAACCACTGGATTGCATAAGAGAAGGAGCCACGTAATCATATTATATTGTTCATATTTCCTGATAAACCCAGTCGATGTACTGGATTGACAATGGTTGTTGTATGCCTGATAAACCCAGTCAGTGTACTGGCTTGGCATTGGTTATTTGGGTGTTGTGGCAAAAGGTTGTTGGATGCCTGATAAACCTAGTCGGTGTACTGGCTTGGCATGTTGTTAAATTAATGCCTGACAAACCCAGTCAGTGTACTGGCTTGGCATTGGTTACTTGCATGTTGTGGAGGTATTGGTGAAGGGTGTTATTTCCTGACAAACCCAGTCAGAGAACTGGCTTGGAAATGGTTATTGTATGCTTGATAAACCCAGACGGCATACTGGCTTAGCATACTGATTTTTGAAATGCTTGATAAACCCAGTCGGTGTACTAGCTTAGCATACTGATTTTTGAAATGCTTGATAAACCCAGTCGGCGTACTGGCTTAGCAAACTAATTTTTGGGATGCCTGATAAACCCAGTTGGTGCACTGGCTTGGCATTGCCTATTCGGATGATGTTGTGGAGCAACATGTGTGCTGGCCAAGCATCCACCCCACAGGTGATCCAAGGCTTGTAACGCAGAGAATGAAACCTGTGGAGTAGAGATGAAAATGCACAATACAGATAAGTATTTGTTTTCATTTATTTCTTGTTTGGAATAATGAAGACTTCAGGTATAAGTCTTATGACAACCAAGCTAATACACTGTTGTTTTTTTGTTGGAAACCTTGGCCATTACAAGAAGCAAGGACCTTGAAAGAGCTATAAATGCTTGGTAAAGCCAGAGAGTAACTGGTTGGAGCTATAAATGCTTGGTAAAGCCAGAGAGTAATTGGTTGGAGCTATAAATGCTTGGTAAATCCAGAGAGTAACTGGTTGGGACCTATAAAATTCTCAGTAAAGCCAGAGAGTAACTGGTTGGGCGCTATAAAATTCTTGGTAAATTCAAAGAATAGTTGGTGGGAACATTAACCACTTGATGTTGTGGAGCAGCCAGCGTGCTGGCCAAACATTCTCTTAAACAATTAATAAAACCAGTCAGCGTACTGGCTTGGCATTGCCTATTCGAATGGTTGTGGAGTAGCCTGCGTGCTGGCCCAACATTCATTATTGTATCCACGGGAAATCCAATACTTGGAGAGCAAATAAGGATCCTATGGAATAAAGTGAAGACATCCAATACAGATAAGTATTTGGTTATCTTACAACTTCTTGCTTATGAATATACATGTGTATATGATTTTATTATGATTTTCTCAAACTCTTGTCTAGAGATAATGTAAAATTAGTCACAACAGATCTAATGAACAAGTAAATCAATCACAACAGATGAATATAGAAAATATGGTGTAAAACTGTGCAAAACATGCAACAGTGCTCAATATCCCAGAAAGGGTGAATGAATTACAATAGAATACAATGTGAGTGAGCAATTCGAATTGACTAAGTAGGCCATTCGAATCACTGAATGGAGTAGCTTGACTCCAACTAGGAGTCATCATCATCAATCGGTGGTGCTCATCAATGCACAAGAACCAGTCATCCAGGTGTCAATCTGAGTGTAACTGAGTGTAACAAGTGTAACTGAATGTGTAGCACTGATTAAGGGAAGGAGGCTCAGTGGGGGGCGCATGGGAGGCTAACTGAAGTCAGAACAAGTCATCTAGTAAATATGGAGGTCCAACAGAAGTGAAACAGTCAGTCGGGAGTGAAACTAGCCTCAAATCAGGGAGAATCGGAGCTAACTGAATGTAACTGAAGTGGAACTACAGTGGTAGGTGAGAAAGTGCTCCCTTCTCTGGCAGTAGGTGAGAAAGTGCACCCTTCTCTGGAAGTAGGTGAGAAGTGGGCACCTTTCATACTAGGAGGGCTAAAGAACTGAAGTAAGTGGCTCTCGGGTGCTAGAATAAGGTGGCTAAGCGGTGCTGGAGGCATCAACCTGGTGACTAGGATGCATGCAAAATGCATGCAAACCCTAGAATTTGCATGCAAACCCTAATTGCATGCAAGATCCTGAAAAAGATGATGTGGATATCCGAACATCCCCCCTCAAGCTAGACTATGATGTGCAAAAAATAATGTGGGGCCCTGGTAACTAAGACCAAAGGTCACCCCAATACAATAATAATCCAAACTAATAACAGTAAATAAACCGAGGAAATGGGGAAAACCTCATGGGAAAAATACCCCCCCCTCAAAATGAACTGTAACACACCAAAAGATTTAACTGCTCCAAACTAAAATAGATATGTCTGGAGGTATCTTACTCTTGGGAGTAAATGGATTATGCTCCAAAAACATGTGCTTGAATTCTCCATCAGTGGATGCAAGCGAATGTGGAGACTTTATGAACTTGATCTTCATACCAAAAATGGTGAGAACAAATCTGAAAATATCAGGATGATCCTGGAACCTGTGATTCGAACCAAGTGAGGTAGGAATAGCTCCAATTGGATAAAATAGATCTTGAAACTTGAACTTCTTATCAATAGAAGTTAAATCAGCTCCAAAAATAGATGAATGGTTTCTTGAGATCTCCTTTGAACCAACAAGGGTGAGATCAAAACCAAAATTAGCAAAAAGTGCATGAGAATTGAACTCAAGCGAATGGTAGTGCTCTTCATCTTCATTAAAACTTTGAGAAACTTTGCAAATGATAGAACATAAGTATATAGAAGGCATGCAATCAAGGAGGGCGAATGCTTCACCTCCAAAATCAGATTTTACCTCCAAAACATCAAGTAGATCATTATTCTGCATGCCGACAAACTCATGTGAAAGAGAGGATTCAAGAACCTCTTCAGAATCTAGAGTATGAGCTTCTTTATCTTGCTTAGAATTCGAAATAGAAGACTTTGAGAGAGTGAGTTTTGAATCTACAGTTTCTTCTTCATCTTGAACAATTGTTGAGGCCAAGACATGATTGGAAAGAACACATAAGGAGATCTCACTGGGCTTGTTCTCCAAAAGGCTAGCATGATCCTCTTCTTCCTGCTTTCCAAATTCTCTGTCAAGTTGGACCCATAGATCACTTGGATTTTCAGCAGTCTTACTAAGGTAGTGCATACAAGAAGACATAGCAAGACATATTGCTCCAAAAGCTTTGTCACAATCATTGAGCCAATCATTCTCCTCTTCATCGGAATCAAAATCTCTTGTATTACCAATGCACATATCAAAAAGACATTGTCTCTTCAAGAGTGCAATCATCTTTGGTTTCCATTCATCATAGTTGAATGGAGTAAGAATATTTTGTGAAGAAGAAGTCTCCATCTTTGCATTAGCGAATTCACATGGAGGAAGTAAGAAATCTACAAATCACACACAAACAAACACTATGTTTTTAGCCTTGCATGCACATGAGCGAATGCACATGAGATTTTGCAAGCCGCTGCTAAAATATATTGGTGAGAAAAGATTGCTCTCTCTTCATGTAGAACACCTGTAGAAAAGAAATCTTCTCCCTGCCATGGCTCTGATACCATGTAAAATTAGTCACAGCAGATCTAATGAACAAGTAAATCAATCACAACAGGTGAATATAGAAAATATGGTGTAAAACTGTGCAAAACATGCAGCAGTGCTCAATATCCCAGAAAGGGTGAATGAATTACAATAGAATACAATGTGAGTGAGCAATTCGAATTGACTAAGTAGGCCATTTGAATCACTGAATGGAGTAGCTTGACTCCAACTAGGAGTCCTCATCATCAATCAGTGGTGCTCATCAATGCACAAGAACCAGTCATCCAGGTGTCAATCTGAGTCTAACTGAGTGTAACAACTGTAACTGAAGTGTGTAGCACTGATTAAGGGAAGGAGGCTTAGTGGGGGGCGCATGGGAGGCTAACTGAAGTCAGAACAAGTCATCTAGTAAATCTGGAGGTCCAACGAAAGTGAAACAGTTAGTCGGGAGTGAAACTAGCCTCAAATCAGGGAGAATCGGAGCTAACTGAATGTAACTGAAGTGGAACTGCAGTGGTAGGTGAGAAAGTGCGCCCTTCTCTGGCAGTATGTGAGAAGTGGGCGCCTTTCATACTAGGAGGGCTAAAGAACTGAAGTAAGTGGCTCTCGGGTGCTAGAATAAGGTGGCTAAGGTGCTGGAGGCATCAACCTGGTGACTGGGATGCATGCAAAATGCATGCAAACCCTAGAATTTGCATGCAAACCCTAATTGCATGCAAGATCCTGAAAAAGATGATGTGGATATCCGAATAGATAAACCCTATGAAAATACACTAAACATGTGAATTAATTCAATGTTTGAGTGTAGGTATTGCTGGAAGCAAGGAATATGAAAGCATATGGAGGATGCGTGTGGACATATCACTGTCCTAAAGAGCTTAGTATGAGCAGTAATGAAAGATGGTGCTAGTGGAACTGTGTGGGTCCTAGCAGCCAAAGGATCTGTAAGCAACAATGGGGAAGGGTTCCCTAGTTGAAAGGCATTAGGCAGACCTTAGACACTAAAGTGTCATAGCCAAGAAATGGCACGCCAAGTATTCACATTGAAGTGACAGAGGCTAAGGAGCATAGAACCACCAGTGATGGTGTGGCTCTGGATTGGAACAAGACTAAGAGGGGGAAAACTCTTACTCTTCTCTTTCCTTTTGACTAATGCATCTTAGAAACAAAGGATTGTTGAGTGCATGTCATAAATGAAAAAAAAAATTGTGTTTCATTGCTTGAAATGAATTGTGAATGCTGAAATAGTTATTTTCTTGTGAAAGGATGAACATGAATGAGTTCATGTGTATATTGGGAAAGCATGAAATGTGTGGAAGTCTCATGAGTAAAGCATGAACGTTCCATGTCAATTGGGAAAATAATTGACTAATTTTAATATTGTGATATGCTTGTCCTAACAGGAATTGCCATGATAAGTCTCACAGTAAAGACATTGAAAGCCATTCATTACCACTATTACTCGACAAGTGTTGCTGGTGAGAAAAGAGAAGGGCGTTTTTGTGTTGTATACCAATAGGGAAGAAGAGGAATGGAACGGGGGTTCAATAGAGACCATTTTGGGCTGTGGAAGGCTAATATATTTGGGGAAGAAATCGTTTTTCCTCCCTGTGGTTGTTTGCCCCATCCCACAATCCGTTTTTGGTTGGGAACGTTTTTGGGAAAAACCATGGCCATCTTATTTGTAAATCCAACTGTTTAAAATGTGTATCCATGCCCCCTGTTTGTGCTTACTGTGTGAGAAAAGAATATGTTGGGGTATGGGTATGGGTATTCATTGTTTTGGCTTGAGCTTGGGAATAAGCATCCATGGCTCAATTGTAGCCTGATAAACCCAGTTATGGAATGGCTTGGCTCCGATGGAATGATTAATTGGTTGTAAGAGAGTGAATGTCCCCTATCCTTGTGAGAATCATGCCCAGCTCGGGGGTGGCCTTCGGACGGACTCAGTATAAGCTATCGAAGAGCCTATGGCTAGGTGGAACGTTGCAGCAACATAGCTAGTTGCTTGGGACAATTGCACAATGAAGATAAGTGTTTTCTGTCTATGTATTTACTTCTCCAATGCATCAATTTGATGATTGTTTTGATATGCTGGATGGGCATGAATTGTGTGTGTGGATTAGTTTTAAATTCCGCTATGCATATTGCCTAATTTGTATCTACACACCAATGTTTAAATTCTTATGATTCTAATTAGTGGGTTGAGTGTTATGAGTGTTATGAAGTGCCCAGATTTTAGTGCCATGTTCCCTGCCTTGCATCGGGTCAACAGGTGGGTATATTACAATATATATATTAGTGCGATGTTAATAGTCACTACTCACCAAATCAAACATTATCACCAATGCATCTGATCTTACTAATCACACGGGTGCTTTTCAGACAATGTAGCACCGATGCATTTGAAAGTGTGTCACATCGGTGCACTTATAAGAACATAGTCCTGGTGCAGCAAAATATTCATTGCATGCCTTAGGGATTTTTCTATTATCGTACCCTAGTGCACTACTGTATATTAACCACGTTGTTAATTTTAAAAATATAATGACTGTCATCGTCCTAGTCAACTTTATTGGTGCATTTTCCTTCAGCTATCACACCAATGTGTTTCAATAGTTCTTAAGCACTAGGGATTTTTAATAGTTCGTAGGGACCTGTGGGACATTTAATGTAAATCACCAGTGCTTATAATGTTATAATATACTAGTGTGTTTTAATAGTTCGTAAGAATCAGTGCTACAGTTAAAATAAAGTACTAGTGCATATATTGTTATAAAGCACTAGTGTGTTTTAATAGTTTGTAAGCATCGGCGCTATATGTATTTTCAAGCATCGATGCACAAATTTATATGTGCAGCAATGCATGTATTGGTTTAAAAGGCACCGGTTATTATGTTAGCACCAGTTTGTTTTCTTCAATAAAGCGTACCAAAAATAAAACCTCCACAAAAGCCTCTAGTCGCGGAGATTTTTTTAGTTATAATACATTTCTGTAAAATCCTATGCTAAAACATTTGGCACCATTTGTGGATGTTTTAGAGTATATATTTTTGAGAATTTTGACCAATCTCTCACTCCCCATTTATCCCTCTCTCTATATCTTATAACCTCCCTCCTCCATCTTTCTCATCTTTCACTTCTCCCCCACCTCTCTCTCTCTCTCTCTCTCTCTCTCTCTCTCTCTCTCTCTCTCTCTCTCTCTCTCTCTCTATATATATATATATATATATATATATATATATATATATATCACTCACCCCTCCCCCCTCTATCTCTATCCCTCCTTGACCCCCCATGTCTCCCAATTGCACTTATTTTCCCTCCCTCCCTATATATTTCCCTTTTTCTATCCTTGCCTTTCCCTCACTCCCTCTAATTACCTCCCTCCCCATTTCTCTCTCTCCCTACCTCACTTTATTTCCCTTCTCTCTCTCTCTCTCTCTCTCTCTCTCTCTCTCTCTCTCTCACACACACACACATCCCCTTTACCTCCATCCATTTCTCTCTCACTCTCTCTCCCACAATCCCCCCCCTCTCTCTCCTCCCCTCTCTCCATAAATTTATGCACATATGTCTCTCCGAATATCTCCCTCTCCCCTCTACTCCTTATCCCTCCCTCCATTTATTTCCCTTCCCACTCCTACCTCTCATCATTGATTCCTCTATCTCTCCCTCCTATTCCTTCTCACACTCATTCTCCATCATTAACTCTCTCTCTCTCTCTCTCTCTCTCTCTCTCTCTCTCAATGATTTCATATTATCCCTTATCCCCAACCCCTTGCCTCATTACACCCCCTCTTCTCTCTTTCACCCCATCTCATTCCCTCACTTCAATTTCTCCCTCCTCTCGCCTCTCTCCTCCAACACACCATATTATTCCTCTAATCCTCCTCATCCACCTTTCCATGCACCAATCCACTCTCACATTAATCTATCATCCACTTCTTCTCTTCCCTCTACCTCCCCTCCATATTATCCTCATTTGTCAATCTTGTCTCACTTACTAGTCCTAACCCTATACATATTCACCCCCTCTTCTTCTCTTAACCATGATCTCAAGCCCCACTCCCCTTCTCCCATGTAACCCATCATGTTCCCCTTCCCTCTTTTAATTCATCTCTCCCCACTTGAACTTACTAAATCCTCCCATGTGATAATCTGTAGAGATCTAGCAACTGTAACAATCTCACAATCAAAATCTCAAGATTATTTGCAAAGAAGAAGAAAAGCATGCAGTCAATAATCACTCATAAACACAGAATAATGAACAATAACAGTATCATAAAATCAATAATGACTGCAAAGAATGTGTTAAAATGAGTTGCAAAGGAGCATCATATAGGATTCGAATTAGCCAAGTAGGGCATTAGAATTTGAGCTCAGAGTCTAGCTTGGATAACAATGGAGACATTATCTAGTCAGTGGTATCAATCATAAATGATAAGAGTCAGTCAAGTGTATCCAACTGAGTCTAACAGAACCATCTAGGCATAAATCAAAGAATGGAGACTCCAAGGGGGGAGCATGAGGCTGTCAAATAGTCAAGTGGAACTCCAGAACTAGCTAACTAGAAGCTACAAGCAGTCAGCATGAGAAATCAGTGGACATACTGCTCAATCAATGCACTAACTGAGTGATAACTCTCGGTAGGTGAGAAAAGGCACCCTAACTAAGTGATAACTGGTGGTAGGTGAGCAAAGATGCCCAAACTGGCTGTGGTAGGTGAGAAAGGCGCACTTGCCAAGCAGAAAATTCAAGGAGGGAACATTAGGTAGGTAGGAGGCCAAATGGGGGCTAAAGATAGGCTCTAGAGAGCTAGAAGAAAGATCTAGGTGCTGGGGAGACAACCATGATGATGATTGGATGCATGCAGTGGCATGCAAATGCATGTAGCATGTAGATTTACATGCAGGCATGCAAAATATAAAAATGATGGTGTGAATATTCCAACACCCCCCCGCAATCTATACTATGAGAAATAATTGAAAATAGTAAAATAGGGCCTTGGTGACTAACACCAAAGGTCACCCCATACAATCAATCTAAATAAGCTAAGTGAGGAAAGAGGGAAAACCCAGTGGGAAGAAATCCCTCCATCAAAATAGACTGAAAGGATGCTAATGAAGCATATCATCTCTCACCCCTGAAGGAGGAAAGTGTCCTTCTTTTCCAAAGAAGGGTCGATCGATCTGAAATGGATCAGTAATGTGAGAAGGATGAAACCTTCCATTCTGAAATTCTGATCTGGATCTTCTATGATCATGTGGATCACCAACCAAATCACTGGCAAATCAGAGTGTAGTGGCTCCCCATCAAGGAAGAGGAGGAATATCAAGTGAGAGATCTTCAGGTTCTTGGGGATCTGTATCTCCCATTATCTCATCTTCATCATCATTTTCTATATCTTCAGGTTCTTGTGGATCTGGATCTAGCATTCCCTCATCATCATCTCCATCTTCAAATTCTGAATCTGAAATATCATGTGAAGGTGCATCTACAACTGGCTCATCATCACATCCAAAATCTGAATTTGAAGTCTCATGTGAAGAAGCATGTGAAGCTGATGTCTCATACTCCGAATCTAGACTATCATGTGATGGAGATTTGCTCTTTTGAAGCTCATCATCACTTCCAAACTCTAAATCAAAAGAACCAGAATCTGATGATGATGGATCTTCAACAAGATCACTAGTGGATGTAGTAGTGATGGCCCATTTTTCCATAGGAGTTGAACCAATAGGTGCTAGATCTTTAGGTTCTTGTGGATCTGGATCTAGCATTCACACTTCTTTAAGAGTCCTCTTTTTCTCAATCTTCTTAGATCGATCATTGCCTTTCAAGAAACCTTTGTAGGTGCCATGAGCAATCTTGTCTCTTAGAATACCATCAACCACATTTGAGCTAGCTTGTAGTTGAGATGAGATATTCTACTCTCTTCATGTGTGTGACAGTGAAGAGCATGTTAATTTTTCGATAATTTCATTCAATATTATCTAGGATCACTAAGAGAATAACAAGCACAGCATAACAATCACAAGAGATAATGGACACAAAGCATTTCACTGGGGAAAACCAAGAAGGTGAAAAACCCCACAACTTCCTCAGAGATAGAATAAGCCCCAATACAAATATCACAAAGATCAATCCCCAAAATATAGATGTCTCCAGCAACTACTCCTCCTCCACTTGTGTGCACTCCTCTCTCTTTACTATGCGAGTTGGATGAGTGAGTGAATGAATAGAATGAGAGCCACAGACTCTCTATTTATACAATGACTTGACCTGCCTGTAACCCTAACTGGACCGACTTCCTAAGGAAGCCTAATAACCCATCCACATGACACATACAGGGATGACCCCACATAGGTGGTATAATAACCCATCAAATATAAGTTACGACACTTACAATGTAACTTGCGACACTTGCAAATACAAATGATGACCATTTTGATTGGAGGAATAATACATTTGCATCAGGAATACAATAAAGTACAAATGTAATACATAGGAGAATATCTTCCAAAGTTAAAAATACATCAACACTCCCTCTTAACTAGGAAGGTATTCTCTCGACACGGGAATCAATATATATAGGAACAAGTCTTCAATACTGGAACTGGATCATCATCACTGGATCACTGGAGTATCATCGTCACTACTGTTGTACTCTTCATCTCGATCATTGGGCTATCTCTTAGTTCTTCTTGTCATAGGAAGTTTTACAGAGCCATCCCTTTTTCATGTTGGATGTATTCCTAGCCTCCTCTAGGTATTCATCATCTCTGCAAGCTTTCCAACCTGTGGAATACTCAGGGCTGATTACGTGCATCAACCAAACCTCAAAAGAGCATCCCAAGACTGATTACGAGCTTACTGCTCAACCTATAGGATCTCCCAGGGAAATATTACATGTGACCTCTACAAAACCTTAAAAGAGTGTCTTGCGACCTGTAAGATGTCTAAAGAGCATCCCAGGACTGATTATGAGCTTACTGATCAACCTATCGGATCTCCAAAACTGATTACATGTGGTCTGGAAAAACCTCGAAAGAGCATCCTAGGACTGATTACAAGCTTACTGCTCAACCTATCGGATCTCCCAGGGAACTATTACATGCCACAGATAAAACATCGAAAGAGCATTTTCCAGATCTCCCAGGGAACTATTATATGCCATAGGCAAAAACTCGCAAGAGTATCTGCAAATATCCTAGGGCAATATTGTATGTCCCTCCAAGCAAAACCTCAAAAGAGCATTTGCCAGATCTCCCAGGGAACTATTATATGCCATAGGAAAAACCTCGCAAGAGTATCTGCAAATATCCTAGGTCAATATTATATGATTATCACACAAACTGTCCATGGCCACGGAGTATCATCCTAATACTCATGATAAACCTGATCATCCTCGCACGGAGAATCATCCTGATGCTCATGATCATACTGATCATCATCATACAATACATCATCCTGATGCACATCATCATCACATGATCATCTTGGTCATCATCATACAATACATCATCCTGATGCACATCATCATCACATGATCATCCTGATCATCATCATATAGTACATCATCCTGATGCACATCATCTGGAGCATCGTCCTGATGCTCATCACACAACTCTTACATCCATAGCCATGGGAAGGATCCTCCTACCACCATGCTTGGAATGGCTCCTGCAAATGTGTCACATCACTTCCTCCTCGAAGTATCCTCTATTTGAAGAACACCAAGCCTCTCTCTAAAGTACTCGAACTTCACTCTGGCTAGTGGTTTGGTCAACACATATGCAATCTGCTCATCCGTTGCAACATACTGGAGCTTCACTGCTCCTCTCTGCACCATATCCCTGATATAGTGATATTTGATCTCGATGTGCTTCGACCTATCATGGAACATCGGGTTCTCAGACAACTTCACACAACTCTGGTTGTCACAGAAGATATAGGTATCATCCAACTGGAGATCAAAAAAATCATACAGTATCTTCTTTAGCCATAATTCCTCATAGCTAGCCGAACAAGCTGCGACATACTCTCCTTAAGCTGTACTCAGTGCTGCGCAAGATTGTTTCCTTCTAAACCAAGAGATCACACCTGATCCCATACTGAAGAAGCACCCCGAAGTTCTCTTCCTATCTGCAACACTGCCTGCCCAATCTGAATCAACATAACCCTCCAGGTTAAACTTTTGATTTGCATCATACTTGAGCCCATAATAAACCGTACCCTTCAGGTACCTCAGAATATGCTTTACAGCAATCAGGTGAACATGTCTAGGATCCATGAGGAATTGGCTCAAGGTGTTCACTGAAAATAAAATATCTGGTCTCGTGTTCGTCAGGTACATCAAGGACCCAATAATTTGACAATACATCATGGAATCAACCGAATCTGATGAAGCGTCACTCAATAGATTCAGGTTCGATGCCATAGGTGTGGCCATGGCCTCGCAGTCCAACATCCTGAATCGCTTCAGGATCTCTATTGCATACTTACCTTGTCCAAGGAAGATTCCATCTGCACTCTACCACACCTCCATACCTAGAAAGTAATGCATCATACCCAAGTCCTTAATCTCGAACTCGGCAGCAATCTTCCTCTTCATGTCGGAAATCAACCTATCCTCACCTGTCACAAACAGGTCATCCACATACAATAGGAGTATCACTGGATTGCCTTCCTCAACCTTGTAGTAAAGGTTGGAATCCTCTTTACTCTTGGTAAAGCCCAAACTAGACAGGAAGTTGTCTATCCTACCGTACCATGTCCTGGGTTCTTGCTTCAAGCCATACAAGGCTTTCTTTGAATTGCACACATGTGACTCCCTATCATGTGTCTCAAAACCAAGTGGCTCCTCCACATACACTTCCTCTTTGACTACACAATTCAAGAAAGCTATCTTGACATCCATCTGGTGTATCTTCCACTTCATTACTGTAGCCAGAGCAAGTACTATTCTGATGGAAGTGTATTTGGCTACAGGTGCAAAATTCTCTTCATAATCTATCCCCTCTCTATGGGAGAAGCCACGAGCCACAAACCTTGCCTTGTATTTCTCTATGCTTCCATCTGCAGCATGCTTGATCTTGTAGATCCACTTGGAAGTCAGAACATACTTCCCTTTTGGTCTTGGGACCACATCCCAAACATCGTTCTTCATGATCGACTGGTATTCCTCGACCATGGCATCCTTCCATTCTTTCTTTTCTACTGCTTCTTCATAACTAGAAGGTTCTTTGTTCATTATGTCACATAATAACGAAACATAGCTGGTGTGTGACCTTGTCCTTTTTCTTTATCTGTGTTCCTCCTCTAGAATACGATACCTTTCTACATCTTGGATGAGCTCTCTAGCCCATGCTAGTTTCCTCTTGTGAGGTTTCTTCTCACGAGGTGGATCTACAGGTTCTTGTGAATCTTGTATTTCACGATCTACTTCTGGAATTGCTTCGTTCATAGTGGTGTCTTGTATTTTGGGTACTCTTGGTTCTTCATTGTCTTCAACAGGTGTCTTCCTTGATTTTATGTATGCCGAGTCTTCATCAAAAGTCACATCCCTGCTGATGTTAATCTTCTTGAACACTGGAAAGTAGATCATGTACACCTTCAATATTTCACTGTAACCCACAAATATACCCTTCTTTCCTGAAGGATCTAACTTTGTCCTCTTTTATTTTGGAACATGTGTATATACTAGACAAGCAAATATCCTGAGATGGCTAACTTCTGGTTTCTTACCAAAGAAAACTTCTTCTGGTGTCTTGTTGTCAAGTATCTTGTGAGGTGTTTTGTTTTGCACATAGAAAGTTGTCATTGTTGCTTCTTCTCATAGGTGCATGTCTAGATCTTGTTCAAGAAGCATTTCCCGCGTTGCTTCCATGATTATTCTATTCTTCCTTTCTGCAACCCCATTTTGTTGTGGATTGTAAGGAGTGGTCAAGTCCCTCTTAATCCCTGAATCACTGCATAACTTCTTGAAGTCTCCTGAAGTGAACTCTCTGCCATTGTCAGATCTAAAGGTCTTGATGTTCTTATTGGCTTGGTTTTCTATCAAGGATTTGTATTCCTTGAACTTATCAAACACTTCATCTTTATTCTTCAAGAAATAAACCCAAGTCTTCCTAGAGAAATCATCAATGAAAGAAACATAATATACATACCCACTCAGAGAACTAGATGACATCGAACCACATACATAGGAGTGGATGTTCTCCAAGACTCCTTTTTCCTTGCTTTCACTACTTGGAAATGCCTTCTGTGTGTTCTTTCCTTTCGTACATCCTTTGCAAACACCTTCATGCTTTGACTAGATTTTAGGAAGACCTTCTACTACTTTTCTTGCAATTGGTAGTGCTCTATAGTGCACATGTGCAATCCTTCTATGTGAAAGTTCACTTGGATCCATGGATTCATGTACCATGGCATGTTCAGGTTGTCCCTTCAATTTGTACAATCTTCCCTCTTTCTCTACAATCACTATTGCATCATTTATAGTCTTCCCTTTGGGCCACATAAGTACTTGGCCATCCACAAATGCAACTCTCATCCCCTTTGCATCCAAAGATGATATGGAGAGAATATTCTTCTTGAGACCAGGTACATATAGAACATCTTTCATTTTTAAAGACTTCCCAGAGTCTAGCTTGTAGGAGGCTTCACCACTTCCTTCTATAGGGTATTGATAGTCATCCCCAAGTTTCACCTTATGAGATGAATCATGTTCAAATAGGTCCATAAGAGATTCTTTAAATCCCTTCATATGTTTGGAAGCCCCACTATCAATAAGCCAATCATTACACCCATGTGTAATAGTACCCGTGAGAGCAGAGATTAGAACATACTCTTCGTCACTTGAAGAGTTTTCACTTTCTACCTTATTCTTCTTCCTAGGAGGTTCATCATCCTCAACAACATGAGCATGATATCTCTTCTTGTTGCTCTTCTTCTTCTTCTTGTTGGAGCTCTTTCTGTTCTTGGGACATTCTAAGGCAAAGTGTCCCTTCTCATTACAAGTGAAACATCTCATATCTTTCTTCTCTCTTTGATGGTGGTGTGAAGATCTCTTGTAATACGATTGCTCCCTCTTGAACTTACTTTTCTTGGTGTGTGCTGTGAGATCTTGATCTTCATTTCCCATCTTTTCTTCTCGGGCCACAAGCCTAGCTTCTTCTTGTGAACATTCCTCCCACAGTCTACTGGAGGAGATCAATTTATTTCTTGCATAGATACCTTGGATGAAGGAGTCCAATGACCTAGGTAGGCCATTCAATGTGGTCATGACAATTTCTCCATTCTCCACTATGTCATCCACAGGTTCAAGTTGTTCTTTGATTTGATAGACCTTAGTAAAGTAGGATTGAATGGTCTCTCCATTCTGGATCTTTACCCCTTTCAATTGGTTTCGCAGAGTCATCTTCCGATTTATATTCTTTCCTTCAAACAACTTGGTCAAGGAGTCAAACATCTCCTTAGGTGTCTTTAGGGAAGACACATGGGGTATGAGATGGTCTTTGATAGAATCAGCAATGATTCTCTTGTACTTAACCAAGTTCTTCTTGTGTAAGGCCTTAGCCTCATCTCCATCTGGAACTGGAACCTCTTCACTTATGTGGGTGTCCAATTCATTCTCTTCTAGGATTAACCCAATCTTATACTTCCATGCTCGGAAGTTATCAACCCCTTCAAGCTTATCCTCAAGCTTGGTGTGGTGAGACATCTTAATGAGAAACTCAAATGGAAATAAACGATTTAGGCCTTACCACTTGATTTGCTGAAATTGGATCTGGAGCTAGATTAGGGTTTCTTAAAGGAATCCTAAAAATTCAAATATTGAATTTAAAACTTCTGATTGGATGGAAAGATGTGCCTTGCTGATTTGATCAAGTTGGTATACTTAAATTTTGAAATCTAAAAAATCTGACCCCTCAAAATTGACTTTGAAACTTTTGGATCTACAGTTTTTGGTTTTCTGGTCAAAATCCCGAACTAGGGTTTGATAATGCCCAGGGTTCTTCCCAGCCAAAAAGTTCGATCTTGGTCTCTAAAATTCAATTTTTATGAGGAGCATCCAGTCATGGTCTTAGATTCCAAAAATTCCAACTTTCTCCGAAACCCTAATTTCCCGCAGTACTGATAGGCCAAAAATTGAAAATGCTCAGAATTGAATTCTGTCTCAACAGAAAGATGCACCCTTGCTAGGAGAGTTAATCTAGCCTCCTTCCTTTGATGAACTGTGGAGAGAAACCCAAAAATTAAGAATCCCTAGATTCTGCAGCTGCACAGTGTCTTCTTCTTAGTACTGCTCCGATACCATGTTAATTTTTTGATAATTTCATTCAATATTATCTAGGATCACTAAGAGAATAACAAGCACAGCATAACAATCACAAGAGACAATGGACACAAAGAATTTCACTAGGGAAAACCAAGAAGGTGAAAAACCCTGCAACTTCCTCGAAGATAGAATAAACCCCAATACAAAGATCACAAAGATTAATCCCCAAAAGATAGATGTCTCTAGCAGCTAGTCCTCCTCCACTTGTGTGCACTCCTCTCTCTCAACTATGTGAGTTGGATGAGTGAGTGAATGAATAGAATGAGAGACACACACTCTCTATTTATCCAATCACTTGACCTGCCCTTAACCCTAACTAGGACAACTTCCTAAGGAAGCTTAATAACCCATCCACATGACACATACAAGGATGACCCCACACAGGTGGTCTAATAACCCATCAAATATAAGTTACGAAACTTACAATGTAACTTGCGACACTTGCAAATACAAATGACGACACTTCTGATTGGAGGAATACTACATCTCCATCAAGAATACAATAAAATACAAATGTAATACATAGGAGAATATCTTCCGAAGTTACAAATACATCAATAGATAAGACTCCTTTGAGAGAGGTAAGAAGTGTGAAAACTCATAGATTTTTGTCTCATGATTTGCAATTCCTTTTGCAATTATTTCCCCTGAAGCCATGTGTTGTACCTCAACTTCATTTGGAGAAAAGATCACTCTTTTGGGCTCTCCAATATGAGTCATTTGATACACTGAAATAACATTAGTTGCAAGAGAAGGAACATAAAGCACATTAGAAAAATAACCATGGTCAAGATAGATTCTTCCAATCCCCTAAGAGGAGACTTCTGAATCATTACCCAACATGATGGAAGGGCCAACTGAGCTTTCAAAGTTGGAGAAGAGATATTTGGAGGAAGACATGTGTCTTAATGCTCCTGAATCTATTATGAAAGAAGAATCTCTTTATGCACTTGCCATGAGGGCATGACATCTTTCTTTTTCTTCATATCTAGAAGGTTCAATATCAGGATCTTTCTTCCTTGTACATGCAAGTACAAAAAGATTGTTCTTTTCAAGTAACTGAGCCATCAAATCTATAGTCTTCTTCATGCAAGTACTCTCAGGATGAAAACCTCTAAGATAATATGTGCACTTGGATTTTTTCTTTTGAGAATGCTTGGTCTTCCTTGAGTTTGAAGCCCCATCTGACTGATATGGAGTATCTATAGGCCTTATATCATTCAATCTATTATCATAAATATTTTGCTTGTCTTTACCATTTTCCCTTTTGGCCTCAGCAGCTGTAAGGGCCAAATCCAACTTGGGTTTGATCATTCCCATAAAGATTAAATTCTCTTCCTCTTGAGTAAGAGATTGGATGAAGTCATCAAGTGAGGGAAACATCCATTATGGAATGAACATCTTAGCTGACTGGAAAGTAGAGACAAAAACTGAGAAGTTTGTCCCCAACTTTGAGAAAATGGAAAGAATAAGCTGCTTGTCTTCTTTCACTATCTCATATCTTTTCAACTGTGATATCAATATTTTTAACTTGGTGATGAAGGCATTGATAGATTCGAAGCTATCAGGACTCAAACATATGAGTTCATTCTCCAATTTGTGTCCTTTCATATCATCTTTCTATCCAAAAATGGATTCGAGCTTGTCCCAAAATTAGGAGATGTAAGATCGATGACATGGAAGTGAAGATCTTCAGAAATTGAGAGAAGGAGGAGACCAATTTCTACACCAAGCCTATCCAAGTACCTGGACTTTTCAACTGCACTAAGAGGTTCTACCATCGTTTTGTTGAGTATTCGGGTGAAGCCTTTGGTTCTCATGAAGAGAGCCATCTTGTCTTTCCACTCAAGATAGTTGGAAGATGTGAGCTTTAGATCCATCTGAACAGAGAAATTTGAATAGTTGAAGAAGAATTCAAACAGGTGAATAAACCTGCAAAACAAGAGAAGTTTTTGTTGATGGAGAATGCTACACTTCGACTGAACACTACCTTTTGAACACTGAGCACATAGACTAAGTCTTTCACACTTGGATAGACCTCACTGGATTTCTCCAATGAATTCAAGTAATAGCACCATGATTTGTTGTGGAAAATCATAGGCTTTTGGTGCTCAAGTGAAAGATAGCTGCTCAAAGAAATGCTGCAACTGCTGCAATGGCTACAATTCAAATAGCTACTGAATGCTTTCATACCATGTGATAATCTACAAGGATCTAGCAACTGTAACAATCTCACAATCAAACTCTCAAGATTATTTGCAAAGAAGAAGAGAAGCATGCAGTCAATAATCACTCATAAACATAGAATAATGAACAATAATAGTATCATACAATGAATAATGAATGTAAAGAATGTGTTACAATGAACTGTAAAGGAGCATCATATAGGATTCGAATTAGGCAAGTAGGGCATTCGAATCTGAGCTCAGAGTGTAGCTTGGATAACAATGGAGACATCATCCAGTTAGTAGTATCAGTCATAAATGGTAAGAGCCAGTTAAGTGTGTCCAACTGAGTCTAACAAAACCATCTAGGCATAAATCAGGGAATGGAGATTGCAAGGGGGGTGCATGAGACTGTCAAATAGTCAAGTGGAACTCCAGAACTAGCTAACTAGAAGGTACAAGCAGTCATCAGGAGCAATTAGTGGAACAACTGCTCAATCAATGCACTAACTGAGTGATAACTCTCGGTAGGTGAGAAAAGGTTCCCTAACTGAGTGATAACTCGTGGTAGGTGAGCAAAGGCGCCCAAACTGGCTGTGGTAGGTGGGAAAGGCACACTTTCCAAGCAGAAAAGTCAAGGAGGGTGCATTAGGTAGGTAGGAGGCCAATTGGGGGCTAAAGACAGGCTCTGGAGAGCTAGAAGCAAGCTCTAGGTGCTGGGGAGACAACCATGATGATGATTGGATGCATGCAGTCGCATGCAAATCCATGCAGCATGTAGGCATGCAAAATATAAAAATGATGGCGTGAATATTCCCACATCCCAAACCTTTGACCCTTCCCTGGCCGCTCTCAATTTTCCTACCTAAGGTAAATTCGATGTGCTTAACATCACGCATGTGTTTTATTGATATAAATTGCGTGCCCATTTTAGCTATAAACATTGCACACTCGTTTTGTAAAGCTAAATCACACACATGTTTTCTATGACATCGAGACATGTTGGAAGACAAATTTGATTTTAACAGGAATGCACCCACGTTCCTTACCACCTAAAACGAGTTTCCTCACATATTTGTGTGTTATCCCTATTCCTACGAGTCTGCTTTGGAGTTAGCTTCATATTAACCAAACCTATGCTATGGAATATTGTAAACCATAGTCAATTGGGCATTTCATCCATTTTCTCAATATGCCTATGTTTTACCACTTGCTATAGTATGCTACACAAACATTTTTATTAAAAAAAATTAGCCATTGATACAATTTTTTCTACACATTCCAAGTATGTAATTTTTTTTAAAATATTATTTTCTCTATTTTTTCCCTATTTTCTTGTGTTTTAACTCAACTAAAAAGACACACTAATAGTGTTTATTCCATAACTTTTTCATTTCTCAAGCATTTAAAAAATAAATAATAAGTTTCACCACTAGACACCGACCTCTACATGCTATACAAAACCTATTTCATGATGATTTCATTAATACATTCAAAATTTGCACCCACACTTAACGTACTATTTTCAAGGTTTGATCACTTAGATAATTAAAAAAAAAACAATTACTAAATTTATTTTGCAAAAATAGTGTTGCACTAGTACTCTTTGTTCTCTATATGTATACAAAGTTTTGTAGGTTGATTCCATCATTTAGGCACTCAAACGATACACCCACACAGACATATACCTTATCATTTGCCAAAAAAATAAAATGTAGTTGTTAGAAAAGATCAAACTTTATAGTTAAAAACATTTTCAATAGATAAAATTTATATGTTTGGAAACATGATTCAATTTCCTACATTTTATCTTTTTAACTCAAAGCAAGATTTATTGTGTACATATCTCAAAATATCCATGTAAGTTGAGGGATTCCATCTTTTTCAGTTTTCTATTGCATCTAATGCGTCAAAAGAGACCCTCATTATCTTGCACCAGCCCTTATGCAATGTATCTAAATCTATCAAGAAAAATCAATGATCAACGTATTCTCTCAATGCCATGGGATTTGCTTCCATGTGTTTCTTA
This sequence comes from Larix kaempferi, assembly GCA_027924585.1. Classification (NCBI taxonomy): domain Eukaryota; kingdom Viridiplantae; phylum Streptophyta; class Pinopsida; order Pinales; family Pinaceae; genus Larix; species Larix kaempferi. Next base: position 416,842 of record BSBM01001936.1, read on the forward strand.
GGAACATGTAAATAGGAAAGCAAGCATTGAAGAAACACATAAAAGAATTGGCAACAAAACACATAGTGAATAATCTAAAGTTGTAGAATTAATTAATCATAATTCAAAGAAGTGAATGGATAGTTGAATGGAAGTACAATATTTTTAATTGACAACATATATGAAAAATTCAACAAGCTTATATATCCCACAATCATGTAAGTGATACTTGATATATGAAAAGGAAATGTGTGAAAGTAAAGAGTAGTAGACTAAAATAAATTGTAATTGCACTTGCTTAAGAGTGGTAGTGTGATGTGCTACCAACTGATTTCAATATAATACTCCTATATGAAATGTTAAGGTTTTCTATATAGTATATACATGTCTAAATAAAATTGAACAAGTACATTAGCCTCGTCATCTAGTTCACCATGAGCATGTATGACACTGCATGAAGAGAATCAAGCAATAATGGAAGGATAAGTAGGCCAAGGGAAAAAGAGTATAACTACAAATATCCCATGCATTATTCCATTGTTGAACAAGTGGGAGGGTGATCCAAAATGGATCATTATATATTTTTTCATCTATTTTAGTGCAAATCTCACTTTGGTGATTTGGGGTCTAGAACCTTGTAGAGCTAGTTTGAGGCCTTAAAAGGTCATTTTTGAAGTAAAAAATTTATAAATAAAGTTTTAGCCTCTTGACACTATTCTACACATCAAGATATTTTCAATGGTGTGAACATCACCTTAATCAAAGTTTGTATGAGGAAGTTATGCCTCCCACAAGTTGACCAATCATGTGATCACCATGATATCAAGTGGATGCCACATTAAATCCCATTACTCACACATGTGGAGCTAGTCAAATGTGTACTTTCAAGAAGATTCTAGATGGTCCAAAACCCTAACACTAATTGGGGTTTGATGCATGCAAAATACATAACCCTGAAACTAGATGACCATCAAAATGTGTCAAAGACTAGGCCAATAGGAAAACAAGGGGTTCCATTCTTATTATATCCTTTATTATTACATAGTTGTGAAAAGAATATAAGATTGGGATATTGAAGCATAATAGAGAAAATATAATATCATATAGAATCCATACTTTCCATAGTGTCCATGACAAATCCATAGTGAGTGCCCCTTTAGTTGTATTTCCATTTCGTAACTAAGAAGAAAAGAGTATAGCATAGGAATGATCACCTTCTAGTTAGGTTTTTCACATATTGGGTTTTCCTAAGTACAACTTGTGTTCATTATGTGGATGGTGTGTTATTTTCTTAGCTTATTCCCTTTCAATGTCTATTTACTTTAGTATTGCATGTATTGAGCTAATAACATACAATTTTAAGCTTAAGTAAAACACTACATAATAATAGATTAAATAAAATTTTAATATATGTTGTAATAAACAATTCCATTGGAATATCCATGGCACAAAGGTCATTTGGAGATAGAGTAGTTTTATTTGGGGTTTTGTGGGAAGTTACAGCATCCAAAAATTGGCATAAGGAAGAATTCTCAAAACCCTAGCCATGGTTGATGAGTACAGTAATAAAAATTCATGCAATGAGCCAAAGGAGCGATTTTCAAATTTGTAAGTGCAATTTATTGACATCTCTTGCAACATGTCCATTCTAATGGAATATATAGAGAACAAGTTGGAAGTTGTCAGGGAGTTTGGTAGCTCTAACTCAAAAACTATATTAGAGGGGAATATGGAGATAATGAAGACCTGTTAAAGGAGTTGAAAAAGGATCCACTTAAACAGAGACCAAGTTCCAATGCCATCAGTTCTTCCCAATTTATGTTAAAAGTGGAAATCAAACACTAAAAAGGTAAAATTGATGATGTTAAGTTAAATAAATGGTTGCAATAGTTATAATTTTATTTTGGTGTTCATAATAGAAGAGGAATGAAAAATATCTCATTTTCCCGAATGGAGATAGAGGACCATGCCAAAACTTGTCGAGAAAGTCACATAGAGATGCAGAGGACGATCCCCCGATAACTAAGTGGGAGGTCTTTAAAACTATGATTAAGTTTTAGTTCTACCCTATTAGGTATGAAGAGGACTAGTGGATCTATTGGAATTCCTTTTGACACAAGAAAGGGTAGAGAATGGAATTTTTTAAGGATACATAATTTTATAATATTACTAATTCTTAAATCTCCAACCATAAAATATGTGTTGAGATTTTTATAAAAATATTCAAATTTCTAATTATTTGATATAGTTTATTGATAGTTTTGGCGATATTTAGAGTAAAATAATTTTGATCGTGTAGAATTCAGGAAAATCATTTTAGAAAAAAATAGAAATTGTTGAATCCTTTTTTTAACATCAAAAAATAGTCCATGGGCTAAATTTCACCCCTAAATTTTTCCCAAGGATAAAGTAAAATAGTACACCACTAAGTTTAGCAAAATGGACATTATGTTTGGTATATCTCCTAATAGCATGGATGTACTCCTCATGTATCTACGTGGTCTACACAATCATTTATAGAGTAAGTGATGTTCTCTAAACCTAATATAGTTTATGAGGCTTTTGTATAAGCACAATACCTAGAAAATATGGGTAAGAAGAAAGGACAACCAAGACGTTCCAAGAATAAATACCACCAAGATTATTCCAAGGAGGTAAAGAAGTATTGGAAAGGAAAGGACACAAATACAATAGCCACTGCACATCAATGCAAGAAATCATCCAAAAAATGATTGTAACCATTTTAATATTGTTTTTTCACTCTAAAGATAAGTGTTCGAAGCTACATTCAAAGATGAATCCAAAGAATTGAAAGATGGATTTTAAGAAGAAAATCATGCTAGTGGTGGATTAAAGGCACTCGGTTGAGAGTAGATTAGCTGTAAATGAAAGATTATTTACACTATAATACAGAAGGAGTTGAATCTAATTCTCTTCCATCCTAAGGAATACAAGGATATGACTAAACTCTTCCATATCAAGACCCAAGTCAAGAAGAAAAAGTAGAATTATCTATTTGGTTTAGGTTTCTAATCCAACCTCATAGAAAAAGATATGGTCAACAAGCTTGGATTGGAAGTTCAAGACCATCCTCACCCATATCCATTGGGATGGATAAATAAGGATGTATATCTCAGGGTCACTAATTAGTGTAAGAAATTTTCAATAAGTGAAAACTATATTGATGAAGTGGAGGTAGATGTAGTACCACTTGATATGCGTGGTGTAGTGTTTGAAAGACCCTACATGTACATGAGGGATGCAATATTTGCAAGTAGGGAAAACCAATACCTCCTAATCAAGGATGGGAAGTCCTTCATCATCAATTCACACAAAAGTGTATATACGTTCTCTTTAGAAAGTGCTAACTAGGCCAATAAACATATTGGTTCTAGTAAGAAGTTTGTATTACTCCTCTTGAGTAGGATTTATCCAAGAGATGAATTATTCAAAGTAAAGGCATTTTGAAGGGATGTAATAAAGAGAAAAAACAATTGGAGGAGATTTTACAAGCATACAATGAATAGTTCTAGAAACCTAAAGTGTTACCACCTAAGAAATAAGTGGAGCACAAGATATAGTTGTTTACTTACTCCACATTGCCAAACATTGGGTTATACAAACAATCCATACATTTTGGAAGAAAATGAAGTGAATACATAGTTGTAATCTTCACTAAGTTGGATCTTAAATCAATATACCACTAGGTTTGAGTTAACGAAGAGGAGAGATGGAAGGCCACCTTAAACATAAGGTCTAGATGAATGGTTGGTAATGCCTTTTAATTTATGTAATGCCCTAGCTATATTTATGTTCTTGAATAATGATGTATTGCACCCCTTTCTGGATTCAATTATAACATTGTACTTAGATGATATATTGAATCTATTTATAACTCTTTCTAGGAAGAGAATATCTCACATCTCATGCAAGTGTTAGAGAATCTAAAAAACCATTTACTACTAGAAAACCTTAATAAATGTGAACTTCCTCAGTAGTCATTGGTGTATTCAGGGAATGTGATTGGTTGAGGGGAACTCAAAATAGGTCCCATGAAAATTGGAATAAGCTCCAAATGTACTTAACATCATGGAATAAGCTCTAAATATCATCCTATATGATGAGTCAAAACCCTTATAAGCCAATCCCATTTTTTTCCATCTGAAATCACTGAACCATAAGCAAAACTGAGGCCCTGCTCTCCTTTATCTTCTGCAGGGTGAGTAGCCACACCCCTTTCCCTTTTATAGGGCACACCATCCAAGAAAAATGCATTAATATATATATATATATATATATATATATATATATATATATATATATATATATATAATCATGAAATTTTGTGAAATAAAGTAGTTTCAAGGTGGTTGGCCTCAGTTACAACTCCTTAAATTACTTGGTAATCATATTAACTATCCCAAACACACATAAAAAGAGGATATGGTAAACCAATAGGAGATACCACACCCTATTAAAGTTATGTTGGAAGAATTTCTCAACTCTTATGAGTCGGTTTGACCCATTTCCCCTTAGTAACCCCTATACTTGAGTAGTATTTCATTTGTTATTGAATTCATATCCCTTATATGACTTCTCCCGTATAGACCATTGGAAGATAAAGCATTTGAGACTTTGGATCACAAGTGATTTGGGTGTAGATGTACCCAGTCGAATGTTTTGAAAGGTGTTGAGATTGTAGAGAGGTAATATGTATCTCACTCCCACTGTCTATTAATCAAAATTTATGATCTTTTCTTCCCCCAAATTCATGTCTAAATATTTGATTACTTAATCTTGGTTGGTTAAGGAATACTAGTCTCTTCAATAGTTTAATCAATATTAGTTATGATTATTTCCATGTATTTGATTTGATTTGCATTTTTATTGATTCCATAAAATATTTGAGTAAGGTTTCTCTTGTCTTTTGTAGGTCTCAAGCCATTGGAGTGGAGTACGTCAAACTTTAAGGGTGGGAACACAAAAGGACAACCTTTGAAAGTAGGTTCCCCTTCTCCTCTTATCTCTAGCCAATGATTTTTTGCTTGCTTTCTTGATTGATATGATATTTCAAGTGATGTTGAATTGTCAATTTTCAGAGCATTAGGTCATATTTCCCCCTTTTAGTCTATTGGTGGGCATCCCTTGCCATTAGGAACTTTTCTTCACAACAAAAATGGAAATTCCATTGGGGAATTAGGTCTCTGTAGGAATTTGTAAGTTAATTTTTCTAGCTAGTATGTGGGTTTTAAAGATACATTAGGTCCTTAGCACAACCCTCCATTGTTAAACTTTCAAGAAAATTGCAGATTTCTTAGTTTAAACCATGTTTTACACACATCTAGGCCTCTCATGCACCCTATTGAGGTGGCAAACGCATGGTTTTTTAATTCTAAGCATACTTTATTCATAAAAAATGAGTGGCCTTGCACATTTTCTTCATAACATGTGCATGGGGTCTGAAAACGAAGTTTTTATCATTGTTTATAACTATTTTTTTCCATGTTCCCTATTGTTTTGGGTCTTTGGAACTGCTTAAGAAATTTCATGAGAAGTTTTATGAGTTTTAGAATGGTTAAAGTGTCTCTTTTGTGCTTTGCATTGGATTCATTAAGAGAAAGGAAAAGAACCTATCTTGTTTAATTTTTCTTTGCTTGTTTTCCTTGCATCTTTTATGAAAAGAAAGAGCATAGTTTAATTGATTTTTGCATCTATTTTTCCTTGCATTATAAGTGAGAAAAAAAATCATAGTTTGAATTATTTTCATTCCTTTTAAGTGCACTATAAGTGAAAAAATAAAATATTGCATTCTTAGGTTTTCTTCTGTAGGAGACCGCAATTTGTTTCCTTGCATCTCACTATCATTTTTGCACGAAAGGTAATTTTCTTTTATTTATTCTGAAATCTCATTGGCATTTGAAGGTTGTTGGAAGTGTTAATATAAATGAATAAGCTCTGTTTCATGTTTATTTTATTTGAGGACACCATTTTTCATCCACTTCTACATCCCTACGAGTAATCGAACAACCCCTAAAAGCAACTCAATTCAAATGAACTATATTTGATTTTATGTGGTAGAAAACCAACAGTAGTCTAGGTATAGGGACTTGGTTGTAGGATTGGAGAGTTAACTTCTCCAAGGCCACGTAAAAAAACCTAGAAGTTGACTACCTAAGAGAAGAAAAAAAATAGTATCAGAGGAACTTGTTGGGAAAGTGTGTCTAACACATGTGTCAAGTGTGAGGTTAAGTTGGGAAAGCAATTGAGATCTTCCCCTTGGTTGTTCGTTTAGTCGGATACATGAGTACATGATCTATAAAAAAGTGACAAGTCCTCGGGGTGACACCATAAGTGTTCCTGATACCATCCTCGAAACTCTCAATATGGCCATCGTAGAATGGTTCCCGATAAATCCTAACTAAAGATACATCAAAGTTAGGAATAATAGCAAATGATAAATCCATTTGAAGATGACCTCCTAATCCAGTAGACCACTTCCTACATAGAAGCATCATGTATATCGGTGGTAAATCTATGACTACTATGTCCATAAGCATGGATATATCAAGGCTTGAAAATAGGTCAGCTCTTAAGTTTTTGATCAAACCGAATACTTGCACTGGTCTTGAGTCTATCCCACAGACATTCCCATATGTCCTCATTATTTTTAATCCCATGGCTTCCATAACTTGTAAAGGCATGGCATTCATAGAAGCACCAGAGTCCAGCATACAGTTGTGAAGAGGTATATCACCTATGTGAAGTGTAAGATAAAAGGGTTGGTGACCACCATTCTTTATCTCATATAAATATTTCTAGATGTGGATGGAAGGATCTTCCCCATCTTCAACCATGGCACTAGGTGCCAATTTTGAAAGAGGTTGATCCTCACCATGCCTAGTGGTATCCTCAGGGATATTCTCAAAAAATTCTACCACTTGTTCTTTAACATAACGGATCTTCATTAATTCAGTGAGTGGAATGTTATGCATGACTTTGTCCAACTCTTTCTCAATATTGATGTCTAAATCATAATCAGGGAGAACAGAAGTTGGCTCACTCACTGGGCTAGGTTTCTCACTGCTTTTTCTCTCGATGAAAGGAGGTGGCCTTTGGACATCCTTTATTCTTTTATAAATCCTAATAGTATCTTGGCCACTACTTTCAGTTTTTTCTGTGGCAAAAACGGGAAGACTAGGACTAGTACTTTATTCATTCTCTTCGTCTTGATCTATTAGAATACGTCCAAAGTCCTACTCAAATTCAAAATTGTCGACCCGGTTAATGTTTTTATGAGAATCTTGGGTATCCCCATTATGAGTGAGGTACTCAAGATCACACTCTCTTTGTTCTTCTTACGAGTTAATACCAAGTGGTTCAGGTGGCATTTTCCCAAAGGCGGTTCTTATATTATCATCATTAGAGGGCCTCTTTTGAGGGTTTCAATAAGGTTTTAGGCCATAAGGTTTCCTATATATCTTTGATTCCTTATTGTTATCCAAATACCTAGCCAGGATATTTAGATGTTTCATCATTTCTTGCATGTTCTCCATCATATCATTGGGATCTTTAACTGGTTCTTTTCCTTTTCTAGTTTTGGGCTCGAGTCTAGAGGATGAAGCACTAATAGAATTGAAAACAAAATTCTTCCCCATAGAGGCAGCAACGACTTCAACCCTTCTAGCATTTTCTTGGGATTCTTTGAGGTATTTTGGGTCTTTGTATTTAAGATGATATCCAAGGTAACCTTCAAATGAATTTAGGTAATGAATCAACATTGTTGGCGGGAAATACTACCCTATAATGAGGAAACGGACATTATCAACTTAAGGGGGTGACAGGTAAGCATATTAATTGCATTACAGAAATGTTTATGAATGGAAATAGATTATGGATCTTGAAGACATACCTTTTGAACGAAGTTTGATCCTAGCTTTTATCCAATCTTGTGCTCAATCCTCAAGTCAATCTCCTGTTCGATAAACCTACAACACAAGTACCTTTCTCAGCGTATCTTGGACAATATAATAATGATGCAATTGAACAATGATTCAAACATAAAGCATTAACCAACATGATCCAAATAAACACATAATTCAATAAGTACTTGATTTGGGACGAGAAAGATGTTTCAACCTTTTATTGTCAAAAGCAAATGAGTAATAAAAAGTACACCTGACTTTGCAGCATGCTCATGCAACCTGATCCTGGGCTCCTGCTCTTCTCTAGCTTGGAAATATTCCAGCATAACCTCCTCCAATACAAGTTTTTCTTATGAACGAGTCTTTCTATAGCTCTCATGTCTAACCCCTCTCTTCATTCCTCCTTGTATTTATAGGACAAGGGAGGCAGTTCAGGTTGAGAGGTAGTTGTAGAGGAAGTTGGGGAAGTTGGAAAACCAACTGCAACTAATCCTCATTCGTGAAATTAATTATTTTTTAATCATATTTTGAGGTGTACGCTACTATTTTATAGTGGAGTAGCACCCAGGGCGCTACTATAGTGTGTTATAACATTTGTTCACCAATTTTTAGATGTTGTACGCTAGTCTATTAAAGAGGAGTAGCGCCCATGAGGAGGTGTACGCTACTATTGTACACTGGAGTAGGGTACAGGTACTAGTTTGTTGAGGTAGAGTAGTGCCCATGTATCAAAATAATGTTTTTTAGGATTTTTCCAGCTTGCAAGGAGGTGAATCAAATCAAGGTGTCATCTAAGGTCATCTTGCTCCTCCATCCAAGTTGTCCTTTTGTGTGATCGACAGCTCAAGGTGATCACGGACGGAGAGGTGAATATTTGACCTATAACAGATGCCCCCTAATGTGTGAGGTCAGAGAGAAACAATGGCCAAATACATTACAATCTAAAGCCAGGGGAGGAGCAAGGAACCACGGAAGCAAGTCACAAGAACACCTGAAACAAAGATCAAGGTCAGCGAGCAATTACATTCTTCGCATCATATAGATGTGCAGTGTGATACAACATGATATCCGATAGATAACAAGGAGATGTATATAAATCATGGCCACTTAGAATACAAACGTGGATCCATGTCAAATTGAGAGATCATAGCCATAACAACAAACTGGATCTATGTTTCATGGAGAGCCGAATATAAGTGAGGCTTAGTCTTGCGCAACTTGGGTGATAACATAATGAGGCGATGTCATCAACATCCCAAGGTCTTCATCCAAAACAACTCAAGATACAAACCCTAACCATGTGAATAGGTGATCTGACAGTCGAACATGGGGGGTATCGTTTGATTACCGGTCATTGATGTATATCATTAAAAAATGCGAGGGATTCCACCGATAATGAAAATGGGGCCCAAGGTACCTAGTACGATTCAGCAAGTGTGAATAAATGGACTTGGAGTTGAACACTTGAGAACCCTTCCGAATAAGAGACATTCATGTATTCTCGACATTCAACAGCGAGGAAAAATTGCCACTGGTGACTGCAATCTCCAAGGTACTAACCGAAACTCTAAACTTCATTCCCAGAGCAAAATGAGTTGATGTCGATGGGAAGAAGTCTGTTGGAAGGGAGGCCTTAAGGCATCCTCCATAATCCAACTCGAGGAACACTCAACTGGTATGAGCTGATATGGAGTAATATGTAACAAGACTGACACTAGGATGGCCGACACATGAGGTCAAGGTAAACTGCAGAATAGCCGACATAGGTTATATCCTTGAACAGTGAGCACGACACAAAAAGACTTAGGAAGTTTTCAACACAATGGGGAAAATGATAAGCCTGAAATGTAGGAGACATTATCAGACCCTCCATATGGTTGGAAGAATAACCAATCGGGGGAGTAAACAACTCGGAGATCAGGTTCTTCCTAAGGTAAAAAACTAAACCCAACCGACCTGATAGACTCAAGTAGGTGTTGTGTTCAAGGATAAAATTGATTGAACTGCCTTTGACACTGAAGATATGACACATCTTTCTCATCCCTTATTCTTTTTAGATAAAATAATACCTTTTGTTATTGTTTTAATGAGTCCAAGAAAGAATGAAAACTCAATAGATCCAACCATGTAAAAAGTTTAACGAGCACATGGGAGGAAGACTCAGGACCTTCTTCATTGTTTACAGAGTTCGAAGAAGAGATAGAAGATTACTCTATATTACTAATCTCTGGATTTTACTATCGAGCCGAGATATGTTCATGATCGCCGGTGTTTTCAATTTTAAGGAGTCTGAAAAACTTAAACAATAAATCCATATACCTGCTCGTGGATTTTAGTATCAAGCCCAAGCAGGTTAATGCTCGCCGGTGTTTTCCTGTTTATAGAGTCTGAAAAAATTAAACAATCATCTTTACAACTATCTGTGGATTTTATATCGAGCCCAGATTGGTCTGTGCTCGATGATGTTTTCTTGTTTATAGAGTTGAAAAACTTAAACAATCCTCTACTTACCCTCTCGTGGATTTTACATCGATCCCGAGTAGGTGGATGCTCACTTGGTGTTTTCATATTTAGAGAGCCTGAAAACCCTAAAGAAAGGCTCCAAAAGTCCTTTTTCATAAAGTTAGTCTCCTTCCCCGAAAAAGTATAAAACAATGGAAGAAGAACTCTTCTAGCGCATACAGGAGTATACCTAGAGTATACATTTTTCGTAGTTGATCCACCAAGGCCCAGAAAAGGGGTAATTCTATACCTGAGTGAATGAGCCTTCAATTACTTTAACGAGCTTTAAGAGGACAAGTTTGCTCAGCAATATTAGGTTTAAATAGTCCAAACAAGAGCTTAAAATGACTTAAAGGTCATCTTATGGGATCACGACTTCATAATCTGCTAAAACTAGGTCTTCAACAACATTATTAGTAATCGCGACAAAAAATCTCGAATGATACATAAATTTGAACTATAAGCTAGTTAAAAAGGTCTTCCATCAAGAAATTTAGTCTTAGAAGATTGATCCTACCAAAAATTAGTGAAAAATGAGAACCAAATGGGTGAAATTGCCTTTGCACCATGTGTGTCTATTAATTGATTAATTAAGACATTGTAGAAAAATTTGAAACTATAGACATTTTCACTAGGATGGGTAAAAATTAAAATCAAATTCCATATATGTAATTTCACAATTAAACTCAAATTTCATTTTGTTTTGTAGGGCAAGAATTTGGGAGCAAACCTTGAACTTCAATCTTTTGTGGCGATCAATTCGAGCAACCAATCAACATTCCTCCTCCACCAAGTAAGTTTAAATCTTCTTATCTTGCATTTCCATGGTTTATTTGTCAATCTTCTTATCTTGCATTTCCATGGTTTATTTGTCAATTTTTGATCCAAAATTCACTTGTAAGGCAATGCTCATATCGTGAATTTCGCGGGCACTATTGTGCAGTGATCATAGTAGCGCCTACAAGGAGGTGTACACTACTATGCTCACACACAGTAGCGCCCATATGTGATTGTATGGTGTGTACAGTAGTGCCCATGCCTGAAAGTGAAGAAAAAAGTGTCGAGATCTAAAAATTTGACATTTTTTGTGCAGGATGGTTCTTCTTTGGAGGGAGAGGGAACATGAGGACATGGATAGGATGGAAATGCAAGACCCAGTCACTCTCCATGCTCTCAGAAGATGCAGCTTGTTGAAGTTCTAGCGAACCGTAAATATGAGGGCACTTAATAGATTGTTTCGAAGACTTGTTCAGTACTGGGATTTGGATACCAATACCTTTGTCATCTGAGGGAAAACCTTGGAGCTTACAGTTGATGACATTTAATTCATTACTGGACTCTCTAGGAGGGGAGATGCTATAAATTTTAATGGGTCTTCTAGCAATGTGGGTGTATCGTCAGTGCAAGAATACTTGAATACATATTATGTGGCTGGAGCTGAGAAATCAGGGAGCCAAATCTTGATTTCTGTTAAATTTTGAGCATTAATTCACAATACTCTTGGATCTTTACTAAGAGAATAACATATACAGTATATCAATGCATAACAATCACAATAAGCATGACAAGCATCACAAGAATCAAAAGCATGAGAGACAATAGACACAGAGTTTCTGTGGGGAAAACCCTAAGGTGAAAAACCCCACAACTTCCTCAGAGATAGAGAGAGCAATGGCTCAACCAAAGTACAACCAAAATACACTTGAGATAGTCTCCTAGAGCAGATGATCCTCCTCCTCACTAGTGTGCCACTTTCTGAGTGAGAGAAGTGTGTGTTTCCGAATGATCCAAATAGAGATCTCCCAATCTCTATTTATACTTAACCTGTTTGCCAAGTTACACTATGGGGTCGACTTGTCTATTTAGATACATCCATAATATAATATATATTTCAGGGATGACCCCAAACATGGTGGTCTAATAACCCATCGGCAGGTACACACACTTGCAACACTTGTCAATCCACATGACGACACTTCCTTATAGAGGAATAACACATCTATAATAAGGGTACAATAAATATATATGAAATACATAGATGAAATACATTCCGAAGTTACATATACATCAACACTCCCTCTTAACTAGGAATTTATTTCTCGACACAGATCTGCTAGACAAGTCTTCTTCTCTGGATCATCATCATCGATGCATCGTCATCATCATCGTCATTGCTGCTGCTATATCAACCAATCTCTGACTCTACTCGTCATAGGAAGTTCTACAGAGCCAGTCCTTTTGTCATACTAGATGTAGGCCCACCACCTACAGGTCTTCATCATCACTAGCCATACTGTGGAATCCTCAGGACTTATTACGTGCATCACAAAACCTCGAAAGAGCATCCCAGGCTGCTATAAGCACACGACTCTACCTATAGGATCTCCTAGGGCCATATTATATGTGAACTCACCACAAAACCTCGCAAGAGCATCCTAGGCTGTTACGAGCACACAGCTCTACCTATAGGATCTCCCAAGGACAGATTATATGTGGTCACCACAAAACCTCGCAAGAGCATCCCAGGCTGTTACGAGCACACAGCTCTACCTATATGATCTCCCAGGGACAGATTATATGTGGTCATGGCAAAACCTTGCAAGAGCATCCCAGGACTTATTACAGGCACACAGCCCAACCTATCGGATCTCCCAAGGACAGATTATATGCCATAGGACAAAACCTCGAAAGAGCATCTACCAGATATCCCAGGGCCAAATTATATGCCATAGGAAAAATCTCAAAAGGCTATCTGCAGATCTCCCAGGGCCAAATTATATGTCATCCCATAGCAAAACCTCGAAAGAGCATTTTCCAGATATCCCAAGGCCAGATTACATGCCATAGGCAAAACCTCGAAAGACTATCTGCAAATCTCCCAGTGCCAAATTATATGCTCATCTGCACAACCTGATCCACGGCCATAGAGTATCAACCTGACACTCACCATACATCATCCTGATGTACACATGATCATCCTGATCATCATCACTGCAACATCCTGCTGCATGTCATCTGGAGCAACATCCTGAAGCTCGTCATCCATGATCATCCTGATCATACAATGCATCTACCTGATGCATACCAAGTATCTACCTGATACATATCATCATACATGATCCACCTGATCATACAATGTATCCACCTGATACAAATACATATCACCATACATGATCCACCTGATCATACAATGTATCCACCTGATACAAATACATATCACCATACATGATCCACCTGATCATACAATGTATACACCTGATACATATACAGATACATGGTCCAAGCATCCAACATGATGCATATACAAAAATACATACACATGATCCAACCGATCATATCCAGCATCCAACATGATGCGTACATACATATATAAATGATCCAACTGATCATATCCAACATCCAACATGATGCATACATACATACATAAAAATTATCCAACTGATCATACAAAGCAGAAACCATAACATCATCCTAATGCTCATCATCCAGCGCTTACATCCACAGCCATGTAAAGGATCCTCCTTCCAACATGCTTGGAATGGCTTCAGAAAATGTGTCCATCACTTCTTCCTCGAAGTGTCATCAATCTGAAGAACACCAAGCCTCTCTCTTAAGTACTCGAACTTCACCCTGGCTAGTGGCTTCGTCAGCACATCTGCAATCTGCTCGTCCGTCGCAACATACAGGAGCTTCATAGCTCCTCTCTGCACCATATCCCTGATATAGTGATATTTGATCTCTATGTGTTTCGACCTATCATGAAACACTGGGTTCTCAGATAGATTCACACAACTCTGGTTATCATAGAAGATACCAGTAGAATCCAACGGGAGATCAAATAACTCAGACAGTAGCTTCCGTAGCCATACTACCTCACAACTAGTTGAACAGGCTGCAACATACTCTGCCTTAGTTGTACTCAGTGCTATGCAGGACTGCTTCCTGCTAAACCAAGAGATCACACCTGATCCCATACTGAAGTAGCACCCAGATGTGCTCTTCCTATATGCAGCACTGCCGGCCCAATCTGAATCAACATAACCCTGCAGGTTAAACTTTTGATTTGCTTCATACTTGAGCCCATAATCCACTGTACCCTTCAGGTACCTCAGAACATGCTTTACAGCAACCAGGTGAACACTCCTTGGATCTGTCAGGAACTGACTCAATGTGTTCACCGCAAAGTAAATATCTAGTCTCGTGTTCGTCAGGTACATCAGGGACCCAATCATCTGATGATACACAGAGACATCAACCAGCTCAGATGAAGCATCACATAGAAGCTTCAGATTTGATGCCATAGGTGTGGCCATGGCCTTGCAATCCATCATCCCGAATCTCTTTAGGATATCTACTGTGTACTTCCCTTGACCAAGGAAGATCCCACCTGCACTCTACCACACCTCCATACCTAGGAAATAATGCATCATTCCCAAATCTTTCATATCGAATTCAACAGCAAGCTTCCTCTTCGTATCTGCAATCAATCTGTCATCTCCTGTTACAAATAAGTCATCCACATACAGGAGTAGAATCACAGGATTCCCTTCCTCAACCTTGTAATAAAGGTTGGAATCCGCTCTACTCTTGGTAAAGCCCAAGCTAGATAGAACTATCCATCCTACCATACCAAGTTCTGGGAACTTGTTTCAAGCCATACAAGGCTTTCTTCAATCTGCACACATATGACTCCCTGTCATGTATTTCAAAACTGAGTGGCTGCTCCACATATACTTCCTCTTCAACTATACCATTCAAGAAAGCTTTCTTGAAATCCATTTGGTGTATCTTCTATTTCATGACTTTTATATTTCTCTATGTTTCCATCTACAGCATGCTTGATCTGATAGATCCATATGGAAGTCATTACAAACTCCGCTTCAGGTCTTGGTACTGCATCCCAAACATCATTCTTCATGATCGACGGATCATGGCATTCTTCCATTTCTTCATCCCAGATCCTGGGAACTTCAATATATTCAATATCTTCAATAGATATCTTTGTTGCTGGAACAAATGTTGTAGTCCTTTTGTAGGTAAAGGTATACGTTCTTTCCTACAAAACAAGTTAAATTGCATGATTAGAAACATCTCATAATTTTCAGAACAAGTTCTTTCACATAAAGAAATATGTCATACAGTCATGCAATTGTTTAAGCCAGTGCTTCAATACAACATTTATCCATGTTCCATAACTTTCTAAATGCCTTCCAGTCTCTACCGGAAAATTGTTAAGAGTTTGCACTTCTCCCAACATGTCAGCAAAGAGGTTTCATTCTAGATAAGTAGTAATGGAATTTTGTACAGTGCCATAGGCCACTTACCCATTATATGCATATTAGTAGTATACTGTTCATTAATGCAATCATTCTAATATGCACAATACATATCCTAAGTCTAGGAACATGAGCATATACATCATTGAACAATTTTATTTAAACAAACAAATATGCAAGAAATGATAATTGAAATACTTATCTTTGTTTGTTTGTTGGATGGACTCCCTCTGAGTCTTTGCTTCCTTGCAGGAGCTACTGGAGTCCTAATCTGAAGTAGCTTCTTCTTGATCTTTTCTCCCTTGCAGGGGCAACTAGAGTGTGCTCCCTCTTGATCTTTGCTTCCTGGATTACCTATCCCTTGAACTTCTATTCATCCTTCGTCCCTAAGCATGCTTATTAGAATGATGATTGTGTTATCCTTGTGATCTCATACAAAATCATACATTCATTAGTATATTCTCAATACTCTCAAAACTCAATAATCTCAAGCATGTATGATCATTTCAAACAGAAATAATAAGCATTAGTATTCAAGGTTTATATAGGATTCTTAAGGTTAGTCATAACATGTCTAAACCTGTGATTACTCAAACCTATGACTCTTTTGGTTAGTCATAACATTAAATAAGGTAAGACACATAATATGCATATACCCATGATTATTCAAACTTATGACTTTATGAACAATCATCATCAATCAGGCCATGCATACTTATATGATAGAGCCTATGATATAAGAAACACATACTTGGTCACCATATTTGCTAGTTATGTCTAGCAATGTGTTCTTGTTCTCTTCAATGACCTGCATAAATCATTAGTTAACTTTTGCAAAAACAAATTATACATACCTCTATGTGATCCATGAATATGGATGAATCTTTTTCTTTATGTCACCATGGCATGTTTAGGTTGTCCCTTCAAATTGTACAATCCTCCCTCTTTCTCTCCAATCACTACTGCATCATCGATTTTTTTACCCTTTGGCCACATTAGGACTTGGCCATCCACAAATGCAACCCTCATACCTTTTGCATCCAATGCAGAGATAAAGAGTAAGTTCTTCTTAAGCCTAGGTACATAAAGGACTTCTTTCATCTCCAAATATTTTCTAGAATATAGGTTGTAGGAGGCTTCACCACTTCCTTTGATTGGGTATTTATAATCATCCCCAAGTTTCACCTTATGAGGTGATTCATGTTCAGATAGATTCACAAACGATTCCTTAAACCCAGTCATGTGTTTGGAAGCCCCACTGTCAATCAACCAATCATTACAACCATGGGAGATAGTACCTGTGAGAGCAGAGATTAGAACATACTCTTCTTCACTTGATGAGTCATCATCACTTTCTGCCCTAGCCTTCTTCTTTAGAGGTTCATCATCTTCAACAGCATGAGCATGGAACTTTATTTTGCTGCCTTTCTTCTTCTTGCTGAAGTTGTTGTTATTATCCATTTTGTTCTTGGGACAATCTGAAGCAAAGTGACCCTTCTCATTGCATGTGAAGCATCTTAGATCCTTCTTATTCTTTTGATAGGATCTTTTGTAGCGAGAGTGCTCCTTCTTGGGCTTGCTTCCTTTTGTGTGAATTGCGAGAGCTTGATCTTAACCTCCCATCTTTTCCTCACGAACTACAAGTCTAGCTTCTTCTTGAGAGCATTCCTCCCATAGTTTACTGAAAGAGATCAATTTATTTCTTGCACAGATTCCTTGAATAAAGGAGTCCCATGACCTAGGTAGGCCATTCAGAGTGGTCATAACAACTTCACCATTTTCCACTACTTCATCCACAACTTCAAGTTGCTCCTTGATCTAAGAGACCTTGAAGAGGTAAGATTGAATGGTTTCTCCATTCAACATCTTGACCCCTTTCAATTGATTCTGCAAAGTCATCTTCCAATTTATGTTCTTTCCTTCAAATAGCTTGGTCAAAGAGTCAAACATCTCCTTGGGTGTCTTTAGAGAAGACACATGGGGCATGAGATGGTCTTTGATAGAATCAACAATGATTCTCTTTGCCTTGACCAAGTTCTTCTTATGCAATACCTTGGCCTCTTCATCCTCTGGGATAGGGATGTCTTCTTTTATATATGAGTCCAACTCATTCTCTTCCAGGATTAACCCAATCCTATACTTCCAAGCTCGGAATTTATCAGCCCTTTCAAGCTTATCCTCAAGCTTGGTGTGGTGAGACATCTTAAAGAGTACTTCAAATGGAAATAGAAAAGATTTAGGTCTTAACACTTGAAATGCTGAAAACTGGATCTGGTCCCAGATTAGGGTTTGTCGAAAAAACCCTACAAATTCAAAATGTGAATTTCAATTTTCTGAAAGGATAGAAAGATGCACTTTGATGAGCTGATCAGCCTGGTGCATTCAGAATTTGAGATCAACAAATTTTTACCCTTCATATTTGCCTTTTTGTCCTCCCGGGTTCATTGGGGAGAGCCCTGAATTAGGGTTTGAGTTTCCCGGAGATCTACGCAGCCAAAAATCTCAATCCAAAGCTCTAAACTTCGATGTTTGCAAGGAGCTTCCAGCTATGTCTTCAGATTTCAGAAATTCCTATTTTTGTGGAAACCCTAATTTTTAGGGCCAAATCTGAAAATGCTCAGAATTGAATTATGATTGGACAGATAGATTCTCCTTGATGAGTAGAGTCAATCTACTAGACTGCTTTTCCAAAAACTGCGGAGAGAAACCCAATAAACAAGAAACTCAAGTTTTCGTCACTGCAAAATGTCTTCTTCTCAGGTTAGCTCTGATACCATGTTAAATTTTGAGCATTAATTCACAATACTCTTGGATATTTACTGAGAGAATAACATATATAGTATATCAATGCATAACAATCACAATAAGCATGACAAGCATCACAAGAATCAAAAGCATGAGAGAAAAGAGACACAGAGTTTCCGTGGGGAAAACCCTAAGGTGAAAAACCCCACAACTTCCTCAGAGATAGAGAGAGCAATGGCTCAACCAAAGTACAACCAAAATACACTTGAGATAGTCTCCTAGAGAAGATGATCCTCCTCCTCACTAGTGTGCCACTTTCTGAGTGAGAGAAGTGTGTGTTTCTGAATGATCCAAATAGAGATATCCCGATCTCTATTTATACTTAACCTGTTTTCCTAGTTACACTATGGGGCCGACTTGTCCATCTAGATACATCCATAGTATAACATATATTTCAAGGCCGACCCAACACATGGTGGTCTAATAACCCATCAGCAAGTACACACACTTGCGACACTTGTCAATCCACATGATGACACTTCTTTATAGAGGAATAACACATCTCTAATAAGGATACAATAAATATATATGAAATACATTCCGAAGTTACATATACATCAACAATTTCTACCATTGAAGGCCTCCCTCTAAAGGTGATTGTGAGTATGATTAACCGGGTGGCAGGTAGTTCCTCACAACACCTAGCTTCCAGGAACTCCATGCATATTGGTGTACAATGTTTACAGGGTCATGTGTACGATTGGTGTATTAGTTTACTAACAACCATGAAAGCTCAACTCACGGGTTGCAAATCCGGGAGAATGAATAACTTTGGGTATGGCAACATTCTATGTACCTTCTTCTTCAAGAGGGTACCTACTATTAGCTTGGGGATGCCTCTACTTCCGGTTAACCCCTGTGAGCCTAGACTAGGCCGTTGGGGTGACATATTCCTCCACCAAGGTGGTGGGGAAAGTCACTATTGTTATCATATTGATGATTTCTGGGGTTGGTGGGAGAGGAAAGTGCCCACCTTCGAGCAGTTTCCATATGCTGGATTGGAATTCCGCCATGATCCAGAGCTAGTGCTTCCTCCAGGCAGAGCCTAGGGAGCTATTGGTATGTTTTATTTTGAGAATTATTTAATTTTTTCAAAATTTTCAAGTATTTGATTTTTATGAATGAATTTTGAAGTAGTAAGCAAGTGTCATATGCAGATATTGGGCCTGTACGTCCCGAGGGACATCCCACTATCTTTGTAAGGCTATCCGATATTGTTGCAGCAGATGCTATGTTGGGGACCATAGAGAGAAAAGTGAGTCGGTTGACTCATGATGTTCCTGCATGCCGTATGGATCAGATACCTATTGATATGCAGGAAGATGTAGTTGGGGTGCCCCTTGCATGGCTTAGAGTGCTGCGGAAGATAGCTAGGCTAGTCATATGTTATTGGGATGCAGTAGATGATGACAAGGCCCCTCCTTCTCCATAGGAGATGGATACATTATATGTATATTTTTGAGGCCACAGAGCCCAGTTTTGTACTATGATGATATGACTTGTATTAGACGTGTGATCCAAAACTCATATATTTTTTGATACAGTATCGGCTATATACAGTATCGGTTATTTACATGTGTATGTGTTTGAATTTTATGTGTGAAATTCTATTTATGGAAGTGTATGATACAAATGCCAATCTAGAACATAGTTTGCAAAAGAATCAGCTAATGCATTTAAATTTCTTGGAATGTGTTGATATATGATGGAATCAAACTGTCTTTCCAATAGTCTAACTCCCAGAAACTAATGGAGAAACAAAGGATCTCTAATCTAGTAAATACCTGTTAACTGAAAAACAACTAGTTGTGAGTCAAGTCTTACCTCCAAATGTGAAATGCCATGAATAAGGGCATCTTGGAGAAGTTCTATAACTACACTGTATTCAACTATATGGTTCATAGTGGGACCCAAACAAACCTCCCCCAAAGAGGCCAGTTGGCCAGCAGGTGAATAAATGACCCAAGCTGCTGAAGCTAACTGTCGGGTGTGGCGACTGGCACCATCAGCAAATCCTAAGAAATGTTCGGTCGACATCTGGTACATGAAACGAAAACATACATAAGATTAACTAACAAGCATAAACAAAAACTAGCTCTAAAAAATATACAACTATGTTACAAGAAAAAGGACAACAGCCTAAGCGTGGTACTTCTTCAGGTAGAGCCCATTTCTAGGCTCAACCAGCTTATTACCCTCATAGTCTACCAGCTCATAGGCGCCCTTCTTCAATACTTTGGAAATTATGTAGGGCCCGAGCCACATGGACTTGAACTTGCAAGGTCCTATAGGTTCCTTGTCTTGATCCCAAAGTAAAACAATATCTCCCTCAAGGAAAACCCTAGGTCTGTCAGACTTGTCATACTGTCCTTTGACTCGTTTCTTGTGAACCTTGTTTGTTGTGAGCGCGTCGCGGCGCTGCTCATCTAGATGTTCTAAATGTAACAAACGTTCTTCCAGTACTGAAATATCCGGTAGTAATTGAACAACCAGTTTTAACAAAGGAATCTCGCATTCAATCGAAACGAATGCTTCTATCCCATGCACAAGTTGGAAGGGAGAGAACCCGGTAGCAGTCTTTACATTCGCTCGATAATCCCAACGAGCCGGATATAACATGATGTGCCAGTTATTTCGACTGGCATTAACAGTTCTTTGCAGTATTACTTTTAAAGTTTGGTTAACTGCTTCAACCTGTCCATTCGCCTGTGGGTAATATGAAGATGAATGTTCTTGTCGAAACCCTAACATTGTGTACAAATCTTTCAACATGCTATTCTGGAAATGACTGCCGTGATCAGTCACTATCTCTTTAGGTATGCCGAACCGTGCAATAATCTGATTAAACATGAAATAAGCGGCAGTTTCTCCATCTGCCTTGACAGTAGGCATTGCCTCTGCCCACTTGGTGAAGTAGTCGATGGCAACAATGATGTAATGATTCCCTCTAGCCGAAACTGGATTGCAAGTCATATAATCAACCCCCCATTTTGTGAAGGGACCTGCTGTAATCACAGGATGAAGAGGAGCTGGGTGTGCCCTCATTTTCTTGGTGAAAAACTGACACGGACGGCAGTGTTTCACCGCTTCCACACAATCTTTAAAGATTGTGGGCCAAAAATATCCAGCACGCAGTATCTTCTGAGTTGTTGCCAACCCAGAAAGATGTCCCCCACAAGCTCCACTGTGGGCATCATTTAATATTGCTTCAACTTCTTCTAAAGTTAAACAACGTCATAAGATGGTATCTACCCCACGTCGATACAAAGTATCTGAGATGATGAGATAGTTTTTCGCATGGCTTTTCAGCTTGCGTCGTTCTTCTCTATAAAAAGTGGTAGGACACCTCAAAGTTTGGAGATATACTAACATATCTCCGTACCATGGGTCAGAGGAAGCAATAAGGAAGATATGCTCATCCGGGAATGATGATTCTTCCTTGATATGCTCTAAGTCACTCGGAAACTCTGAGATTAACTCAGCCAACACTAGTGATTTCTTTGACTTGGCCGATTGAAAGACCAAATCGAACTCTTGTAATATTACAATCCATTTGTTGTATTTCCCACTGATGATTCGTCGAGTGAGAACATACTGAAAAGGATTGACTTCTTCTATCACAGTAGTTGTTCGTAAAAGTATGTAATGATGAAGCCTCTGTACTGCATAGACCGCAGCAAGTGCTAACTTCTCAACATGCAAATATTTAACCTCAGGGGCTATCAATGTGCAAGAAAGATAGTAGACAACATGCTCTTGGAGCGTGTTGTGCTCCTGAACTAATACTATGCCAATTGTATTAAGAGACACTGCCAGATATAAAAGAAAATCTTTTGCGTAGTCCGTTGAGCTCAACAAGGGAGATGAAAGTAGTGCCTTTTTCAAGGCCTCAAAGGATGCTTGAGCAGCCTTGTCCCACACAAAGTAGGAGTCTTGTTCCAGTAGTCTCATAAAACCTTTCGTGATCTTAGCATAGTTTATAATAAAGCGCCGTAAGAAATTAGACATGCCTTGCAGACTTTGAAGCTGTCACAAGGTGCGACGAGGAGAAAAATTTACTATTGCCTCAACTTTCAACGGGTCGACCATTATGCCACGATTGGAGACAATGAAGCCCAATAGACGTCCCGATTCGATGTAGAATACACACTTATTTGGATTCAAACGAATCTTATATTGTCTGCATATTTCAAACACAAGTCTCAGATGGGCTGGATGATCCCGTCTCTTTCGAGATCGTGGCGGGAGGTCATCCAAGTACGGTTCAACTATGTGTTTGATATCGTGAAAAGCGAAATTCATCGCTCGCTGGAAAGTAGCTCCAACATTCTTTAAGCCAAATGGCATCTTCCGATAAGCAAAGGTTCCCCATGGGAAAATGAAAGTTGTTTTGTGCTGATCCTCGAGTTTGATTTGTATTTGATTATATCCCGAAAATCCTTCCATGAAAGAGAACATCTCATGTCCCACACAGGCATCTATGATCTGGTCAATAAACGGTGTAGGATAGTTATCTTTCGGACAAGCTTTGTTCAAGTCCCGGAAGTCAATACAAACACAAATGGTACCTTGCTTCTTATCAACAGGAATGGGATTTGAAACCCATTCCGTCATGTCAATAAGATAGATGAATCCGACTTTAAGCAACTTTCAACCTCTGCCTTAATGGTGGCTACTTTTCGTGGATTCACAGGATGGAGCTTTTGTCTCACAGGTTTTACGTTAGGGTATGTTGTGATAACATGCTCAACGATGGCTAGGTCGACGCCTCACATCTCCTCATATGAATAGGAAAAAATGTCACGGAATTCTTTAAAGAGCTTGGTATATAGAGCTATCTCTTTTGGAGAATAGTCTGCTCCAATGTAAATGTTTTCCACGACCCCAGGTTTGGTGGAAATGCTAATCAGAATTGTTCTCGATATATTAGCCATATTACCTTCAGCATAAACGACTCTCGAAGTAGAAGGAAAAGATGACAAATCAACAAATCCACTGGATCTCAAAGAGAATTCTCCTCTCTCTATCCTGTCTAAGTTTGGAAGTAGGTAAGACCTGTGATGCATATGTTCCCATGGCTAGTCTAGGCCCATCATGACTTCCAAAATAGCTTCATCAGACGGTAAGACTGTATCTAAACAGTCAAAAGAGTGGGTAGAATTCAGTGACCATGTTGGAGCATAGTCCATATCCGACTCAGCAGAGACTGGCGAAGTCACAATATGTTCCATTGCAGCATGTTGTGCTTCCATGTAGGCTACTTCTGCAACGGATAGAGGCACTGAAGTTTCTGATGTAGTGGGAAGGATCCACGGATCAGTTCTTAAACCAACCATGAAATTTTCAGTAGAAGTACCCACATCAGAACGCATAAAAAGAACTAGAGAGGGAAGGTCAAAAGTGCCTATTAATGACCCGTAAATCCCTGCTCATAAACTCTCGCTTACTGGGGTGGTTTGCTCAACTAAGGGAATTGTGGACTCTGAAGAAGTCTGGTTGTTTCTCTGAGTGAAAGAAAGTTGATCAACTGTAATGACATTACCTTCAAAAGGGAACATAACGACTTGAAAAACTGCCGATGCAATAGCTCGCATGGCATATGTCCATCTCTTGCCTAATAACATGTTGTAATCAAGCGGAGCATCCAGAACTTCTACTTCTACAGAAATTGTCTCATCGGCCAAATTGACATCAAATGATGGAAAAACCCCGTGTGGACGGAAAGTTCTGCCATCAAATGCAGTAAGCAATGTGTTAGAAGGGGCTAACTCGGGGGAACCCAAAGCTTTCCAACAGGAAATTGACATTACACACGTCGACGCACCCTCATCTACGACAGCTCGTCTAATGGGAATTGGGACATGGATGACTTCTATCTGAAGGGAAACGTGGTACAAAAATCGGTATTTGATATCAGCCATATCAAATCGCGTAGACATGTTAGAGGATTCCATACTTCCAATAGCTGCCAGAAGTGCATTTCGTTGTAAAGGACAACTTTGCAGGACTTCTAAGGTGGACATGGCACAAGGGGTCTGGGCTAGATCTTCAACCACATTGTAGTTGGAAGCAGCTCGAGTGTTGGGATTGTGCGTTGCCCTCTTCAAGACACCTTTCGGGATCTTGGGCAGTGGGTCCACAGGTATGTGGAGTGGAGTGGAAGATTCTGGAATCTCCCTATCCTTCTTCTGTGTAT
The DNA here is from genome assembly GCA_027924585.1 of Larix kaempferi. NCBI lineage: Eukaryota > Viridiplantae > Streptophyta > Pinopsida > Pinales > Pinaceae > Larix > Larix kaempferi. Next base: position 441,522 of record BSBM01001936.1, read on the forward strand.
CCGGAGTGTAATTCCTTGCTCTTGTTTGTAAGAGTGCGTCCAAGCTAACCATGTTAATAAAAGTTTGATCAACCGAAGCATGTGTGGTGCCCCCAGTATTGGAGGTGCCAGAAGCTGAACCCTACCCCTTAGGGAATGGATCTTTAAGTACAACAGGTTTCTTTTCTTGAAGTAGCTTCTAGGTTTCTTCGAGTAGAGGGCATTGGTGAGTGAGGTGGTCCTACTTGCAAAGTTTACAAGGGAACTTAACCTTCTTCTTCTCTTTGTTACCCTCCTTGGCATTCTCTTTTTTGGGCTTTTGATGGTTCCCCTCTCCTTTCTTTTCCTTCTTTTTGTTGTTGGGTTTTCGAGGGCCCTTTTGATTGTTCTGAACCTGGTTAACAGATTCAGAAGTAGAAGGAGAGGTTGTGACAGAAGTAACTTCTGCAGTCGATTATTTGACAGATAAGGCATGAACCTGTTTGGTCAATGCTTCGAAAGCTGCAGAGTCAACTGAACCTACTATGCCGTCAGCATGCAGTCCAGGTTTAGGTTTGCTTAGATCAGTATTTGATCGCGGTGCATCAGGTATGATTTCATAAAGTAACCCAGATTATGCGTAAACAAGGTCTAACTGTTGGGTCCGTAAGATGGCTTCTTCCTCTGTAGACACTCCAGAAGTAGCTACTTCTTTAGAAATATAAGGAAGGAGTGATTTCAAATACCACTCAAGAAGGAATTCTAGAGGTATGTTGGCTATAATGAGCCTCTTCCATCTTCGCCACTCCTAAATGTGATCAGATAAGTGAGTGGCTTTATTTTGCCTAAATGTAGACAAAAGGTCTGTTCCGGCATTATCTCGAACAGGAAGCTAGAAGTGATTAAAAAAGATAGTCGTGAGATCCCCAAAATTAAAGAATGTAGCTGCAGGTAACTCAATGTACCATTTGGCTGCAGCATCGGTTACGGTCCTTTGGAACAGTCTCAACCTAATGGAATCTTCATTTAATGAGTTCGAGGAACACCATAAATGGAAAGTAGTGACATGGTCACCAGGGTCCTCACCAGTTTTGCCTTCGAATTTTGGAATATCTAAAGGTAACTTGGTAGGAACTGGTGGCCATGTGGCATTATGATACACTGGATCGTTTGTCAACTTGGAAAGGTCTGGCAAGTTTAGAGTTTCCAGAAATGGTAAACAAGGTCTGCAAGATGGCATTTGATAACCTGTGGTCATAAAGGGGGAACTACCCATAGTCTGACCCGTGAACTGCTGGTAGGGGTTTCCCCCGGCCATCTGCTAGTAGGGGTTGCCCCCAACCATCTGCTGGTAGGGGTTTCCCCCATCCATCTGTTGTTGCGTGAAAGTATTATTCAAATTCCCCCACCCATATGAAATTTGGTTAGTGCTCTGTGGGTTCGTCCATTGTGGCAGGGTGTTAGCCCCACCATATTCTTGGTTAAAAATGTTACCCCCTCCTCCCAAGAATAGAGAGAAAGGGACGTTTCCTGCAGGCATATTAGCTTGATTCAAGTTGGGACCTGCAAAGGTATTAAAACCAGTAGTAGCTGACGTAGATGGTGCAGTCATGGTACTCATGACAGGCACAGTTGCAAAAGCATTTGGCCCTACAACGGTTGTGGAAATCCAAGTACTGGGTATGTGATATGACGGTTGAGTTACGGGAGGTGGAACAAGACTCATGGTACTGCTAGGTCCAAAAGTAGGTGTAGAGGAAGATGCCATAGTTGTTGAACTCGGCATGCCTAACGTGCTAGTATTAAAGATGAAGGATGGAGTGGACACAGAGGTTGTCTGTGCCGAACTCGGTGTAGCAGGAGGAGGAGGATTTACAGTATGTGTGTTCATACCTATGGTGGGAGTCTGTGGAACTCCCAGTTCGCCTCCCAGGTTAGTCATAAAATGCTCAGGTGTGAAATGATATGCACTATAATCTGGTTGCTGGAAACCAACGGGTATCAGCATTGGAATTCTAAGATTAGTCAGAGGAGGATTAAAAGGAGTACTGAACTCACTAGAAGTGAGATCTTCAATCTCAACTGAATTGAAATGTTGCTGATCTGGAGTCCCCGATTGTGGTTCCTCAGGAACCTCTATTTCAGGGCTTTCTGTTGCAGTTTGTAGTTCTTCAAGAAACTCTATTTCAGGTTGTAGTTCCTCAAGAATTTATATTTCAGGACTTTCTGTTCTAGAAAGTTCCTCAGGAAGTTCTATTTCACCAGTGGTTTCCAAAGGAACACTGGGGTCTACCCTCTGTCGTCTAGCTAGCGGTAGTGGTTTTGTTCTAAGTGGAAAAAGGTGTTGCAACCTTCTCGACCTATGAAGTTCTTGGTCTTCCACGATTATATATAAAATAAATCTAGAAAAAACCTAGTGGCCGCTAAGACTAGGGGGCAAACAACACACCACTAAAAAAATATTAAGTATACAAGCCAAGCAAACGAGATGCCTTCCGGAGAAGAGTCTGGAATGATGAGGGCCCATAACAGATCAATGAAGGATAAAGAACAGTTACCTGGGGTCCAAAATACAATGACTAAGGGTGAAAGTGCTGGAATCACCCAACCACCCTCCCAAAGACCTGCAAGGGATTTCCTCCCACGTCTATCCTAGGTACAACAGATATACCCACCGCTATCACCTGTGTATGAACCTATGGTCAGATACTAAGGATACCACAACACCGAAAACTCCTGGGGGAACAGTCTCAGGTCGAATCGGAAGGCATGGGGGAACAATCTCAGTCCCCAAATGCGATCCAATCCTGGTATATGCTCGAAACAGAAAATAGGAGTATTCCCAACAATCTGATCTCGCAAGACCTACTGCATAGATCCCAGGCAAGATTTGAATGAAGTGGGTTTACCTGTGATAGTCGAACTACGATTTTTGCATAATGTGTGACCTTGGGTGGTTTAAGGTTATTTAAACCCAAGATCCTAACCAAGACTAGTTGGTGTAGTGTATCCCTAAAAAGAAAATTGTTGCTATTTAATTTTATTAAAAAAATTTAGGGCTATTATTACTCAAAAGGTAGTGCGTTTGTGTGGCGTGGTTGCAACATGAAACCAAAGTGCATAAATTAAAACTTTCAACAAAAAAACTTTTTATTTTTTCATTTAATGTTCTTTCCAAATTGAAACTGAAACAAATCTAAGCAAATTTTCTTTTTGTTTTCTTTTAAAATTATGAACAAAACAAACTATACTATTTTGCAAAAGATATAAGCCTCACTATTCTTAAGCTATCAATTTTTTTCTTTTTCTGTTATTATGAACGAAAAAGAAGTCTAAAATTATGAAGCAAATAAGATTTATACAAGATGTGTAAGTATGAAAAAAAGGGTCCTAAGCTCACAACTGTCAAAACAATGGTTCGACAAAGGCTTGTCCTACAATTTTTTTCAAGAGAAAAAGCCCTCACACTTGGAAACAAAGCGGATAGAAAACAAAGAGGAAATATGCTACAAATTGGAAATCAAACTCAAGAGGAATTTCCCAAAGCATCAAACCCTAATAAGACCACTAAGCCAAGCAATCGGTAGGAAAGCGAGTTAACAACCACCCTACTAACACAAAGACTGAAAGATGAAGCAAACTGAAGTACTCCAATCTCACTTGATACTGGAAAAGACAATGAAGTCAAGAAATGTTGGAACTCAAAAGTTTGGAAGACACCCTAAAGGCTCCAAAACGGACCAAACCCTAAAACAAAGGATAAGATTCCTAAAGAGAAAACAAATGTTGCCACAAATAGCAAATGCAAAGCAATAGGTTTGTAGGTTAGCAACACAATGTCAGGGTATAGGTAAGCAAATGTGTTCGCTAAGAAACAAAGCTTAGTCTCTAAAGAGAGTAAAAAGTGAACCAAACACTTCAAAAGAAAACAAGTGACCTAAAGATGACCAAAAAGACTCAAAGAAGGGTACTAAGACTCAAAGAAAAGTTGCAGACCTCAAAAACTAGTCAAGAAGGCCCAAAACAAAGTCAGAAACCTACCCAAAAAGGAAGAAAACTCAACCAAACCACCAACAGAAAGCTACAGAAATGTACCCTACTATGCAGTAGGGAAACTAGCGTATCTGGAGAGGTGGGCGCTACTGTATAGAGACAAATAGCATATGGGCGCTATTGTATGTATAACAGAGTAGCGCTCAGGTCTTAAAGAGTCCAAAAACTGACTTTGAAAAGATGCAAAACGACTGAGTGAAGCAGAGAGAAGCAAGTAGGGGATACCTACAAGGCTTCTCAGTAGATTAAAGGTATTAAGAGGTTCTGGAAAGACAAACAAGAAAGGTTTCCTAGAGCAGAAAAACAACCTTCCCCAGCGGAGTCGCCAGTCTGTTGGCAGGAAATACTACCCTATAATGAGGAAATGGACATTATCAACTTAAGGGGGTGATAGGTAAGCATATTAATTGCATTACATAAATGTTTATGAATGGAAATATATTATGGATCTTGAATACATACCTTTTGAACGAAGTTTGATCCTAGCTTTTATCCAATCTTGCGCTCGATCCTCAAGTCAATCTCTCGTTCGATAAACTTGCAACACAAGTACCTTTCTCAACGTATCTTGGCCAATATAATAATGATGCAATTGAATAATGATTCAAACATCAAGCATTAACCAACATGATCCAAATAAACACATAATTCAATAAGTACTTGATTTGGGATGAGAAAGATGTTTCAACCTTTTATTGTCGAAAGCAAATGAGAATACAAAGTATACCTGACTTTGCAGCATGCTCATGCAACCTGATCCTGGGCTCCTGCTTTTCTCTAGCTTGGAAATATTCCAGCATAACCTCCTCCAATACAAGCTTCTCTTATGAAAGAGTCTTTCGATAGATCTCATGTCTAACCCCTCTCTTCATTCCTCCTTGTATTTATAGGACAAGGGAGGCAGTTCAGGTCAAGAGGTAGTTGTAGAGGAAGTTGGGGAAGTTGGAAAACCAACTGCAACTAATCCTCATTCGTGAAATTAATTATTTTTTAATCATATTTTGAGGTGTACGCTACTATTTTACAGTGGAGTAGCGCCCAAGGCACTACTATAGTGTTTTATAACTAGCGTTCACTAATTTTTAGATGTTGTACGCTAGTCTATTGAAGAGGAGTAGCACCCATGAGGAGGTGTACGCTACTATTGTAGATTGGAGTAGGGTACAGGCGCTAATTTGTTGAGGTAGAGTAACGCCCATGTCTCAAAATAATGTTTTTTAGGATTTTTCCAGCTTGCAAGGAGGTGAATCAGGCCAAGGTGTCATCTAAGGTCATCCTGCTCCTCCATCCAAGTTGTCCTTTTGTGTGATCGATAGCTCAAGGTGATCATGGACGGCGAGGTGCAGATTTGACCTATAACAAACATTGCTTGCTCTTTATGCCTAATATCATCAGGTATGTTGGCCATTATCTTTTCAAAACAGTGGTTAAATTCATGGACTGACTCGTTTTCTTTATTCCTAATTTCAAATAGTTCGTTCAAAAGAAAACATCCCTCCACCAGAGAGGCGAAGAGACCTCTCATATAGACATCTTCTTCAGCCCCATAGGCTTCCATATGTGCCCATAGAACATCGATATGATATTCAATGGAGGTTGCACAACTTCCACTAAATTTCAGAATCTTTTCAAAATACTTATCGGGCATGTCATTAGGTGAACCAAGGATTTGGGAAAAATTGAAAGGTGAAGCTTTATCTTTGTTTGCAAATCTACGATCAACGGGAGGGTTATTTTGATTATTATTTCTTGGAGGAGTTTGATTTGTTCCAGCCATTGGATTTATTTGATGAGATGAAGAGGTAGGAGGAACCTGATTAGTTGAAGGAGATCCTAAAATACGATTTGGAGAATCAGAAGAATTCACGATTTTCCAAAAGAAATTAGACGATTGGGATTTCGGATTTCTTCGATGATATATAAGAAGGATTGCAATACCCCAATTTTGGCCATTATGAAATATTGGCTTTTAATGTAAATATTGTATACATGCGGTGTATGTTTCCTAGCATGGAGCTCAAGGCCAAGGCCCCGCTAGTGTATGCTTGGAGTTATTTAGAATGGACAAGAATTTGATATTTTGCTACCCATGTGCTATTAATCCATGGAATATTGTAAATGGATGTAAATATTAATATTTCAATAAAATACCAAAATTGGCTATGGAAGCAACGAATGAGAAAGGGCCATGTGTATTCCACTAGGGAGTGGTGAGGGGGTTGTGGGGATGAACCATATGCTTCCAAATGTCATTGTGAGAACCCATTTGACTTTCCTTGCTGGCATTTAATTCTGTTGTAAGGAAGTTGTTGAAGAATTCAGTCCATGGCTTCAATGGAGCATGGGAAGCCCAGAAATTCGTATGGCGGGTATGGGCTCTATTTTTCTTGTACCACAAGTTACTCCACCTCATGGGAATGGGTTCTTCCTCATTTCCATTCCATTGTGGAAGACCTCAGCATCAGTTTTCATCCATCACGAATTCCCAGCAGTGAGCAAAACTAGAAATCGCAACTTTGCAAGAACCCATGTTTTCAAAAGACATAAACACCCATAATTTGGTATTGACAGTAAAATCCAATGGGGGATCAATAGATATGAACCTTGGGGAAAAATTGAGAGTATTAGATACCCCGAAATTCATTGGAAAACCCAGTTTTAATAGCCCATAAATCTAGTGACGGGATGAGTTATTTGATGACAGTATTGTGAGAAATCCAAGTGTGAATGACTGAGCAGAGGTTGGGAATGCTTGATAAACCCAGTGAAGGTTGTAATCCCAAGGATTTAGCAGCTTGGACCTTTCTATTCCCATCCCGAAGAGCATTGGAGGGAAGGGACACCTGAGGGACTATGTAACAGAGAAGGGGACCTTCCTTGTGTTTGGTGTGGTAGGTATTGTGGGTGCCTTGACTGTTTGAATTATCTTGAGATGCTTGTAGCTTTGTGGTTGAGGTCACTGTCTTAGCATTTCCATCCTTTGTCTTCTGTATGCTTGATAAACCCAACTGTGTGTTGGCTTAGCATAGCTGTTGACTGAAACCATGGTTGTCAGCGAGCCCATCTAGTTCCTCCTTAGTGGATACACAACCCAGCTCGGGGGTGATCTCTCAGCTGAAAGAATATAGGTTGGACGGAGAACTATGGTTGGGTGGAATGTTTCTCTCACATAACCAGTTGTTTGGACAACTTAATCTCAAAGATAAGTGTTCTCTGTGTTTAAATTATATGCATTATGTGTTCTGCAATGTGTTAATTCTGAATGATAATTATTCATGATTATGGAATTGATATGAAGTATGTGCATAGAATGAGAAGGGGATTGATTCTCTGCATATTGAATCATCATCCACTTGTGATAGATATGTTGATGCATTACAATTGTGTGTGTGTAAATATTATTTAGTTCCATTGTGTTTATATTGAGTATGAATTTGCGCACATAAGTTTTTATTTATTATGAATTTCTTAGTAATGTATGGGGCTAAGATTGTCCAATAAGCCCTGGAATGTCAATCATGTTCTCTCTGTGGTTTGGAATGATGGGAGGGGACGTGACAAGGATTCCTTCCAACTGATTCGAATTTGTTCGACTTCAGAGATCGTAAGGATGTTTATGAGGTCGTTCCTCAGACAAGTCACATTTAGGAGTTGCCAGGTAAACTATAAGTCTTGTCTACCAAAATATATGTCATATAATAGCAGGGAGAGATGAGTGAAATGAGATGGATATGTATGATTTAAAGATGTAAATGGTAAAAATCCAAATATAAAATTGGATGTGATAATATATGTAATGATCGCACGGTCTGTTAACAATCAAATTAACACCCTTAGTCATGTGACAGAAGAAGCATATTTTTACTATGCGCCCGCAACATGAAGACAGAACACAAATACATTCAGAGACAAATCCTCTCTGATCTAATCACTTCTCCCATAAATGGAAGGATTAGGTGAAGAAAGTAAGAACCTAAGGAGACCAAGTTCAGTAATTGAACCGCTCAAAAAAGGTCCAAAATCAAGCTACACCAATCAAAAAGTGAAAAGGAATGTGTTAAAGAGCATTAATTGTACTTAAAGTATGCTAAGTTGTGCAAAAAAGCCTAAAACCTATGGAAAAGTGGGTTTTTGAGTGAAAATGATCTAAAAAAATGAAAAAGAGCAATCCCACATTGAGAGAAAAAGCTTGAAGGCCCATTTCCAAATGCTATATAAGAAAGGCATTTGGGGCATTGTAAGGTACACAAAGGAAGAGCAAAGGCATGATAGAAAGATTCTGAAGGAGGAGGAAAAGCTCAATTTCTTCAAAAGCTAGGTGGAGAAAGGAAAGCTCATGGCAATGGAGGATGGATTCACACCAAGATCTATGGTAAGGATGTACCTCTTCATTGTTTTAATATGAAATGATTCAAGTTTGTTCCATTTGAATGTTTGAATGTTGCTTATCTTGTATGATTTAAATTTTCAAATGGAATTAGATCTTAGCTTTGCTTATCTTGTTTGATGAATGAATGTATATCTTAATAATAACTTGTGATAATCATTTTCATTTGCTAACATAGAAGCTCACCACCTCTTTGTAAAATAGCTAAAATAGAGTAGACACGTCCCTACACTATTTGTTGTTATCAGATTGGCGACTCCGTGGCTTGAAATTTATTGATATTTTATGATTTTTATTCATATTTTTGTGCTAATCATCCTTCAGATCTACTCCTTTGTGCTTTAAATATCTCTGCAAGACCCTAAGATGTAGCTTAAGAAGCTTAAGACAGGCCTAACTACACCTATAATTCATCAAACCACCTCAAATCGCATTCAGATCTGAGTTTCTTGAATTTTGAGAGATGATCGCATTGTCCCTCATAGCACTCTGTGTGTTTATTCACTCTCTGCATGAATCATTGAAATATCTTTAAGATCTTAAAGCTCTTAAAGCTCTGTGTGTTTCCATACCCATGCTTTGCACCTCTGCAACTCCAAATGTCAAATACCCCCGTCCCCTTCTTCGAAATAGATGAAGCTAGAGATGGACGCTAATATGGGAGCCTGGTGTTTGAATACATGATTTTGTGAGTTGGGCTACACTCTACCCTCATAGCACTTTGTGTGTTTTCTTGAACTCTGCGTGAATTGTTGAAAGATACTCAGCCTTGAAGGATATCATTCTTAGTGTAAATCTTAGCGTTGAAGGTTTATCGATCTCAGCGTTAATTTTGGCCAAAATCTCAGCGTTAATCGCTGGCAAACACTACTCGTGAATAGCGGTCTTGAGACCTTTGCATGTTTTCTTAAACTATGCCATGATCTTAAACCTCTGTGCGTTTATTCTCTTTACCACGATATTCAAACTCGGCTTGTTTATTCAATTGTGGATGCATTGGACAAGGACTTGATCTGTAGACCTCTGCGTGTTTATTCATTAGATTTTTGCTGTCTGTAGATGTCCATTATTGAGTTTCTATTTAGATGCCCCCAAAATCCATGACGCTAGGCAAATTATTTGGCTGGAGAAATTGATCGAATGGCATGCTGATCCATGAATAGATACACGTTGATCTCAATGTTTATCTTGGCAAAAATCTCAGCATTAAACTTAAACTCTGCGTATTTCTCTGCAATCATAAATATCAGCGTGATTCTCTAAAATTTTAACGCCTGCATGGTTCAGATCTACTCCTTCAGTTCTGATTTAACTTAGAGTTTGCTCCACAGTCACCGGAGGTTTCATTAAATGCTGGTTTAATTTCTGCATAAAATGTTGTTGATAGACAGAATGTCCAATTCGTTGAATGTTGAATGGGGTTCATTGAATGTCGAATGGGGTTCATTGAATGCTGGTTTAAAGTCTACATGAAATTATGTTTACAAACAGTATTTCCATTTAAACCGCGCAATAGTGCAACCTTTCAGAAGTTTTTTTATGTTGGGTTCTTTGCTAAGCGGCAAAAGGAATACAACTCCAACACCATATTACTCCTTTTAATTTTTGTTTTGAAAAGCTTTGCTTAAAGTTGGGATTAATGTCTTAAAGTTTTGATCCTTTTAAAATTCTTTGAAAAGTGTTACTTAAGTTGGGATTAATGTCTTAAAGTTTTGATCCTTTTAATTTTTTTTTAAAAGTTTTGCTTAAGTTGGGATTAAAATCTAAAAGTTTTGATCCTTTTAAAAAGTTTTGAAAAGTTTTGCTTAAGTTGGGATTAATGTATTAAAGTTTTGATCCTTTTAAAAAGTTTTGAAAAGTTTTGCTTAAGTTGGGATTAAAAATCTTTTTCATTGGAATAATCTTCCAAGCACATTAAAGAATTGTTTTAAAAAAAACTTAAAGACATTCAAATTTAAGATAACCTACACATGCTGATTGGAAACTTTAAACCAAATAACAACCATAAACATTAAACCACATATCAATCAAACATTTGAAGGAACCATTCACCCATATTTGCATTTGAAGAACACACTTTGAACATCACATGTTGAGATATTTTGAGAGTAATTTCTTTCCAAAAAACATAAATAAACTTTAATTAGTTACATTTTGTTTTGGAGTTAGAATATTTTCATGATTTTCATGCACAATTAGAGATAGTTGCACCTTTAGAGTTCAGTTTTCTTGAGATATATTGTGTATGAGGCACTGTATCCTCTTCACTCGCACCTTATGGTGATCTTGTGAATGAGAAAGTGTATCTCACTTGTAATAGTTTAGGAGTTAATTTTTCCAAAGCATCTTATATCGAGCCACCGTATCCTATTCACTCACACCTTATGGCGATATTGTGAATGAGAAAGTGGATCTCACTTGTAATAGACTAGATTTCAATTTTTGAATACAGTTTTTTGAGCCACTGTATCCTCTTCACTTGGGCCTTATGGCGATCTTGTGAATGAGAAAGTGGATCTCACTTGTAACAGTCTAGAATTTAATTCATAAGCATTCCAAAGGGATCTGTGTATCATCTTCACTTGGGACTTTGGGTGGTCTTGTGAATGAGAAATAGAGATCCGCCATGTAATAGAATTAGATTTATGTTCACTTGAGATATCTGTTTGGGTTACATTGGTCGTTAACATCAATTATTATCCATATTTCAGAAGAACTGTGCATGAACATACGAAATCTACCAGAAACTTTACATGTCTAAAAGAAACTCATGAACCTCTAACTCTTCCTTAGTTTAGAATATTCATCGAATTGAAAAGTAGAGTAGTGAGCATTTTTCATTGTTTGGTTCATTTTACTGTTTTCGAGTCAAAACACCACCAGTTTCACTTCCACTCCTGAAACTAAGCAAACTACCATTAAAAATTCACGCTTAAGATAAAATTGACAAACTTTTGATTTTCATATCACCAACATGTTTACGTCAGTGCCCTGGATTAGGTTTGGAGAGTTAACACTCCTGGGATGCAAAACTTTGAAACTAGCATTGATTACTGAGAGTAAATCCATTAGTAGCAAAAAACATTGGTCGAGAAAGCACTTCTTAAACATGCGTTAAGCACGAGGTCAATCTAGATAAGTAAGGGTCGTTCCCCCATTTTGCTTATTTAGTGGGACATGAGCTTATCGAGGGGATTCTATGTTCAATGACAAGTCCTCGGGGTGACATCACTGTTTCTAGATTTCCTGGTTATGAGAATTGTCCTTGACTTACAACTGTTCTTCCCGACCATCGATTGTGAAGTGGTAACTTTAGTGGCTATTCCTAAGATATCACATAGGATATTGTGAGTGGGAAACACTTGCAATACCTGAGACAAACTTTGGAACTTTTACTCCTTGGGAGGGTGATTAGTCAGGAACTAATGCTTGCACCCCTGGCTATTAAAGTTTACTGTAACTGTTTCTCATACCTTCGCTGCTAGCAATTGTTTGAGGCTTGAGATCCCTCAACAACTACTAGTTTCGGAAGGCCTTCCAATCCAGCTTTTCACTGAGCTTCGTTTCTTTGGAAGAGTAAGTTTGCTTGTTTGGAATCTCTAGGAATTTTTACTGTGTGGACACATTTTGTTTTTGTTGAGTCTAGAAAGCCATAGGATTGTTTCATTCTATTTTTTGTAAAAACTTTTTAAACACATCCTTTTATCAAATATTTTCTTCAAAGTGGCTACTCTCCCAACCCGCCAGTCACGGTGGTAGTGAGCTAAGTAACTATAAATTAAAGGCCCCGCTACATTGCGGAGACGGATAAAAAATAAAAAATATATTGACTTTGAAACTGAAACACTTCTAACTTCAATTAACAACAATAGAGCAGAAACACATCAAAAAAATACTGCAATACCATCTATTGAGGAAAACACAGAAATTGTTGATCCTCTTGCTCCATTTGAAATTGAAACATTAGAAGACAACATTGCAAATCCTGTAAATCCACCTTTGACAAATATTTCAGAATCAGTGGTACTTCACATCAGTGAACCATTGCACACCATCAATTCTACTTTTGAATATTTGGCACACATGCAAAATTCAACACCTAACCCCATGGATTCATCAGGAGCACAAGGGACCACATCAGCACCACCTCAAACGAGTGTTGGAGGTAGCAATACTTCCAACATCCCTATGGCTTCATCAGGAGCACAAGGGACCACATCATCACAACCTCAAAAGGTTGCTGAAGGTAGCAATACTTCCAGCTTGACCTCTACCACAATCCCAATAGTTAGTTTACCTGCTGCTACCGTAAGTTCAACTAGCACTCCAGTTCCAGTTGGTACAGTTTCGGGTCTCAATACCGGAAGTACATCCAATTTGCCTGCAGGAATCCCTACTGGAGGGTGTTCCTTACAAAACTTGGGTTTCCCATATGGTTTGGATACTCAAGGTCAAAACAATCCAGGAGTAAACCAAAATCCTATTGGCATACCAAACAGTTTTCCAAGTCCTAAATCTGGGGGAATCCTTCACTTTGGAATCTCAATATCCCTAGTGGAATTAATGGACCATAGAACAATAATGCCAATTGGGGTAATGCTCCACAAATTAGTGGAAGTGCCTCGAGAAGCCATTATCCAAAATTTCCTAGCATGAATCTTGGGGGCAATCCCATACCCCCAACAGGTAGCACTCTAGGAGGTAACCTGTCCACCAACCCAATTCCACCATGGAGTGGGCAGGTTCCAGGAAGTACCCAATATTCTTGGGCACCACCCCCGCAAGGAGGAAATCAAGCTTGGAACGCTTACCCAAACTAAGGAAACAATTAATGGAGTGGTCCAATTCCAACTAGTAACCAATCTAATTGGGACCCACCCGCACAAGGAGGAAATCCATCCATGAATCCCAACTAGCCATGGAGTTGTAATGTTACACCAAATAACCAACCTTATTCGAACATACCTCCGCAAGGGGGAAATCCATACATGCAACCTAGTTCACAATGGATTGGGAAATATCCTGGCGATAACCAATCCTTTTGGATGCAACCTCCACAAGGAGGTAACCCCTCTTAAAATTCTTTTCAAGCCCAAGGACCACAACAATGGAGCTATCAAGCTTCACTAGGGTATCAATCGTTTGCTACGGCACCAGTCAAGTCACCATTTCTGGCCACATTGAATCTACCGGATTTATCCCAGCTGACTAATTACCCTGTTCTACATTTGAATGGATGGCCAGCAATACCAACCAAACTACCCTAAGACATACCCAAGCTTAACGGAAAACCAGGGGAAGATCCATCAAATCATGTGATGACATTTCATTTGTGGTGCTCATCCAATTCCCTAGTTGATGACAGTATTAGGTTGAGATTGTTTCAGTGGACCCTAATGGGAACTATTGCCAAATGGTACATTGAATTACCACGCAATACATTTACAGATTTTTTATCTTTTGCTATGGATTTTCTAACACATTTTCAGCTACCTATCCGCTATGATATGGGAACAGAACTTTTGACTTCCCTTAGGAAATCCACCGCTACTCACATCTTGAATCATATCCACGAGTGGAGGAGGTGCCGAAGAATTATCAAAGCTGAAATCCCAGATCAATTCCTAGCAGACTGGTTCATAAAATCACTGTTACCTACTCTTGCAAAAGATATAGCTATGTCGGGAGCCATGACTGAAGAACAACTCAATCAGAGTGCCCACCAGATGGATTTGATATATTCCCAATTGGGCACACTTTATGAATTAATACCTCATGTTGTAAGACTTGCGTTTGATCCAGCTAGGCCGCCAAAAGGACCTCATACCGATGGTGTGATTGGATCCATTAACCAACTTGAACAAGTCACCCAACAATTGGGACAAATGTCAGTTCAAAATCCGCAACCCGCAGTTGGCCAGGCAACACAACAATCCGCAACTCCTACCCAAACTTCTGAAGTACTTATGGTTCAAACTGCGGACCCAAAAGGAAAAAATAAGAAAAAGAAGAAGAAACCCAATACTAATGCTGGAACAGGAGATGCACCGAAGATGAATACTAATCCTACTGGAGGAAACCATGAAAATCGAAAAAACAAATAACATTGCAAAATTTTCCAAGGGGATCATCCTACTCATCTTTGTCCTCATATGGATGATATTCATCGCATGTTGGCACAACGAGGAGGGAAACAACCAAAACCTGTTGTCCTAAATCAACCATTCCCCCAACAACAATAGATGGTTGTTGCGGCACCAATACCTCCACTAGGAGGAAACCAGGAAAACCCCCCACAAGGGGGCAATCCACCCAACGTTAATATATTCACAATTGGTGAACATGAAATCCATATCCAAACAAGGGATCGTTCTTATGACATACCTTCAAAAGATGTCGAAACAGTTGGATCTCAGCCTAGTGGTTCTCTAACTATTGAGAAACCAACCATATATACAGTGCCCCTACCTCCAAAATGGGTCTTACGTAGAACAACACACAACCCCAATGCGCGAGCTGCTCAAAACTACAATGTGGTTGAAGATTTAGCTCAAGCTCCTTATGCAATGTCTGCCTTGGAAGTGTTGCAAAGTTGTCATGCGCAACAGAAGGCACTATTGTCTGCCATCGGTGCTATTGATCCATCGGATACTAATTTGATCACATTTGACTTACAACAGTCCACATGTAGGCTTCCATCACAAATTGCACTCCAACTTAAAGTAACTTAACATGGTAAGAACATTTTTCGAACCATTGTGGATGAAGGAGCCTCCACCTATGTCATGTCACTAGCTTGTTGGAAAGCTTTAGGATCACCCACCTTAGTACCATCCCACACAGTTCTCAAGGAATTTGATGGTCATTTGTTCTCACCTCATGGACTTATCATGGCTTCCCCAGTTGAACTCGGGGGGGAAACAGTTCAAGTAGATGTTGAGGTTGTAAATGCACCCATAGACTACAACTTTATATTGGGCCGCAGTTGGATGTTGATGTATTTGTAACTTCGGAAGATATTCACTTCTATATTGTATTTTTACTTTATTGTATCCCCAATGGAAATGTATTATTCCTCCGATTGGAAGTGTCGTCATGTGTACTTGCATGTGTCGCAAGTTATATTGTAAGTGTTGCAAATTATAGTAGGGGTCAGCCCAGTCAGCATTATGTTAAGTGGTTAATTTGAGGTCGACCTAATTGAGTAAATGTCAAGTCAAGTTAGTGTATAAATAGAGAGTGTGTCTCTCTCATTTTACACATTCTATTGTTCACTCACTTCGCATTAGTGAGAGAGAGGAGGAATGCGCACAAGTGGAGGAGGAGAATTCTACTGAAGATATCTATTTCTTGGGTTTGATCATGGTGATCGTTGTATTGGTGCTTATTCTATCTCTGAGGAAGTTGCGTGGTTTTCACCTTCTTGGTTTTCCCTGGTGAAATGTTTTGTGTCTCTTGTCTCTTGCCTCTTATGCTTGATATGTTGTACATGTTGTTCTTTCAGTTAAGATCCTAGATTAGAATGAATTAAAATTTGAAAAACTAACATGGTATCAGAGCTAGCCTGAAGGAAGGCGTGCTATCACATTTATGAGACTTGTTGCACTTGTGACAAATCAAAAGCTAGGGCTTGATATAGAAAAAACTAGTCATTGTAGAACTTTCGGTATAAATACATTTTGGCGAAGGTTCAGGATCTAAAACATTTATAGGTCGTATATGACATCTCCATGTACCTTTTTTCCAAAGCACAACTTCTAATTTGTTGTACTTTGTGATTTATGATCAGTACAATCTTGGGTTTCTGCCTCTTCCAGATCTTAGTCATAAACATGTGACCTAGGAAAAAAGGTTACAACTTGGGATAGGAAGCTCCAAATGAAATTTCATAAAATGTACTAGGTAGGGAATGGACTGTACTTTCACAGGTAAGTTTTTCAGAGGCAGAAGTTGAACCAGTGAAACGTGGCACACCGTACAAGTTCGCTCTCCTGTTTTATCCCATAAACAGGTCACGTTACGACGCTTGGCATAAATCTCTCTCAGAGAATCCAATTGAGGTCAGACCTATGGGGTTGGAAATATGACATGTCAGGATACCACAGGATGAAGTTTCAGACCCTTTGGATTCGTAATTTCTGAGTTACACCATAAATAATCAGGTGCATATTTCTGTCAAAATAGATTTGGATTTTGAGCACCTTCATTCTTGGATCGTCACTGCTGTGGGAAATTAGGGTTTTAGAGAAAGTTGAAATTCTTGGAATCGGAGACCAGGAATGGATGATCCTCATCAAAATCAAAATTTAGAGACCAAGATCGAATTTTTTGGTTGGGCAGAAGGCCGAGCTTGATCAAACCCTAGTTCGGGATTTTGATCGGAAAGGTGGAAAATTAGGGCTTTTGCAAAAGTTGGATTTTTTAAAATATGTGACCACAGCTGGAAGCTCCTCAGAAAAATCAAAGTTTAGAACACAAGATCAAACCTTTTAGATGGGCAGAAGACCGGGCTTTATCAAACCCTAGTTCGGGATACTGTCTAGTGAATCCGGACGTTTCAAAGGCAATTTTGAGGGTTCAAATTTTGCAGTTTTCAAAATTGAAGTATAGCAGCTTGATCAGCTCAGCAAGCCACATCTTTCCATCCATTTAGGAGTTTGAAACTCAAAGTTTGAATTTTTAGGGTTTCTCTGACAAACCCTAATCTAACTCTAGATCGAGTCTCAGCAAATCAAAGTGGATTGGTTTAATCCTAGAAGAAGATGATTTGGTCACCTACAGAAGTGAAGAAGTTCCAGTTCCAGAGGGAGATGAGGCTGATGCTTTACATGAGAATTCTACAAGCAATCCCCACAGGTATGACTTGAAGAGATACAGGTATGTTTTGAAATCTGTTCATGATTAAGTTATAATATGTTTGTCTTCATATTATTGAGGTTAGTGCAATCTTGATTAATCTTAGACTTGTCTCATCACCCTAGTAAAAGAATGAATGCATGTGAATGATAGAAGACATTCATTGATTAGGGTTATGACACTTATGATTGTACTAATGCGCTGTGGTATTGTATGAGGATGATGTTGTCTGCTAACACGAAAGGTACAAATCAAGTTCTAGATCAAGAACATATGACCATGGTGACATGAAGACAAAGACTCATGGATCACATAGAAGCTCTACTTATGAGGTATGTATAATATGGTTCTACAATGGTTAAATTATGAGTTATGCAGGTTACTAAGCACAAGTCATTAAAGAGAACAAGAAGACATTGTTTGGGTATGTTAGTCATAACTAGCAAACATGATAACCAGGTATGTTTTTCCTATATCAAGTTAGAATCCTACCTTGTGTTAGGATCTTATAATTTTGTATGAATGATAATGATTATTCTTGAAAGTTGGAAGTTTTAGTAATCAAGGGTTTATGCATATTATATTTTTTTTACTTTGATTGATGATATGACTAACCAGAAGAGTCCTATGGTCAAATAAGAATATGCATGAGTGAAAGAAGTCTTTCATGAAACCTTGAATACTAACGCTTATTACCTATGTATGAAATGATCGTGACTATACATGTTTAAGATTTATAGTATTGAGATTATACTAATGAATGTATGATTGTGTATGAGATCTTGATAATGACACAATGATGACACTAGTGCACACTTAAGCATGCATAGTGGTCCAGGATGGATATAAGTTCAAGGACAGGTAATCCAGGTAGCAAAGATCAAGAGCGAGCACACTCCAAAAGTTCCTACAAAGAAGCAAAGATCAAGAGGGAGCACTTCAGGAAGCAAAGATCAAGAAGGAGTCCACCCTACAACCAAACAAAGATAAGTATTTGAATTGTCAATTCCTGTATACATGATTACTTAAATGATGTTGTCCAGTCATATACATACTTATGTTCCTAGATTTAGGATATGTATCATGCATGTTAGAAAAAGTTGCATTAATGAACAAGATACTACTAAATATGCAAATAATGGGTAAGTGGCCTATGGTATTGTACAACATTCCATTGCTACTTATCTAGAATGAAACCTCTTTGATGACATGTTGGGAGTTGTGCAAACTCTTAACAATGTTCTGGTAGAGATGGAAGGCATATAGAAAGTTACGGAATATGGATAAATGTTGTATTGAAACATTGGCCAAGATAATTGCATGACTGTATGACATATGTCTTTATGCATAGGAATGTGTTTTTGAAAAACTATGAGCAGTTTCTAATCATGCAATTGGACTTGTCTTGTAGGAAAGACCATGTACCATCACCTACAAAAAGGACAACAACATTTGTTCCAACAACGAAGTTCACTATCTATTGAAGATATTGGAGAATCTGAAGTTCCCAAGATCCAGGATGCAGTAATTGAAGAATGCCATGATCGAGGAGTACCAGTCGATCATGAAGAATGATGTCTGGGATGTGGTCCGGAGACCAGAAGGGAAGTATGTTGTGAATTCCAAGTGGATCTACAAGATCAAGCTTGCTGTTGAGTTCGAGATGAAGGAATTGGTATGATGCACTACTTTCTAGGCATGGAGGTGTGGCAGAGTGCAGATGGAATCTTCCTTGGACAAAGAAAGTATGCAATAGAGATCCTGAAGAGGTTCGAGATGATGGACTGTAAGGCCATGGCCACACCTATGGCATCAAACCTGAAGCTTATGTGTGATGTCTCATATGATCCGGTTGATGTCACTGTGTATCGTCAAATGATTGGGTCCTTGATGTACTTGACGAACACGAGACTAGATATTTTCTTTGCGGTGAACACATTGAGCCAGTTCCTGAAAGATCCCAGAGGTGTTCACCTGGTTTCTATAAAGCACATTCTGAGGTACTTGAAGGGTACAATTGATTATGGGCTCAAGTATGATGCGAATCAAAAGTTTAACCTGCAAGGTTATGTTGATTCAGATTGGGCAGGAAGTGCTGCAGATGGGAAGAGCACTTCTAGGTGTTGCTTCAGTATGGGATCGGGTGTGATCTCTTGGTTTAGAAGGAAGCAGTCCTACGTAGCACTGAGTACAACCAAAGCAGAGTAGGTTGTATCTTGTTCAGCTAGTTGTGAGGCAGTATGGCTCCGGAAGCTACTATCTAAGTTATTTCATCTCCCGTTGGAGGCTACTGGTATCTTTTGTGACAACCAGAGTTGTGTGAAGCTGTCTGAGAACCCGGTGAAATGAAGTTTGAGTACTTCAAAGAGAGGCTTGGTGTTTTTCATATTGAAGATACTTCGAGCAAGAAGTGATGGACACATTTGCAGGAGCCATTCCAAGCATGGTGAGAGGAGGATCCTTCCCATGGATATGGATGTAAGCGCCGTGTGATGAGCATCAGGATGATGCTCCAATTACTGCTTTGGATATGCATCAGTTGGATGCTTTGTATGATCAGTTGGATCATGTATGATGACATGTATCAGGATGATGCAGTGATGATGATCAGGATGATCATGTGTGATGAGTATCAGGATGATTCTCTGGATGATATGCATCAGGATGATGCTATGATAATGATCAGGACGATCATATGTGATGATATGTATCAGGTGGATGCATTGCATGATCAGTTGGATCATGTGTGATGAGTTCTGAAGACACAGATGCACATGAGCCATTATCACATGGTGGTAGGTGTGTCCTCCCATGGTGCAGATATAAGGGCTGGGGCCATTCCGACATGGTTGAAGTGTGTCTTCCCATGGTCATTGATGTAAGAGCTATTCCATTCAAGCATGGTTGAAGTGTGTCTTCCCATGGCTACGATATAAGTGTTGTGCCATTCGAGCATGGTTGAAGTGTGTCCTCCCATGGCTACGATATAATTGTGTGCCATTCCTAGCATGGTTGAAGTGTGTCTTCCCATGGCTATGGATATAAGTGTGATGCCATTCTCACATGCTTGAAGTGTGTCTTCCCATAGCGTAGATATAAGTGCTAAGCCTTTCACGGATGGTTGAAGTGTGTCTTCCCATGTTGGTGAATGTAAGTGATGTGTGATGTGCATCTGGGTTGTGCTTCATGGACGATGAGATGACATGATCAGTATGATCATGAGTATTAGGATGTTACTCTGTGGCCGTGGATAGGTTGTGTATTAGCATGTAAAAGATCTTGGGAGATCCGATAGGTTGAGCTATGTGCTCGTAATCGGTCCTGGGATTCTCTTTCGAGTTTTTGTGGTGGTCACATATAATATTTCCCTGGGAGATCCGATAGGTTGAGAAATAAGCTCGTAATTAGTCCTAGGATGCTCTTTCGAGGTTGTGTGATGCACATAATATTTCCTGAGGATTCCACAGTATGGCCAGTGTTGATGAAGACCTACAGGTGGTGGGCCTACATCCAGCGTGAAAAAGGGCTGGCTTTGTAGAACTTCCTATGACGAGAAGAATTCAGAGATAGCCCAGTGATCGAGATGTCGAGTATATCAGAAGTAATGATGATGATGCTCTGTGATCCAATGATGAGGATCCAGCTCCAGATTTGAAGACTTGTGCCTATATGTATTGATGACTTGTGTCAAGAGAATACCTTCCTAGTTAAGAGGGAGTCTTGATGTGTTTGTAACTTTGAAAGATATTCACTTGTATATTGTATTTATACTTTATTGTATCCCCAACGGAGATGTATTATTCCTCCGATTGGAAGTGTCTTCATGTGTACTTGCATGTGTCGCAAGTTATATTGTAAGTGTTGTAACTTATACTTGATGGGTTATTAGACCACCTTGATGGGGTCGGCCCTATATGAATCATGTGGCTCAAAGGGTTATTAGACCACCCTAGCAGGGGTCGGCCTAGTCAGCATTATGTTAAGTAATTAAGTTGAGGCTGACCTAATTGAGTAAAGGTCAAGTCAAGTTAGTGTATAAATAGAGAGTGTGTCTCTCTCATTTTACACATTCTATTGTTCACTCACTTCGAATTAGTGAG
Source organism: Larix kaempferi (assembly GCA_027924585.1). Classification (NCBI taxonomy): domain Eukaryota; kingdom Viridiplantae; phylum Streptophyta; class Pinopsida; order Pinales; family Pinaceae; genus Larix; species Larix kaempferi. Next base: position 462,876 of record BSBM01001936.1, read on the forward strand.
AGAGAGGAGGAATGCGCACAAGTGGAGGAGGAGCATGCTGCTGAAGATATCTATCTCTTGGGTTTGATCATGGTGATCTTTGTATTGGTTCTTATTCTATCTCTGAGGGAGTTGCGGGGTTTTTCACCTTCTTGGTTTTCCCCGGTGAAACGTTTTGTGTCTCTTGTCTCTTGCCTCTTATGCTTGATATGTTGTACATGTTGTTCTTTCAGTTAAGATCCTAGATCATAATGAATTAAATTCTGAAAAACTAACATTGGATACATAAGATGATGGATGTAGTATCTTCTGTATTCCAAGTCATTCAGTTCCCCACCAAGGGAAGATTGTCACAATCGATCAACTAGATTACTGTACACCTGAAAATGGTCTCCACCCTAATGTACTTTTTGTAGGGAATTCAACGAAAGTGATTCAATATGTTGGGGTAGGAATGTTCAAAGACTCATCCCTTATGGGAACTTTCACAATTCCACCACCAATATTGACCCCTAGCACTGCCCCGATTTTCACCATTACATTAGAAGTCTACTTTCCATTAAGAGTTTTTTCTAACTCCACATCGGAGGTTAGTTCCACCTCATCTGTCAGAACCTCCAAAGAAAACATATTAGATGAAAAGAATGATAGAAATACACATACTTCTACACAACATGATGAAATAGAGAGTAGTGTTCCCTTTTCTGCCGTAGAGCTCACTTATCAAGCTATTCAAATGGCTTCGGTAGAACCGGATCAAAATCCTCCCAAGATGGAGGAATGTGATCCCTATACTTCACCTGTTTGGGCCTTGAACTCTCATAGTAACCATGATCTCCTGGATCAAACTTTCTCTTCGGATGAAGCCATCCTAGAGGTCATGAACATCTCGGAATGACTCTAGGAGGATATGCACCATAGATCCTCATTTTTTCCAAAAATCAATTCATTAGAAATCATGCCTGGAAATCTTTACTTTGATGGTGATATGACCAAGTACTAATGCCCTATCCAAACCCACAATGTGAGCTTGGAAGGAAACTTGGTGAACATTTCGAAAACCATCCCAATTGACATATCCGTAAAACATGGCATTGTTGAGAATATCAACATAGGTGCGGATTGTTCTCCTGAGGAAATAGCACTTTATACTACTTTATTTAAAGAGTTTCATGATGTGTTCGCATGGTCTTATGAATAAATGCCAGGAATCGATCCCAGTATCGTGGAGCATGAGATCAAAACCTATCCCAATGTTAAACATGTGTGGCAAAAGCTACGTCAAGTGAACCCTAAGAAGTCCAATGCCATTAAAGCCAAGGTCGAAAAGCTATTGAAATCTATATTCATCTATCCTGTTCCTCTAACCGAATGGGTATCCAACCCCGTTCCTGTTAACAAAAAACAAGGAACTAACTGGGTCTATACTGACTTTAGGGATTTAAATTTGGCTTGTCCCAAAGACAACTATCCACTCCTTTTATCGATCAAATTATAGACGAAAGTGCTGGAAATGAAATCTTTTCATTTATGGGTGGATTTTCCGGTTACAACCAAATCCAGATAAAAGAGGAAGACCAACATAAGACAACTTTCATATGCCCTTCGGGGACATTTGCTTATCGGAAAATGCCATTCAGCCTTAAAAACGCTGGAACTACTTTTCAAAGAGCTATGTCATACACATTTCACGACATTAAGAAAATCGTTGACGCTTATCTCGATGACTTGGCAACTAAATCTAAAAGTAGAGATGAACATAGTGCCCATTTATGAGCCATCTTCGAGCATTTCTGCAAGTACAACATTAGGTTAAATCCACATAAATGCATGTTTTATGTGGACTCCGGGAGGTTACTTGGGTTCATAGTGTCCCAAAAAGGGATCATATTCGATCCCATTAAGGTTGAGGCAATACTTTAGTTTCCTTCCCTGAGAACAATCACTCAACTTCAAAGCCTTCAAGGAAAAGCTAACTACTTGAGGAGATTTGTCGATAATTTTGCTGAAAAAGCTAAAGGTTTTGTGCATCTCTTAAAACAAGATGCAATATTCATATGGGATGACCAATCTCAACGTTCATTTGATGAAATAAAGAAAGCTTTGGTCTCTGCCCCAGTGCTTAGTCCACCGAACTATAATAGAGACTTTCTACTATATTTGGCAGCGTCTCCTTCCACCATTGGAATGGTCTTAGCACATGAGGATGAATCATCTCAAGAACATGTTATTTACTATCTTAGTAAGGGCCTTGCAAGTACCGAATTGCGATATTCCCAAGTCGAGAAGTTAGCCTTGGAAGCATTCCATGTTGTCCAACGACTTAGACATTACATAATTCCAAGGAAAACAACCACAGTGATTGAAATGAACCCCATGAGACACATTTTGTCTCGCCATATTATTGGTGGAAAATACTCAAAATGGATAGTAATTTTGCAAGAATTCGATCTCGAATTCAAAAATGCTAAATCCAAGAAATTGTTGGCATTTGCTAAGTTAATGTCTGAGTTACCCATTGAGAAGGAAGGTATTGTATCTGTTGAATCTTGGGCAGATGAACATGTATTTCCTCATTGCAACTTCTGATCCTTGGTATGGAACATTCATCATATATCTCCAAACCCAAAGGATCGATCCTCAGTTTTCTAGCATTGAAAGATGTCGCATTTGACAACAAGCTCAAAGATACCTCATCATTAGGGATACTTTTTACTGTCGAGGAATAGACTTGATATTAAGACATTTCTTAGTACACGAGGAAGATGAACAAGTGTTGAATGATTTCCATGCTGGGGCATGTGGTGGTCATCTTTCTGGGTTGGAAACTACCCAGAAAATCTTGCGTGCAGGATACTTTTGGCCTAAAATTTTCAAAGATTACATGAATGTTGTAAAAAAGTGTCACCCTTTCCAAATTTACACAAGGAAAATGTGGGCACACCCTGCTCCTTTACACCCTGTAGTAACAGTGGGTCCATTTTCAAAATGGGCCATTGATTTTATGACGGTCAACCCACCTTCAGCCGATGGCCACCACTAGATCATGGTAGCAGTGGACTACTTCACCAAGTGGGCTGAGGCGATGCCTACATTCAATTGCACGGGTAAAACTGCAGCATATTTTCTATTCAATCATGTGATAGCAAGGTTTGGTGTACCCAAAGAGATCACTACTGAAAATAGAAGTCATTTTAGGAATTCCTGTATGGATGAACTTACAAACCGGTCAGGATTGCAGTAGGACATTTCCTCGCCATATTACCCTCAAGCTAACGGACAATTCGAAGTCATCAACAAGGTTTTGAAAACTATGTTACAAAGGAAGATTAATAAAAACAAGAATAACTGGAACTTGATGTTGTTTACTGCTCTTTGGGCTTACCGAACGACCGCTAAAACTGCAACCAGATTCACTCCCTTCCAACTAGTTTATGGAGAGGAAGTTGTGTTTCCGATTGAATGCGAAATCTCATCATTAAAAATAGGAGTTGAACTCCTACCTAACACTTCTGCAGAAGAGGAAAGGCTTTTCCATCTCCATTCCCTTGATGAAACTAGAAGGGAAGCTTCTCTAAATGTAGAAGCACACAAGAAGAGGGTTAAAATGCAATATGACAAGTCTACCTTTCCCCGAGTCTTTTCTGAAGGCGATCTGGTTTTAGTTTATGACCAAAACCAAGATAAAATAGGAGAAGGGAAAATTATAGCTAAATGGTTTGGCCCATTTGTAGTCAAAACTGTGTTAAAAAAGGGAGCTTATGATTTCGTCAATTTTGATGGGGAACCCATGTCGGAGATAAGAAATGGTCTCTATATAAAGAAATACTTCGCGTAGGAATTGACGCCTCACACCACTTGTTGTATTATGTTGTATTCTTTGTATAAATTTTTTTATATTAGTTATTCTGGGCACACATTTATCTTGCTTGGCAGATGGCACAAGAATCTTTCACATATTTGGGATATGCGAATGGCGCCAGCCATAGTTCTCGAAACATTGCTTCCGTCGCATGGGTCGTTTTCACACCTAATAACAAATTTCTTAGTTCCGGAGGAATTTTTCTCGGATCTACAACCAACAATGTTGCAGAATATAGTGCAATCATTGATCTTCTTGTCGAGGCTATCACCCTTGGCATCCGACAAATAATCGTCAAACTGGACTTAGAATTATTTGTATCCCAGTTAAATGGTCAGTATCAGGTTCGACATCCTACACTGTTTAGAAAGTTTATAGGAGTACATCTTTTAGAGCGTCAGTTCGAGTTTATTGAATACATACACGTTCCTAGATGTCTCAATAGTTTGGCTGATTCTTTGGCCAAATATGTACTTGATTGCCATCTAAGTCATTAACATCAGACCAAAAAGAAAGCATGTACATTATTTCATGGCCAAGTTAATTGAAGACATCATTTAAGGACATAAGTAAAACTGAAATAACCTAGCTTACATCATAATCCAAGAAGTGTGTAAATTTTGCACACACCAAAAAGAATAGTGTAAATACTTTTCTCCTTTTTATTCTTTTTTTACAGATAACACCTAAAAAAAATTCATAAAAAAATGAAAAAATTTGGAAAAATTCGAAAACATGGGAAACTGTTTCAAAATTTTCTAGTTTGACATCAAAACTAACACACAACTAGCAGATCAAAGACTCAAGGTTCACAGTTTCTAGAAATTCAAGCTGAAAGGGGATGCTTCCTCTTATACATTAACTGCACTACGAATGCATATGATAAATCATGAGTATTTCTTACTTATCTTTTATTCATACATGTACAAACCGTATACTTTTGAATGATAGAAAGACACATAATTGCTCAATTTTAGCTATCTTTTTAGATATTAAATGCACATGTGAACCAGTTTCTAACTAAACTATTGGGTAGTGAAATAGTTTTGATTTCAAGACTTGAAGACTTTGACTGTTTGAACTATTTGATTCAGGTAGTTGAAACAGACCAGGATTCATGATGATCTATGATTTTTTTCATTTTTCACAAGACTCAAGCTGAAGTAAACCTTATTGAACCATTCCCACTTGGCTATTTCACCAAATTGGATAACCTCAGTCACATGGTATTACTTCACCATCCGTCGACACATAATCCTACTTCAGATAGCCTATCCTGGGAGGGAACAACCATAAGAGTGTGCACAACTAGCTTAGCCCTTGTTTTCAATATGGATCTTTGCCTTGGCCTGACCCGTGCCCTTGAAAAATAGGCATACTCCCATGAAACACTCGTTCCCTCCTATGTATCATAGCATTCTTTATTCCTTTTTCAAATGAAAAAGCGTAAAAATTAAAAAAACACAAAAATCCAAAAAGGGAGAGACTTGAATCACTTCATATCATAAACTTTGAAGAAAACGACAACAGTCGGTCCTTTTCGCCCTTGAACACGACACATAATATTGTATCTGTTGTCAGTACACCATCTACATTTTCCTTAGGAAAATGTACCAGTATTTTGAACAGATCTGCACCGATGGGTTATCCTTCCCGTCACCAATGGAGCTTCCATTAATGCATCTAGCATTAGCGGATTTCGTTAAGTTTGGTTACTCAAACTTCTATGTTTCCATGTGTCCATTCTGCATTGTGTTATGTGTTCAAATGAAGTTCAAACCAAGACAGCCACTCCTCAAATATTCCTGACCAATCACGTCGGCCTTCCTTGTGTCAGTATACAATGTTGGGTCTTGCAGTTCTACTAAATTATATCATACCATTGATCTTTGTTTCATATCAGTTGATGTGGGATGCATTAATGCCCTCCTTCCGATGGATCTATTCCTATCAACATCAAATCATCATCTAGGACATGGATCTAGAATCCCAAGTGTACCTTGGATCTTGCAGTCATTAGTGGTAGGTTTCCTCGCAAATGAAAATGGGTATACATCAATGACCCCTGATTGTTTGATTCTACAAGTGTTCGACATCAAAACATCTATTCACACTTGTTAGTTTGTACTCAGTACCTTAGAGTCCATCATCATTATCGGTGGGTCTCTTCACATCTATTAACGGTATACATCAATGACCGGTAATCAGATGGTGTTTTAATATGCTCGACATCAGATCATTTATTCACATTATATAAACTCGTATTATCGTCGGTTTGTGTTGAAGACCTTGGGAAAAATAGTTGTATCACTCACCGATGCACTGCTCGAGCTGCGCAAGATTAGACTGCCATGTCAGAAGTTCGATGAAGACCTTGTTCTCGCACTTATCAAAGTGCATGTTTACACTTCTGAAAAATTTACTTTTGACATGGATCCACTGTGTATTGTTCATGGCCATGCTTGTTTACTGTTGAGCATGGGTATGCCCGCCTCAGGAAGATATTATATATTTCAGAAATTTCTATGTTTTGCAGGTGTGATCCTCAATACTGCACCCATGAGTTTTTCCTTTCCTCATCCTTTCTTTGAACGATAAAGAGTATCAGTATACAAAGTATCAATTTCAGTAATGTATTTCGACCCTTAGCTCTGCTTCGAACCTCACACATTAGGGGGCATCTATTAACAATCAAATTAACAACCTTAGTCATGTGACAGAAGAAGCATATTTTTACTATGCGCCCGCATCATGAAGATATAACACAAGTACATTCAGAGACAAATCCTCTCTGATCTAATCACTTCTCCCATAAATGAATGGATTATGTGAAGAAATTAAGAACCTAACAAGACCAAGTTCAGTAATTGAACCACTCAAAAAAGGTCCAAACCTAAGATACACCAATCAAAAAGTGATGAGGAATGCATTAAAGAGCATTAATTGTACTTAAAGTATGCTAAGTTGTGCAAAAAAGCCTAAAAACTAAGGAAAAGTTGGTTTTTGAGTGAAAATGATCTAAAAAAATGAAAAAGATCAATCCCACTTTGAGAGGAAAAGCTTGAAGGCCCATTTCCCAATGCTATATAAGAAAGGCATTTGGGGCATTGTAAGGTACACAAAGGAAGAGCAAAGGCATGCTGGAAAGATTCTGAAGGAGGAGGAAAAGCTCAATTTCTTCAAAAGCAAGGGTGGAGAAAGGAAAGCTCATGGCAATGGAGGAGGGATTCACACCAAGATCTATGGTAAGGATGTACCTCTTCATTGTTTTAATATGAAATGATTCAAGTTTGTTCCATTTGAATGTTTGAATGTTGCTTATCTTGTATGATTTAAATTTTCAAATGGCATTAGATCTTAGCTTTGCTTATCATGTTTGATGAATAAATGTATATCTTTATAATAGCTTGTGATAATCATTTTCATTTGCTAACACAGAAGCTCACCACTTCTTAGTAAAATAGCTAAAATAGAGTAGACACATCCCTACACTATTTGTTGTTATCATGGACACTCGCAGACACCTGAGGTAAGCCTTTACCTCCCAGGCAATGGCGAAAAAAATGTTATCACACAACTTGTAGTTTCCCCTAAAGGTGATCCTATCGAGGACATTAGAGGTGCTAGGAAACTAAAGAGGTGACCCAAGAGGGCCTCAATTCCCAAGATGGATTGGTTGTCATGCTAATCGAGGAATGCTTCGCTTCTTGCTATCCAATCCCCGGATAACAAAGGGGGAGACCCTTATCTACTCTCAAAGAGAGAGGTACAAATCAAACACTAGATCAAGATATTCAATGATGAAAAGTGATGAACCCTATATTTAAGGAAAAAGAGCTACTGTAGAGGCTTGGGCAATATGACATATGAAATTTAATTAGTTCAATTACAATAAATCGAGATTAAAAATGAATCTACGATGTAGGTGCTAGAGTAAATGATTAAAACTAGAATCCTTGGGAAACATGTACTTAAAAGACGGAAATTGGTCCCAAGGAGTAGATATGACAAGTTTAGGGATTACTAGCACAACTTGATAGTAGATCTGACAGTATCGAAGCACACAAGCTCAGAAAATATGGATTAACCACTTTGAAGACCAATAGACCAAGGAGGGCACAAGCATGGAGAGAACATCGCCTAGGAAAATAGGTAGATGGAGTCCTCAGATCTAGACACCCTTGAGAAGCCACTTGGGGATAGGCCTAAGAATGAAAACCCATAAATGGTTTTCCAATAAACCAAGTAACTAGCCCTAGAGAATTTTTAGAAATGTCTAGAGTTAGGGGTTTCAAGTAAATGATAGATGGGTAAGTTAAAGGAACCAAATGCGTACCATGTGAGTGTACTTGGGTGATGAGAATGAATTTCGGTATGACGAGGATTAATCCTAACAGGATCAAATGAAGGATTTGTATTTTATCTTGCTCCGATAATTTTCCCAAATCCACAAGTGCATCCTCCTCTCTCTGCAAAACCAAGGAGAAAAATTCAATTAGCAAAAAATGATGGAGGTAGATGCAAGCTAGAAGTAAAATATAGCAAATAATTGGTACAAAGAAAAAATTACTCCCTGTATAAACCAATATCTAACAGAACATAACTTTACAATGATGGGGTTCTCTTCCATACATACGAATGAGAGAGAACAAAACCTAACCACTTTTTGAATGAGTGGTGGAAATAAAAAGATATAACAATAATAATCAATGGCTAAGATGAGCCAGAAATACAATACATGGGTCAACTCACAAATAGAGGGGGACGCACTCACTAAGATTCCCTAGGGAGATGTACCACATGACAAGCAATTAAGACGCATGATAAAATAACATGGTGGGGCTAGGAGGTAATCATATCCTTCACTAGCATGGCCCCATGGCACAATAATAAATAATATGATCATATAACATCATAAAGTGACCATAAGACCAAATCGTGCCCCCCTAAAAACACAATAAAATATCCAAATAATATCTTAGAGTGTGTGTTGACCCCACTGAATGTTGCAAGAAGTGTCGAAAGGTGTGGGATGCATCACAAAAATCCTATGAACAAACCTCATTCCAATTCCTTGCCTCAATTTCCCAAATCGATTTCCTCAATGACCATTTATTCCATTTTTTATCCTCAGAAAATCACCTATAAAATAAGAAAATGTATATACCTCTCTAACTGGTTCCCTAGGAACATATATGACTACATCCAAATGTCTGGGAGAATGTTAATATGGTTTTAACGAGTAGTTGGACCCCATACTCCCTCTGTGGCGCCCTAGGTGAACCAAAATAATCTCAAAAAGTGCTGACAGGCCATTTTATATTGCAAATATCCAATAAAGTGACAATCTGACCATAAACTCATCTAAAAGTGCCTGAAAATGATATATGAATGTGACAATGGACTCAGAAGGCCCAAATGTAGTAGATATGAGTATGCCTACATCATGTGACCACCTAGATAATCATCTATAAGCTCAACCATGCTCGGAGAATAAAAATAATGGTCTATAAATAATAATAATAATAATAATAATCCATCAAATCATCACATAACACATGTGTCTCATGCATGGAACCATCAAATGGGCACCATAGTACAAAAAATAATCAATCTCGAACATCATTGGCCCAACTCATCTCGGATCCTGCGGTTGACTTGGTGAAACTGGGTTGACCAGGTCAAAACTGATCAAAATATTGACCCAGGCTCAAATTGACTGATGCTACAAGTGAAAATGGATAAGATATGCTCCTTTAATTATTTCAATAGAAAGATTAAATTATAAAGTAGCATTTCACTGGTGTTTAATCAATAATACATCAAATATAAGTTTAGATTAAAACAATCAATTACAAAGAGAAAGACCCTCAAGTGTATACTCAGTTTATGGACGTGACCATTTTGCTTATCATGTTTGATGAATGAATGTAGATCTTAATAATAACTTGTGATAATCATTTTCATTTGCTAACATAGAAGCTCACCACTTCTTAGTAAAATAGCTAAAATAGAGTAGACACATCCCTACACTATTTGTTGTTATCACGGACACTCACAGACACCTGAGGTAAGCCTCTACCTCCCTGGCAATGGCGGAAAAAGTGTTATCACACAACTTGTAGTTTCCCCTAAAGGTGATCCTATCGAGGACAGTAGAGGTCCTAGGAAACTGAAGAGGTGACCTAAGAGGGCGTCAATTCCCAAGATGGATTGGTTGTCACGCCAATCGAGGCACTCTTCGCTTCTTGCTATCCAAGCCCTAGATAACAAAGAGGGAGACCCTTATCTACTCTCATAGAGAGAGGTCCAAATCAAACACTATATCAATATATTCAATTATTAAAAGTGATGAACCCTAGATTTAAGAAAAAAGAGCTACTATAGAGGCTTGGGGAATATGAGATATGAAATTTAATTAGTTCAATTACAATAAATCAAGATTAAAAATGAATCTAGGATGTAGGTGCCAGAGTAAATGATCAAAACCAGAAGCCTTGGGAAACGTGTACTTAAAAGACAAAAATTGGTCCCAAGGAGTAGATATGAAGAGTTTAGGGAATCCTAGCACAGCTTGATAGTAGAACTGACAGTATCAAAGCACAGAAGCTCAGAAAATATGGATTAACCACTCTGAATACCAATAGACCAAGGAGAGTGCAAGCATGGAGAGATCATTGCCTAGGAAAATAGGTAGATGGAGTCCTCAGATCTAGACTCCCTTGAGAACCCACTTGGGGTTAGGCCTAAGAATGAAAACCCATAAAAGGTTTTCCAATAAACCATGTAACTAACCCTAGAAAATTTTTAGAAATTTTTGGAGTTAGTGTTTTGAAGTAAATGATAGATGGGTAAGTTAAAAGAACCAAATGCGTACCTTGTGAGCGTACTTGGGTGATGACAAGGAATTTCGGTATGACGAGGGTTAATCCTGAAAAGATCAAATGAAGGATTGGTATTTTATCTTGCTCCGATAATTTTCCCAGATCCACAAGTGCGTCCTCCTCTCTCTGCAAAACCAAGGAGAAAAATTAAATTAGAAAAAAACGATGGAGGTAGATGCAAGCTAGAAGTAAAATATAGCAAATAATTGGTACAAAGAAAAAATTACTCCCTGTATAAACCAATATCTAATAGAAGATAGTAGGGTGAGATTCCCCAACCGATGCGCCCCTCTCAAAATCACCTCCTTCACCTACAAATCGAAATAGTGGAACAAAATATGCAAGATAGCTACGAAAACCTTCAGTGCAATGGAAAAGTAGTTTTAATCACCATAGCAAAGAATTCAACCCAAGGTCACAAGAATTATCCAAGATATTTCTTTGTATTCCAGAAGCCAAGAGCCAAAAGTAACTTTACAATGAGAGGGGTCTATTCCTTACATACAAATGAGAGAGACCAAAACCTAACCACTTTTTGACTGAGTGGTGGAAATAAAAGGATATAACAATAATAATCAATGGCTAAGATGAGCCAGAAACACAATACATGGATCAACTCACAAATAGAGGGGGGTGCACTCACTAAGATGCCCTAGGGAGATGCACCACATGACAAGCGATTAATACGCATGATAAAATAACATGGTGAGGCTAGGAGGTAATCATATCCTTCACTAGCATGGACCCATGGCACAATAATAAATAATATGATCATATAACATCATAAAGTGACCATAAGACCAAATTGTGCCCCCCCTAAAAAACACAATAAAATATCCAAATAATATCTTAGAGTGTGTGTTGACCCCACTGAATGTTGCAAGATGTTTCGGAAGGTGTGGGATGCATCAAAAAAATCCTCTGAACAAACCTCATTCCAATTCCTTGCCTCAATTTCCCAAAATTGATTTCCTCAATGACCATTTATTCCATTTTTTATCCTCAGAAAATCACCTGTAAAATAAGAAAATGTATGTACCTCTCTGCCTGGTTCCCTGGGAACATATATGACTGCATCCAAATGTATGGGAGCATGGTAATATGGTGTTAACGAGTATTTGGACCCCATACTCCCTCTGTAGCGCCCTAGGTGAACCAAAATAATCTCAAAAAGAGCTGACACGCCATTTTATATGGAAAATATGCAATAAAGTGATAATGTGACCATAAAATCATCTAAAAGTGCCTGAAAATGATATCTGAATGTGACAATGGACTCAGAAGGCCCAAATGTAGTAGATATGAGTATGCATACATCATGTGACCACCTAGATAATCATCTGTAAGCTCAACCATGCCCAAACAATAAAAATAATGGTCTATAAATAATAATAATAATAATAATAATAATCCATCAAATCATCACCTAAAACATGTGTCTCATGAATGGAACCATAGGACAAAAAAAATCAATCTCGAACATCATTGGCCCAACTCATCTCGGATCTTGTGGTTGACTTGGTGAAACTGGGTTGACCAGGTCAAAACTAATTGAAATATTGACCAAGGCTCAAATTGACTGATGTTGCAAGTGAAAATGGATAAGATATGCTCCTTTAATTATTTCAATAGAAAGATTAAATTATAAAGTAGCATTTCACTGGTGTTTAATCAATAATACATCAAATATAAGGTTAGATTAAAACAATCAATTACTAAGAGAAAGACCCTCAAGTGTATACTCTGTTTATGGACGTGACCATTTTGCTAGAAATGGGTGAAGGTGGAAAAGACAAGGCTAGGATAAGGGAATGAAATTACAATATTCAACACTGCGACACTTTGGATAAGGGAAAAAGGGAAAATCACCTAAGCATATGTTGGACATAAAACATGCAAGGAATGGCGGTGTCTCACAAATGGAGTAAGTTGATTTGAGGAGTGCCTATTCAACTTTAGCAAATGTATACAACTCACATCCAAGCTGGAAACAACTCTGTGAGGATATTTTCTAGAACCACCGTGACTAGGTGCACAACTAACCATAACTTGAGGTTCTAGGGGACGCTTACAATTATTTTTCCCTTACTCCATCTCACATCCCAACCTATAGGCTCTGTGAGGAATTAATCATTACATTTTAATAATGGCCAACAGTCTTTAGATTTAGCATACATTTAACCACTGCTTTTTTTTAGGCCTTATGACCCTTTGGATTTTGCATGTGCTTAGAAGCATAACTAATTGCAGCTTTTATCCAGGGTGATTTACATTTCATTTCAAATCCCTCTCTCATTGTACTTAGAAGCATAGTTTTAGTTTATAATCATGGGATTGCATAGAATATATAACAATCAGGCACATATGCATGTAATGATGGTAGTACAATTTTCTTCAAGTCTAGTCGACACAACTCAGACAACTAGGGGGATCATCCACAATCAGGACCAAACATCGGGCGCAAATGACCAGAGAGGTCAAGGCTTCAAATCCAACTAACCTAAGCTCAGGAACCAACACCAGGGGGTTCTACTGGCCCAGAAGGATCAAGGCTTTGGTAAGTTATGTTCCACAACTCAGAACCGAGACACAAAACAACAGGGAGTCTATCCAACATAGAGGCATAAGTGGGGAAGTCCTCCATATTACAAAATGAAGTGTAAGTCAGGGTAAAACCAAATACGGAAGAAAATAGATGGATGGGGAAAAGTGACAGGTGATGCCATAAATGGTGGGAATAACCAAGTCCATACTACTTATGAGGCTGAGACCAATGAGTATACACAAGAAATTATGATTCCAAGTGATTAGATCACTTCAATTCCAAACAATCAACCAATAACCCCATATATATATATATATATATATGGACTTGGTCATTCCCACATTTATGGCTACTAGACACCTAGTCAAGCTACTAAGATAAGAGAAAAGAGAAAAATAAAAGTATCCAATGCACAACCATATACTTACTGGGTCATATACATGTATCTGTCATATGGACAATCAATCATCACTGGAAAACTGCTAATGTATAACTTTGGGCACTATCACACTTCTCTGTATGGCAGAAAAATGGCCACCTCTGTCATCAAATATGAGGTCATGATGCTCAGTCATGGCACAAGGTTGTCATATCTGTTCTGGGGCTACTCAAAATATGAGTGATCATCAAAAGTACTGCTCATCATAGGCTGATCTCATAAAAAATGTGTAAAGGACTGGCTCAAAAATATACAATAAACTGCTCTACAATCACGGTATCCCGGCTACTATGGATGTGATAACAGAGCCATCTCCAACTATTCACTAATTGGACTTAGGATTTAATCACTCTAGGTTTATTTTTAGGGGAGACAATTTGCTTGGTTGTATCTTAGAGAGTTTTTTTATAAAATTGTGTTGCTTGTAATTTTTCAACTCCCATAGAATGCGTTATAGATTTCTTATTCTTTGGATTAGAGTATATGGACAAATTTCCTAAGAATACCAACCAATGGACCCTTGTTAAATGGTATCCTTGTGCTTTTCCATTTTTTAGAGACGTTGGTGCTCCCTTGATGGCCACATTGAGTCTTTGTGGATTCACCCTAGAGCTGTCGGTTTGGTTGTTTTCCACTCCAAATGTCCTAAATGCTCTCGATGCTTCTCAAGCATGAACTATATGTCAAGAGAAGCCAACACCATTTTCATTCTTTGCTAGTGACATCTTGTTCTCCTTCTTCTACCTCATGTGGTGAAAGTCTAGTATTAGTAACCAACAGTCTAAAAAGAATAGAAAGACGAAAAATAAGAAGAACATGCGAAGACAAGGGAACATGCCACCATCCATGTTGGGGGGGATTATCTTGCTAGTTCAATTCATGCTAGGGGACAATTACTAGTCATTGCAATTAATATTGGAGACATGTCACTAGTCACTACAAGTCATATTATATACCAACAACTAGCCACTGAAAGTCATTTTGGGGGAAAGAAACCAACCACTATAAGTCATGTTGGAGGAAAAAAACTTGTCAATTCAATTCATGATGGGGGTATTGATATTGTTTAGAAATATAACCTAATTCTCTCTAAATTGATAGTCCAAAAACACTTGAAATATCATATCAATCAAGGAAGCAAGCAAACAATCATTGAATAGAGATAAGATAAGAAGGGGAGCCTGCTTTCAAAGTTTGACCTTTTGTGCTCCCGCCATTAAAGTTTGATGTACTCCACTTTAATGGATTGAAACATACAAAAGAGAAGAGAAACCTTCCTCAAATATTTTATGGAATCAATAAAAATGCAAATAAAATCGAATGCATGGACATAATCATAACTAATCTTGACTAATCTATTGAAGGCACTAGTATTATTTAAACAACCAAGATTAAGTATTCCAAAATATAGACATGGATTTTGTGGAAGGGAAATTTTGAAATTTCCATTAATAAATAGTAAGAATGAGATATGTATTACCTCTCTACCATATTGGCACCTTTTGAAACCTTCAACTGGGTCCGGGTCCCTCTACACCCAAACCACTCGTGCTCCAAACTCCCAAATTCTTTATATTCCAATGGTGTATAAAGGATAATTTATATAAGGGAGATGACTTCAACAACAAATGAAAGACTACTCAGGGACAGGGGTCACTACAGAAAATGGGGAAAACAAGCTTAGAAGAGTAGATAAATTTTTCCAGCATAACGTTAATGGGGTATGGTCTCTCCCCTTGGTTTACCATATCCTCTTTTTATGTGTGTTTGGGATAGTTAGTATGGTTATGAAGTAGCTTTAGGAGTTGCAATCGAGGCCAACCACCTTGAAACTCATTTATTTCATGATTTTATACATTTTTATGCATGTTTCTTGGCCTACGAACCCTGTAAAAGGGAAAGGAGCGTGGTTGCTCACATTACAGAAAGGAAAGGAATGTGGGGCCTCATTTTTGCTTCTCGTTCAATGATTTCAGCTAGAAAAGAATGGGATTGTCTTCTGAGGATTCTGACCATCATATAGGTTGATATTTAGGGCCTCTTCCATGATGATAAGTACATTTGGATGATCATTATTGGAGACTTATGTGTCACTTCAAGATATTTGTCACAAACGTGGAAGTGTCAATTTGCTCTATACTCCTCTTCGAGAGGAAAAAATCAAAATTATAAGAGACATAATTGAAATATAATTCACGAGGCATATTATTACAATTCTTATACTCCTTTATATAGTTTCTATTGAAATAAATTTATATTAGGCATAACCTTCTAGTAAGCCTTCTTAGTAGAGGAACTTTTGAGTAGGTGATGACTTCTATTAAGTCTTCTTATAAATATTTCCTTAACACTATATCTACTTCATATGACTTATTTAATATATATCGGATTAATAAATAACAACCTATCTATATATTTAAGGGGGTCAGGGTAGGACCCTAACATGCCCTCCCCCTTAAATTAGGAAACATTTTCCTTAGGGATGGAGATGTGGATATTGTTGAAGTATCTATGATAGTTTTCATATGGAATCAAGTTGAGTATCTTTCCACTATATCAAGACCTCTTGGATTGTGCACTAATGGAGATGATGTTCTAGTTTTTTGAGGAGGCCTTGGGATACATCTAAACAAAAACATATTCATCCAATTCTGAAAGGATAGTTTGAATATGACAATGAGAGTTGGCAACTTTATTCAAGAGGGATAGATGAAAGATGGGATGAAACTTAGAATGCTTATGTAGCTCCAATTTGTAAGCCATAGGAACAACATGTTTGAGGACCTTATAGGACCCATAAAACTTGAAAGCAATATTCTAGTGGTAGTTGGCCTTAAGTGATATTTTATTATGGGGTTGAAGGTGGAGAAATACATGATACCCTTCTACAAAATGGCATTATGAATGAAGTTAATCAGCTTGTTGATTCATCTTATTATGATCCATGGCTATATTATTCTTGAGAATGCAAAGAATGGTGGCTTATCTAGTGAGTTTGTTTTTTACCTATTGTAAGATGAATTTTACAAAATTTTATCTATTAAAACCACTAGTACATGACACACAAATAATCAAACAAGTTAGGACACAAGATTTTATCGTGGAAACCTCAACGAGAAAACCACAAACTCATACTCATTAGTAAGATGAATTTTACAAAATTGTTTATCTGCTTCTATAGAAAGGATGCAACTACACCCCAGGTTTTTCCTGCTACTACATACAAGGATGCTACAACACCCCAAATCTTCTTCCTGCTTCTACATGCAAGGATGCAACGACACCCTGTTCTCCAGCTTCTACTGGATGGAGGCTACGACCCCCAGCAGGATTCCTGCTTGCCCTAGCACCACCCTGCCACCCTAAAAATGATCTAGTCAATCTTCCATATCTCTTTCTTTTGTTTATGTCACAACTTCCTCATCTTGCTGGTCTCAGACTTCTTGCCCTGCTCCTTTATCCGAACTACTGAGACACTTTCTTCATCTTCGTAATTCTGTTTATATATTCTTTTACCTTTCTTTTGAATCATTACATCTTTTCAAATAATGCTCATGGATTTTCACCTTCACACCTCTTCAAATATCTGTCTTTAATTTATAATTATGTTTATTGTTTTAATTTATAATTAATTAAATTATTTTTCCTTCCACACACCTCTTCGAATCTCTGCTTGTTATTTATTGTTTTAATTAAATAATCAAT
This sequence comes from Larix kaempferi, assembly GCA_027924585.1. Classification (NCBI taxonomy): domain Eukaryota; kingdom Viridiplantae; phylum Streptophyta; class Pinopsida; order Pinales; family Pinaceae; genus Larix; species Larix kaempferi. Next base: position 480,290 of record BSBM01001936.1, read on the forward strand.
TAAAACTTCTTCTAAACATTGCATCTCTCCAAGAGTAAGACATGTCTCTTCAAAACTCTGTCTTAGTTCTTTTTATTAAATTTATGTTTTATTTTTCTAAATAAATTCATGTAGCTTCTTATTTAATAAACTATGTTTATTATTTTTCACTAACTTTGCAAGTCCATCTTTCACACATATAACCACCATACTGGAAACTAAGGCCATGAGTGGATGCCCAGATCACCAAAGAATGGACCCATAACATATGATGAATTTATCAGTTCAATAATTTACTCTGGCGTGCATTTTCCTGAGGCAACTTAGGCAGATTTTGCAATTCCGAAACAGTGCAAAAACTTCCAGAAAGCACTTTTGGAAAATTAATAACTTCATCCTCATAGACCTTTTTGAAAACCTGATGATATGCTTAGATGCACCGATAAAAAATCTAGAGGAATGTACCTTCATGATAATTTAATCCATCAAATAGAAATTATGGCGGGCATTTTACAAAGGCCACTTAAGCAGTTTTTCTAGCAGATTTTACACAGACAATTTGTGCCATTTTCAAGGCGGATTTTTTTATTTCACCAAAACCATGAACCAATATTACCAGATGATGTATAATATCTCACTAAATAAAACATAACTCATTTCACCTTCAGACTTTTCTTCTTTTGCCCTAGGCGGGCATTTTACTGAAGTAGTGCAAATATGGTTGGGAGGCACTTTTGGCAGGTTGATATCTTTCTCCTCAAAGACCTTTTGGACAAAATGAAACCATGGCTGGATGCTCCAATAAACATTCTAGAGGTCCACACTCTCAAAATATTTTTTACATCATCCTATGAGGCATGGCGGGCATTTCATTAAGGCCTCCTGAAACTGTTTTCCAACACTTAGTCATTTTCAAGATTTTCTCCAAACTTTATTTTGGAACCCCATTTTGGAAGATCCATAACTTTCACCTCAAGAATGATTAGGTCAGACTGAGACCATGAATAGATATACAAACCAATAGACTACAGCCTAGTCATGTGCTGCGGGCATTTACTTCAACCCATAATTTATGGCGGGCATCTTTCTGAGGCTACTTAGTCTTTTTTACAAGCTCTGGTGCAAAAACTTGTTTTGACAGACCTAGAACTTTCTCCTCAGAGGTGATGAAGTCAAAATGAGACCATGAATGGATAGCCACTATAACAAGCTATATCCTGGTACCATTGTGCGGGCATTTTTCTCAAACCATAAATTATGGCAGGCATTCTCTTAAGGCTACTTGGACCAATTTGACTAATTATTCCATACTTGGTCAATTTCCTAATTTTCACCATTTTGCTATATTTCTCTAGAGCGATGTCATAATGCAACAATGAATTCAACTTGATGCCATGTCATCACTACTTTTGTCCTTCAATGATTTCACCTTGCCATCATGTCCTTGGTTATCCCTTCGTCATTACTGAACTCCTTTGACATAAATGACAACCATATCCAACATTCTCCCCCTTTGGCATTTATGGAAACACCTACACATTCTTCCCCTTTGACAACAATGACAAAGGATAACCTATTATTACTTTACTGTAATCACCTTGATATAGAATTTCCAATCATTCTCTTTTAGACAACTGCCCTTCTTTTTCTTCTCTTCCTCCAATTAACTTGGTCTTGGTGCTGATCATCTAGTTATCATCCTTCTTTACCTTTTTGTAGTAATTCTTTGATAATTTCATGGACTCCCCCTATCACAGTGCTCCTCCTCTTGCAAACACATTTTACTCCCCCTGAGTATATAATCCCTTCTAATGCTAGTTTTATAATTTCTCTTTTTAGGTCATGAGAATTTTAGAAGAGAATTTCATGATTCTCTCTTCATTGGTGAGTTCTTCATCTTCATCTTCTTTTCCATCATAATGGATGTCATTTTCATCTACAACACTATTATCCTGATCATTATCTTCATTGATTCTTGGAAACTATGTTTCCTCTAAAGCACTGTTATCTTCTCTTTTTCTCCACATATTTCCATGAGGTACCCTGCTTACTGATCTTTTGCGTTCCTTGAGCTCCTTACTTTGATCTGTTTTCTTGGTTCTGCAATCAATAGCTTTGTGACCAAACTTGTGAATGTAGTGAAAAAATCCATAAAAGTTTATTTTATGTTTGAGGAATTTGTTATCTTCCTGATTTATATCTTCCATCTTCTTCCATTCCTTCTTTTGTTCTTGATCTTCTATTGAGGCATTCTTCCTTAGATTGCATTCTCTAGCCATATGTCCAAAATTCTGACATGTGTAGCAATGGCCAAAAAGATCTGCTAGACTTTACTTGCCATTGGTCCTTTAGGTATCATATCAGTTATGCCTTTATTATGGGATAAGGGACTAGAATTATGACTATTCTTCTCAATTTGTCTTTCGAGTGCAACAACATATATTCTTTCATTTCTATCTTAGAGTGTAGAGGACAAATATTTTGAATATTTTTCTTTGTGATAGCCTAATCCAGTTTTATCAATTAATGGTCTTTGGATACTCAAGATCTCATCTAAAATATTTGAACTACTTTCATATTTTGACTTAATGGTTTCTTCATTAAGCTTCTTTCTAAGCTGCATAATTTATTCTCCAAGCTTATTGATTTTTGCATTCTCCTTTTGAGCTGTAAAACTAGATCCTCTTCAATCTTCTTGGCTTCTTCAGGCTGGTTTTTCAAGTTACTAATGATTTGGTTTGATTGTTTGTCCTTTTTCCCGCTTTTATCAAGTTTATCAAGTTTTTCAAGAGCACTGATTAACTCAGCTCTTAGATCTACTTCTCCTTATTGCATTGATTCATCATCTTGAGCTTGGGCTTCTAATCCCATAAATAGAATCTATGTTTCTTCATCTTCACTTGTGTCTTAATCTTCATTATCTTCCATGATGTAAGAAATCTTCTTTTTGTTTCTTGTTTTTCCCTTTTTGAACTTCTTTGATACTTCTTTCTCATCACTTCCATTTTGTTTAGGATAAGGACATTTTGTAGCAAAGTGTCCAATTCTTCCACAGTTAAAACACTTTAGAGGTATCTTTCCCTTGTACTTGCCAGTACCTCTTTCAAGCTTCCTGATGAAAAGTGCTTCTTCATTATCTGAATTTCTTGATTTGTTCTCAGATAAGATTCTAAATGTTGCTTATTTCATTGGTTGTCCATCTTTTCCTTTTCTCATCTCGTAGTAAGTGAGGATCCCATGTAGTTCATCTATTGTCATGTCTTTAATATCATCTCGTTCTTCTAGAGCAGATACTTTTCAATCATACTTCACTGGTAGGGTTCTTAGTACTTTGTCCACTACTTCTTCCTCCTCTAGTTCTCCTCCAAGGCCTCAAATAACATTGACAATTTCATCTACTCCTAAAAGATATTCTGCAATATTTTCTTCCTCTTTCATTTTTAGGCTTTCAAACTGTCCTTTGTATGTCTGAAATTTTGCATGTTTGACTTTGCATGCTCCTAAATAGACAATTTTTAATTTATCCCAAGCTTCCTTGGTTGTCTTGCATTGCGTGACTTTCACAAACACTGAGTTTGTTAATCCATTCAGGATTGCATTTAGAGATTTTTAATTTGCCTCATATTGGTCAAGTTCTCCTTGGTCTGTAGGTAGGTTGTCTCCTATATTATACTTCTTTTCAACTGCTCTCCAAACCTTCCATCCAAGAGCCATTAGATGACACTTCATTCTTGCACTCTAGTATGCATAATTACTTCCTGTGAATAGTGGAGGTCTGTTGGTAGCTAATCCTTCTTGCTGATCCATTGTGGTCTTAATAAGGATCTTCCTTCCAATGATTAAACTATAGTGAAGGATCCTACTCTGATACCAATTGTTGGAATATCCAGCAATACTGAGAGGGGGGATGAATTAGTACTACCTTCTTTTCGCTTCTATTAAAACAATTAGTACATGACACACAAATAATCAAACAAGTTAGGACACAAGATTTTATCATGGAAACCTCAAAGAGAAAACCACAAACTCATACTCATTAGTAAGATGAATTTTACAAAATTGTTTATCTGCATCTACAAAAATGATTCAAGTACACCACAGGTTTTTCCTATTGCTACATATGAGGATGCTACAACACCCCGGATCTTATGCCTGCTACTATAGGCAATGATGCAACGACACCCTGTTCTCCAACTTCTAGTAGATGGAGGCTACGACCCCCAGCAGGCTTCCTCCCTTCCCTAGCACCACCCTGCCACCCTAAAACTGATCTGGTCAATCTTCCAGATCTCTTTCTTTTGTTTTTGTCACAACTTCTTCATCTTGTTGGTCTCTGACTTCTTGCCCTGCTCCTTTATCGGAACTGCTGAAACACCTTCTTCATCTTCATAATTCTGTTTATATATTATTTTACCTTTCTTTTCAATCATTGCATATTTTCAAATAATGCTCATGGATTTTCACCTTCACACCTCTTCAAATCTCTGTTTTTAATTTATAATTATGTTTACTATTTTAATTTAGATAATTAATTAAATTCTTTTGCCTCCCACACACCTCTTCGAATCTCTATTTGTTATTTATTGTTTTAATTAAATAATCAATTAAAACTTCTTCTAAACATTGCATCTCTCCAAGAGTAAGATGTGTCTCTTCAAAACTCTATCTTAATTCTTTTTATTAAATTTCTGTTTATTTTTCTAAATACATTCCTGTAGCTTCTTATTTAATAAACTCTATTTATTATTTTTCACTAACTTTGCATGTCCATCTTTCACACATATAACCACCATATTGGAAACTAAGACTATGAGTGGATGCCTAGATCATCAAATAATGGAGCCATAACATATGATTAATTTATTCAAGAACTGACTCTGGCATGCATTTTCCTGAGGCAACTTAGGCAGATTTGCCAGTGCTGGAACGGTGCAAAAACTTCCAAAAGGAACTTTTGGAAAATTAATAACTTCATCCTCATACACCTTTTTGACAAACTTATGATATGGTTAGATGCACCAATAAACAATATAGAGGACTGTACATTCAGAATAATTTAGTCCATCAAATAGAAATTGTGGCGAGCATTTTACAGAGGCCACTTAGGTAGTTTTTCCAACAGATTTTATACTTAGACAATTTGTGCCATTTTCAAGGTGGATTTTTTTATTTCACCAAAACCATGAACCAATGTTACCATATTATGTATAATATCTCACTAAGCACAACATAACTCATTTCACCTTCAGAATTTTCTTCTTTTTCCCTAGGCAGGCATTTTACTGAAGAAGTGCAAATATGGCTCGGAGGCACTTTTGCAGGTTGATATCTTACTCCTCAAAGACATTTGGAAAAAATGGTACCATGGATGGATGATACAACAAACACTCTAGAGGTCCACACTCTCAAAATATTTTTCACATCATCCTGTGAATCATGGCGGGAATTTCCTTAAGGCCTCTTGAAACTGTTTTCCAACACTTGGGCATTTTCAGGATTTTCTCCAAAATTTATTCTAGAACCCCATTTTGGTAGATCCATAACTTTCATTTCAAGAATTATTAGGGAAGAATGAGACCATGAATAGATATACAAACCAACAGACTACATCCTAGTCATGTGTTGCACGCGTATACTTCAACCCATAATTTATGTCGGGCATCTTTCTGAGGCTACTTAGTCCTTTTTACAAGCTCTGGTGCAAAACCCTGTTTTGATGGACCTAGAACTTTCTCCTCAGAGGTGATGAAGTCAAAATGAGACCATGAATGGATATCCACTATAAAAATCTATAGCCGGGTACCATGGTGTGGGAATTTTTCTCAAACCATGAATTATGGAAGGCATTCTCTTAAGGTTACTTGGACTAATTTGACTAATTATTCCATAGTCAATTTCTTGATTTTCACCATTTTGCTATATTTCTCCAGAGTGAATTCATAATGCAACAATGACTTCAACTTGATGCCATATCATTATTTATTCCATGTCATCACTGCTTTTGTCTTTCACTGAGTTCACCTTGCCATCATGTCCTTGGTTATTCCTTTGTCATTATTGAACTCCTTTGACATCAATGACAACCATATCCAACACATACTATGAATTTTGAATATATTATACACGAATAATTGAGATATCATATAGGCCTTGAAGGGTGTTGTAGGGAATACAAAATATCATATTTGAAGAGTTATCAACCACAACCATGATTACAAATTTGTTGCCAGATTTTGGTAGCCCCGCAATAAAATCAATAGAAATAGAAGTCCATACTATAGCTATAATGGGAATTTGTTGAATCTCATTAGGATTTTTCACTATATCACCTTTATGTCATTGGAAAGCATCACATTATTCCACAAATGTGCAGATGTCCTTGTTTAATCTACTCGAGCGGACGCGAGCATGATCTCCCTAATCCATGTGGATCTAGAACAAATGAATACAGAATATAGATCTACAAATTTCCTAGATCAATTAGAGATTAAAGTAGATAGATGTCTTACCTTCAGATTCACGAATCCTTTTCCTTTTTGTTTCTCAAAGCTCCATGGTTGTCAGATCTCAAGCTGCAAAACCTGTCAAAGCACATAGAGACAAACAAACAATAAAACAACATCTAAACACTAACTGATCTAAGCAAACAGTTAAGGAATTAATCTCTAAATATCATTAACACAAATACATTTATGGAAAAATATTATCTTACTATAAATAAGTGGGAAATACATAGAAAAGTGATGATTACAACCTAAGCCTTAATGTTGTAACCTTCCTCCAACACTCTAAGACAAGCCTCCAAAGGGTGTGTATGCCTCCCAAGAGATGGATAGGGATCACCTAGGGTAATTCCACCAACATGTAAGTGCTATAGTCCTTCCTCCCTTCTCAATGGAGAGAGAGGTCTCATTTATAATGCTAGGAGGATAGAGTAGGTTGAGGATTAAGGGGAGAGGTCTAAGGGATCTTCCCATTAGGTTAGGAACCGAATACCAGATGTTCCTACCAAATAGGGATAGGTATCCATGTCACCCAGCTTCAAGAATTCACTCGAAGCCCCTTGTTATCCACTCTAACCAACCCTAGCGCACTCTGCATGAGGAAAACTGGCACTAGGAAGGGTCAGGCGCATGCTACATGAGGGCAGGAAGAGCCATTACCGTAGGCTTCCAGTGTGCATCAGCCACCAACCAAGGTTTGGCGCCCCTTTCTAGGAAATAACATGCACCAGCTTCACTAGGAAAGGTAGCATACAAGGTCAACAACTTACTCAATGATTTTCTAGCCAGGGAAACTTCATGGATTAAGGCACTCAGTTAATACATGGCTCATGATGATGATATTTTGGTATAACAGAATTTCCCCCAAAGCATGAAGCTAGTAAAATAAGACAGGTGAAGTGATTTGTAAGCATTGATGGCTAGGACTTGTTGAATAGAAGGAATTACTGCAGTACAACTGACTCTGAGATACTAGTCTCACATGACTCATAACATGGTTGCCAACCAATACACTGTAGATCCATGGTAGTAGGGACTGACTAAACACAATCATGGTTATTGCACACAATTGTAGATCCATGATGAGATGATAACACATCCACGACCAATACAAATTGGATCCGTGTAATAAGACTCAAACAATATCCATCGCAACCTGGGTAAGATATGATTTCCCTAGGGTCTTTAAGCTGAACCCGCAATGATACAAATCTAACCATGTGATTAAAAATGTCTTGGAGTCGAACATGGTAGAAACCAATTGATTATCAGTCAATGATGTATAACGTTAACAAGCACGAGGTAAATCACCATTGATGTCAATGATTCACAAGGTATCATGGTACATACCATCGAATGTGTCAATGAGCTGAGGTCGAAAAATTGATGCAATATTTCAATCAAGAGCCAATGATGTGAACTCATGTTAAAAGTGAGGTAACCTTCCATGGAGGCATGCAGGCCCAAGGTACTTGATTGGTTTCTAGATTCAATCCTTGGATGATGAGTTGAAGTCGACAAGGATGAATCCATCGAATGAGGGCCATGATGAATCCCCCATCATTGACACGAAACGCAATCATAGATGTTTGAAGTAAATCAGACAGTAATGTGTGAGACTGACTCAAGGACGACCGACATGATGGAAGGTGAACTAACTGCAGATAGTGAGCAAATGACCAAAACTCCTCTTGAACATGGGAATGGCATGACTTGGAATTACTGACATGACGAGAATGATGCTGGCCCCCCTAATGCAACTAATGTTGGAAGCATTATTTGGATGACCCAAAGAAGTAAGACAACTCATGGGACCAATGAGACTCGACGTCAAACGGATTACCCAAGTACTGTATGCATATGCAAATGAGTGTCATGTTCAAGAGTGACTATGTATTGCCGTAAATTACAATGTAACACAACCTCTTTCCTTATCCCCATCATGATTGATGAGTACCTCTTTTGTTTTTTAATAAGCTTAAGGAGGGTAACAGATGCTCAGTATAGCTCATCGTTCGGGTAAGTCCAATCCCAAATGTTTTATGAACCTAGGATAGGAGGGGTTCATCCCAAAATGGACCCTTGTATGTTAGATTTTAATGAGTCCAAAGAAGGAAAACTCGACGCCATTTCATGTTTAGAGATTCTGAAAAGAACTAAAGAATACTCCATAGTTTCTTTTTCATAAAAGTTAGTCTCCTCACCCGAAAAAGGATAAAACAATGTGAGAGAGAACTCTTCCAGTCATGCTTGGATGGAGTTGTCCTTTTTCATAAATAGTACCTCCTAGTCTGAAAAAGGGATAAACTATCACCAGAAAGACAATCATTCAAATACTTGTACAAGCATGAAAGCATCAAGTTTGCTTGGAGATATTTTCATTTTTAGGGAGCCTGAAAATAGCTTAAAGGAAGACTCCTGTGGGGTCTCTTTTTCGTGAGAGTTTAACAAGACCAAAAAAGTGATGAAAGGTAACTCAGTAACTTATTCTCATCCTTTTATGAGCACGAGAAGGAACAAAGAGTAAGTTCAGTACTGTTTTTCTTAGTTTTTAACGAGCACGATAATGGTATCAAAAGCACTCAGAATCTTTTTCATGTTTGAATCCAGAGCATGAAAAAAGTGAAAAGTAAGCTCAATACCATCTTACTGTTTTTAAGGAGCTCGAAGACAGGTGAAAAGAATGCTCATGATATCTGCTTCATTTTTTAACGAGCTTGGAACAGAAAATGATCTATGCTATAATTAAGGCCCATTGACAGGTTCCTTCCCAACATGATATCCATAGGTTGGTAGATGCCCCTAGCATGATTGCTAGCAGCTTAACATGCCCCCCAAGCTTCATTTCGTCTCACTACTCTTCTTCCTTACCCAATTAAAATCCCAGCTACTAATATGAATATGTTCACCAGGGGGGTAGGAATAATGAAAATTGAGTGACACAGGAAGATGAAATGAAGGTTCAAGTCCTAACTCTAGTGGGAGACTTGACTCAATGGGAGGAATATCTATTTCATTTTTACACAAGCTTTAAATAGACAATAACTATGCTTGAAGGGACCCATTTTATTTTTAATGAGCTTAAAACAGAAAGAAACTATGCTTGGGATTGGTTTCATTTTTACACGAGCTTGAAACCAAAGGTAAACTATGCCTGGGACTAGCTCTTACCCAACATGATATCCAGAGGTTGGTAGTGTGCCCCACAGCATAAGAATCTAGGGGAATAACTCCAACATGATGTCCAGAGGCTGGAGACATGCCCCGCATCTATAAGGGGAATAAACCACTAAAAGACGTGGTACATTTAGGGAAGTTTGATTACTAGGAGTCATGCGATGAGTGGGTGTCACAAAGGGAAGCTGATCAATGGTCACCATATTCCCATGATGAGGAAAATACACCACTCAAAAGAGTGAGGACACTACAACTTTCATTGCATAAACATAGTCTTATCCAAGGAGTAGATTAAAATCTAAGGGACCTTGGACTACCATAACATCAGTACAGACATTTTTCCCTCCTTAAGTGATAGGTAACTGAGGAAGGATCCCGAAAGGTCCAGTAGGCCTTATATTAAAAGCTGATATCTGGTCAGTGACTGGCACAAGCTGAGGGGAACCTATAGCTTGCCAAGCAGCTGAGGATAAAATACTAACAGGATCTCCCTCATCAATTATTGTGAGAAATATTTCCTTATTGGGAAATCCTATAGATATCTAGAAAGGAACACTCGAAGGAAGACGAGATTTTTTTAGACCATTCCAATAAAAGGAAATGACCTCAGTACTTGGAGGGGGTCCTGTGGAAATGGACAGGATTTCCCCTTGCCTAGAGCAATCTGAACTGACTACGAAAACATCAACGTTTTCCAATTCACTCTCAACTGTAATACTGAATGAGATGAATATTTTATCATGGTGACTACTTCAGTCTAGGCATTCTCCAATAAAAGAGTGGGATCGCGTGGAGGTGATATCGATTCGACCACTTCAACTTCACTCTTCGAAGAAAGAGTGGGATCGACCACTTCATCAACCAATGGGGGCTCAAGGGACAACTTACGATATTCAGTAGGAAAGTGTTTCTGAGATACAGTAATTTCTTCCAACACTTGTGAAGCTTCATCCATGCGTGGACAAAGGTAAGTAAGGTGCATTCCCTTGCATAACAAACAAGGATTCTTGACTCTACCTTTCCGACCCTTAACAATAGAGTCACTAATTTATGGGGTATCATTAGTATTATGTTTGAAGTAAATCAGACAGTAATGTGTGAGACTGACTCAAGGACGACCGACATGATGGAAGGTGAACTAACTGCAGATAGTGAGCAAATGACCAAAACTCCTCTTGAACATGGGAATGGCATGACTTGGCATTACTGACATGACGAGAATGATGCTGACCCCCCTAATGCAACTAATGTTGGAAGCATTATTTGGATGACCCAAAGAAGTAAGACAACTCATGGGACCAATGAGACTCGACGTCAAATAGATTACCCAAGTACTGTATGCATATGCAAATGAGTGTCATGTTCAAGAGTGACTATGTATTGCCGTAAATTACAATGTAACACAACCTCTTTCCTTATCCCCATCATGATTGATGAGTACCTCTTTTGTTTTTTAATAAGCTTAAGGAGGGTAACAGATGCTCAGTATAGCTCATCGTTCGGGTAAGTCCAATCCCAAATGTTTTATGAACCTAGGATAGGAGGGGTTCATCCCAAAATGGGCCCTTGTATGTTAGATTTTAATGAGTCCAAAGAAGGAAAACTCGACGCCATTTCATGTTTAGAGATTCTGAAAAGAACTAAAGAATACTCCATAGTTTCTTTTTCATAAAAGTTAGTCTCCTCACCCGAAAAAGGATAAAACAATGTGAGAGAGAACTCTTCCAGTCATGCTTGGATGGAGTTGTCCTTTTTCATAAATAGTACCTCCTAGTCTGAAAAAGGGATAAACTATCACCAGAAAGACAATCATTCAAATACTTGTACAAGCATGAAAGCATCAAGTTCGCTTGGAGATATTTTCGTTTTTAGGGAGCCTGAAAATAGCTTAAAGGAAGACTCCTCTGGGGTCTCTTTTTCGTGAGAGTTTAACATGACCAAAAAAGTGATGAAAGGTAACTCAGTAACTTATTCTCATCCTTTTATGAGCACGAGAAGGAACAAAGAGTAAGTTCAGTACCGTTTTTCTTAGTTTTTAATGAGCACGATAATGGTATCAAAAGCACTCAGAATATTTTTCATGTTTGAATCCAGAGCATGAAAAAAGTGAAAAGTAAGCTCAATACCATCTTACTGTTTTTAAGGAGCTCAAAGACAGGTGAAAAGAATGCTCATGATATCTGCTTCATTTTTTAACGAGCTTGGAACATAAAATGATCTATGCTCTAATTAAGGCCCATTGACAGGTTCCTTCCCAACATGATATCCATAGGTTGGTAGATGCCCCTAGCATGATTGCTAGCAGCTTAACATGCCCCCCAAGCTTCATTTCATCTGACTACTCTTCTTCCTTACCCAATTAAAATCCCAGCTACTAATATGAATATGTTCACCAGGGGGTAGGAATAATGAAAATTGAGTGACACAGGAAGATGAAATGAAGGTTCAAGTCCTAACTCTAGTGGGAGACTTGACTCAATGGGAGGAATATCTATTTCATTTTTACACAAGCTTTAAATAGACAATAACTATGCTTGAAGGGACCCATTTTATTTTTAATGAGCTTAAAACAGAAAGAAACTATGCTTGGGATTGGTTTCATTTTTACACGAGCTTGAAACCAAAGGTAAACTATGCCTGGGACTAGATCTTACCCAACATGATATCCAGAGGTTGGTAGTGTGCCCCACAGCATAAGAATCTAGGGGAATAACTCCAACATGATGTCCAGAGGCTGGAGACATGCCCCCCATCTATAAGGGGAATAAACCACTAAAACATGTGGTACATTTAGGGAAGTTTGATTACTAGGAGTCATGCGATGAGTGGGTGTCACAAAGGAAAGCTGATCAATGGTCACCATATTCCCATGATGAGGAAAATACACCACTCAAATGAGTGAGGACACTACAACTTTCATTGCATAAACATAGTCTTATCCAAGGAGTAGATTAAAATCTAAGGGACCTTGGACTACCATAACATCAGTACAGACATTTTTCCCTCCTTAAGTGATAGGTAACTGAGGAAGGATCCCGAAAGGTCCAGTAGGCCTTATATTAAAAGCTGATATCTGGTCAGTGACTGGAACAAGTTGAGGGGAACCTATAGCTTGCCAAGCAGCTGAGGATAAAATACTAACAGGATCTCCCTCATCAATTATTGTGAGAAATATTTCCTTATTGGGAAATCCTATAGATATCTAGAAAGGAACACTCGAAGGAAGACGAGATTTTGTTAGACCATTCCAATAAAAGGAAATGACCTCAGTACTTGGAGGGGGTCCTGTGGAAATGGACAGGATTTCCCCTTGCCTACAGCAATCTGAACTGACTACGAAAACATCAGCGGTTTCCAATTCACTCTCAACTGTAATACTGAATGAGATGAATATTTTATCATGGTGACTACTTCAGTCTAGGCATTCTCCAATAAAAGAGTGGGATCGCGTGGAGGTGATATCGACTCGACCACTTCAACTTCACTCTTTGAAGAAAGAGTGGGATCGACCACTTCATCAACCAATGGGGGGTCAAGGGACAACTTACGATATTCAGTAGGAAAGTGTTTCTGAGATATAGTAATTTCTTCCAACACTTGTGAAGCTTCATCCATGCGTGGACAAAGGTAAGTAAGGTGCATTCCCTTGCATAACAAACAAGGATTCTTGACTCTACCTTTCCGACCCTTAACCATAGAGTCACTAATTTATGGGGTATCATTAGTATGGTGTCTAGAGGCTGATGATATAGGTGGTTTGGAGCCTTTAGACCACTCTTATAACACTTTGGAAAGACCAGGACAATCCTTGAGAAGGTAATCACACTTGCAAAGCTTGCAAGTGAACTTGGGTCTAGGAGGTGTTTTCATAGAATGAGTGCCATTAGAGGCAACTGGTTCATTCTTGGTCTCTTTCTTATTCTTCTTCTTCTTAACCTTCATTTTCTTCTTCTTCTTATCCTCCTGATTAATATCACTATTGATTTGATTAGGCGAGGAAGAAGGAACATAAGAAGATACATCTGATGAAGAAGGGGAAGGATCAGTTTGGGATTAACACTCTTGTGGTGGAGAGTTAACATTTGGAACATTGGGTACAGCCGGAATCACTAGATTGAATAACCATACAGGTAATCCTATAGTTAATCCAGGAAGATTTAAAGTGGAAATAAAGGGAGGACCAATATCTCCAACTAGAGGAAATACAAAAGGTACCCCTTGAAAAGGGGCCTCTTGATTGGTAGTCCTAAAAGAGGTTTCCATATCTAAACTTTGTAATTCCTTCTAATTATCATGCACAAGAAACTCTACTCAAACTAAAAGCAACATGAAAACTTGTGAATAGGAGGGATGTAAAAGTTGGATCCTCACAGGTGCGTCAAGCTGTCACAACTCGCAATATACTGTAGGGTACAATAGTTATACTCGGCCCAATTTTTCAGAGCACTAACCAAGGAGGATTGGGACTGTACCCTTGGCCATATAACCCGGCTACCTAATAGTACGTGCATAGTAATCTCCCCGAGTGATGTTCTTGGTGTATTGCGACAACAAGACGATCGAAAGGTTTACTCGGATGGTTCCAAGAATCCTAATGGGGTTTCCCGATATACTCAAGGTACATGGGAGCACAAATATGTAATGGTGCTATCTAATGCACAACCGTACGATAGGAGCTTTACAATAAACTACCGATTACGTGAAGTACCTTTTGATATACCGAAGGGTACGTGAAAGGTCGTTCGATATACCGATTGGTACGTGGAAGAACTGCAAGCCCCCGGTATCCAGTGTAGGAAAATAATGACAGCTACCATGCTTAAAGACATCGGAACACGTCTCTAACCTAACACATAAGTTTCTACAAGTTTTTAACTTAAACTAGCGCTTAATTTGATCTTGTATAGTTAAGTGAATCCATGAAATGGAGACTTGGAATTTAAACAAGATGCCAATCTGATCTATATGAAAATGCAAGTCTTCTCTTCTATGAAGTCCTACTTAAGAAGGAGAGAGATATATTATTTCTTCCAAAATGCACAACCTAATGCGAATGGAATTTTAGTTTTTTAATGAATGATAACCAATCATGTAAGAACCATGGCCCAAACTATCCTAAAGAAAATAAAAGAGATATTTTTATGAACACTAAATGCAATAATTCTAATATCTTTCGTATCTTTTTACACTCGAAAAAGACACAGCTAAACCATGGAAAGAAGGACTCCACAAGCGTTTCCAATCAAATGCAAGACAAATAAACGCACTTAATAATGTTATCTAATTGAAATGCACACAAATATGAAACAAGACTTTCTTCTTCTTATGAGTGTAAAACCAAGAATGTCAAATGATCAAATTAAAGTGAGAAGAATATTTATGTTTTTCAATTTTTGAATCTACCAAAAGAGGGACAAAATTAATCTTTTATTTGAATTGAAGTGGACACAAATAATCAATCTTTTCCAACAACCATTAGTTAACTTATCTTGTAAGGGAAACAAGATGCAAAACCCAAGGAAAAGAGGCTAAACAAGACATGGATATCCCACACTTTTCGAGTCTTTTAAAGCAAGCCAATCACACCAAACCAAAAATTATCTTAAAACCTTAATATGGGTCAAAACGACTGTAGGATACACTAGTTTTGAATCAAAGGGCCAAACATGGATCCAAATCTCAAAAGACACAAAAATGGAGGAAAATGATAGTATGTTGTGTTTAGGGGTTCTGTGACTGTAAGGTGCAACACACAGAACTCATCAATTAGATCAAATGACCAAAAATGGAGAAAATTTTCTAAACACCAAGCAAAAGATGTGGGTCCACTCTGTTCTTGTGCACCAGAGTTCCAGGGGCAGTCTGTATGCAAGATAAGGGTGTCAGTGGCGCAGGATGAACTTAGCAAATGGGTGCCAGTGGTGTAGGATTCTCATGGACAGTGAGCGCCAGAAGCACAGTAGCGCAAGGAATGTACACCCCAGGTGTGTCGAGCAAATAGAAAGTAACAAGAAAGCAAAGATCTCCAAAAATGAAAGGCAAAAGGTCCAATGTTGATCCCAAACAGAGTCAGGGAAATCCAACAGACTCTTAAATATAAAAAAATCCAAAGATGGGAGGGGCTTAGGAGGTTAGAAAATGAATCAATAAAAATCAATGAAAACAAATCAAATTGAAATCAAAGCTATGTTCTATTCCCCAGTATGGTCTCAGGATTTGTTTACGGATAATCTACTCGAGTGGACGCAAGCATGATCTCCCTAGTCCAGGTGGATCTTTAGCAAAAAAATACAGAATATAGATCTACTTTCCTAGATCAATTAGAGATTAAATTATATAGATGTCTTACTTTTAGATTCATGAATCCTTCTCCTCTTTGTTGCTCCAAGCTCTGTGGTTGTAATATATCAAGCTGCAAAACCTGTCAAAGCACATAGAGACAAACAAATAGTAAAAACACATCTAAACACTAACTGATCTAAGCAAACAGTTAAGGAAGTAAGATCTAAATATAATTAACACAAAGACATTGATGGAAAAATATTATATTACTATTAATAAGTGGGAAATAAATAGAAGAGTGATGAGTACAACCCAATCCTTAACGTTGTAACCTTACTCCAATAGTGCAAGACAAGAATCCAGCGGGTGTGTATGCCTCCCAAGATATGGATAGGGATTACCTAGGGTACTTAGACTAGCATGTAAGTGATATAGTCCTTCCTCCCTTCTCAATGGAGAGAGAGGTCTCATTTAAAAGGCTAGGAGGATAGAGTAGGTTGAGGATTAGGGGGAGAGGTCTAATGGATCTTCCCATTAGGTTAGGAACCGAATACCAGTTGTTCCTACCGAATAGGGATAGGTATCCATGTCACCCAGCTTCGATAATTTGCTCGAAGCCCCTTTTTATCCACTATAACCAACTATGGTGCACTCTGCATGAGTAAAACTGGCTCCAAGAAGGGTCAGGCGCAGGATGCATGAGGGCATCAAGAGCCACTGGCACAGGATGCCAATGTGCATCAGGCTCCAGACAAGGTTTGGTGCCCCTTTCTATTAAACATCATGCGCCAACCTCACTAGGAAAGGTAGTAGACAAGGTCAACAACTTAATCAATGATGTTCTAGCCAGGGAAACTTCAGGGATTAAGGCACTGAGTTAATACATGGCTCATGATGATGATATTTTGGTATAATAGTCCTTGTTGGCATAATTTTACTTCGACAAGGGTTCAACACTTAACATCCACCAACAAAATCCACAATCCATAGACACTGGCCCGAAAGGGAGTAAATCCCTTTTGACAAAACCTATAGAGAAAATGAAGTCTCACCTAAAGTATCTGTGGGAACTGTAGGAACCATATATCATGCAACATAGAAGGGGAATAATCAACAACAACACATTCATCATTAGGATTTGTTTCAGAACAATGATACATCATATCTTTGACAAGTTCATGTCATCGACATAATCCATTACTTAGCTAGAATCCATTAATATATGTTCATCCAATTTTCATACAACTAAAATCATCATGTATTCACTTATTTATTCAACAGAGTAAAGGAACACAAATCACATCACATCACAACAACCATCAACACACATAAATACACCATGTTTAACATGGAAACCCATATGGGAAAAACCATGAAACCGCTTGTCTTATATTATGAGTCACATCCAAATAAGAACTTCAGGTAAGACTTACAAATGTCTTCATGTATTACAATAGATATGCACACATAACCTGCAGATCAGCGACTCGGCTTTCCCAAAACATCTCTAACAAAAATAGTGGATATATTCATTATAGAGTACAAAAATACTTGGATTATATCTACTACCCAAATGCAACCCAAAAATTCCTTTTTTATACATATTTATAGTGCGCACTAAGCCTGCCCTGCTCGCACTAACCCACTAACTTCCTAACCGAGTCATTATTACAATGTAGACCAATTCTAACTAACTGATACAACTCTAACCTTTGACACGATCAACATGACCATTTTCCCCATTTCATGGCCACTTTGTCGGAGTTGACCACTTCGCCGAATTGGTTCCACTGCACCTTTGTCCATACCAAAACTTGTTTATTCAAAAGTGGTACCTTCAAATTGTTGGTCCCAACAAGCCCCCAACACTCACATGTGGCCCGCCCTAAGCCACTTCAGGGCTGTGAGTTAGGTTCCTGTAGCTTTTTCAAAAACTCTTCATAATGGATCTTTCTTACTTCGACCAACGGCTGGACTTCTTCCTTCTTCTGGCCAACATTCTCAACTACTTCTGCAGTAATGTGTTTCGATCACCTCGACGGCCTGAGTGACTGTCAACTGGATGGAAGTATGCTGACTTCCAATGTCTTCTAATCTATGTTGGGCCTCAAACTAAAGTTTCTAGATTCTCTCTCTGCATTTCCTATGCTGCAATCTCAACTGATTGACTTCCTACTGCAATTATTTGGTTTCAGCAGCTCTTCTCATTCTCTGGACTGGATGCAGAGTCTTCAACTGCTCCCATAAGGTGCTCATCTTTCCTTCAGCAACACCAAGATGCGTTTGGATCTTTTGCAACACATAATCCTCAAATAATTCATCCCAAGACTTCGACATAGCGTCATACATCTGCATCGATTGAACTTCCACTTCTTGAAGGTTCTGCATAACCTCCTGAATTTATGCTCATCATTGCTCAATGTCTTCAAGAGGGGTGATTGGAACCAACTTTGCTTATAACTTCTGCACCTTTAGATGGTATCCAGATATGATTGTATCTAACAGTTGGACCTTTTATTCTATCGTCATTTCTTGAATAAATTCTTCCTCGGGTACTACTTGACACACAACTTCGATAGCTTGCTGCACTTTATCCATCTCCTTTAGTGTTTCTGCATAATTCTTATATCCTTTCATATATTCCAGGAGAGAACTTTCCCTTGATTTTATTTCCTTAGAAACACTTTCCTGTATCATGTGCAACATAAATAGAGTTAATGCAAGTAATTTAATATCTGTGTAACCCAACTTGGGGATTTCAACACTGGTCCCTGGTTCATCAAACATTCTTGCACATGGTATAATTTTAACCACCCCTTCCATAGGGGCAAGTGACATTCCTTGATTTTATTCTACTTCTTCTTGTGCAACTTCAACCCATGTAGGTGTAACAAGCGACAGGGCCAAAATGTGGATTCTTTTGACTTCTTGGCATAGTGTATCCAACATGTCGATGACACTATTGAATAACTGTATAGTTTTATATTCTACTTTACTTCATTTTTCTGCGACAACTTTTGTCATCCTGTTGAATAGGATGTTGATATCACCATCCATCAAGACTTGGACATTTTCATGCCGCTATGCGTTTTTCTTCTTCCTTGTGCCTTGCTTTGATGTTTCACCTTTCCGCCTTTCTCCTAATTATGGATCAGTAGGGGTTTGACTAGATTGCTGATACTCTATGTCATCATCTACCCCTTCGGTTTGTTGCATATTTTGACTGTTTTGATGCTAGCTAGATGTACCATCCTTCTGATTTTCTTGCTGTGATGGATATGGCAATATATTTTCAGGCTCAATTGGCACTTTCCACTCCGGCGGCCAAATGTGGATCATCGCGTCGAGTTCTTCATTGGATAGATTGAAACCTGTCACTAACCATTGCTGGTGTGGGTCCCTTCTTACTTGCACACACATGTGATGTGTCCTAGATTTTAACTTCACCACACAGTGATAATTGGACACCACAACTTCATCAATAGGTGGTATTCGAACCACATAGTATGCCTCCAGCTGCATATACAATGACACATTTCTTTCTTGTTGACGGATACTTATGTCTGAATACTATAAATTCATGTATCTTGAACCTTGGTATGGGACAATTGGTTGCATCCATTGGTAATTATCCGGCTCTGCCCATCCAACAAACGAGATTAGTAGCAACAACCATGAACAGGTAAATGGTGTACCTCTATCCTAAGCATCCATACAGTCTTCCAAAACCTCATTTAACATGAAAGTATCCCAATTCATTTGAACACCCTATGCACACTACTCTGCTGCAGCAATGATAGACGTAGTGACTTGGTTCTGTCTATTCTTCCTCAACAACTTAGTAGCTAGTAATTTGGCAGCAAACCGAACACCCTAGTCACTAATAGAGGCTACGTTGAAGCCCTTGTTTCTCTTGGACAAGTTATATTTCTCTTTCATCCTGGTCGCAATATCTCTATCTCTTTCCTTTCCAACAAAGAACTGGTACGGGTCTACCCCAACCTTAGGTAAACCCATAATTAGAGTAATCAAGTATGTATAAATGGATACCTTGGTTTCAAACCAATGGTACCGCCCATGTAAGCATGCCAACAATTGTTTAACACATTTTTTGGCCTCTGTAGTGCGACCAAAGTGTGGAATATGTACTAGGGGAAAAAGGTTGGCTCTGGAAATGCCAAGAGACCACTGCTGTGGTTCCAATTCAACTGGATGGCCCTCTATCGATGCGATAGGATACATGTAATTTCTATAATTGAACTCGGCAAACTTGGTTAAATCATGAATTGAACTCGGCGAACTTGGTTACCCCATTATCTATGTATGACAGTTTCATGATGTTCTTCAATATATATCCTTGTACCATGACCCCCTTTGGCACCGGGACAGTTTCCAACTAGTACCATGCATTTTTCATCAACTTTACTGGCTTGGATCGTAAATTTCATGGTGGGACATACTCCAGAAATAGATTAGCAGAGCCAGACACAAATGTGGCCACATCATGGCATGCCTTCATTCTTGGTTCTGTATTCAGTCGGTTTTCTCTTCTCATCTTTCAGGGCACATCGACAGGAACCTGTGAATAAATAACCCTAGGTAGCTCCAGACTAACAGAAATGGAACCTGACATTTGGACTTCTTTGACAAAGCCTTGATACTCACTTCCAGCGGATAGCTCAACATGCATCTTGGTAGCTAATAGTCACACAATATCACACTAATCATTTGATCCTTCCATATGTTTTATGAAATCTTGAATGACCTATTGCAGCAGAGGAATGTATATCATATCACACCCAATATTTCAGTGCTCATTTCTTATGAAAATATAAATGTCCTTCGTAGAAAATATCGTCATTGTTCCAAGTGTATCCTAGATATTCATGGGGTCCATTTTGAAGTTGTTGGATCATGGTAACGAGTGTGGGATCTATGAATTATTTATGATGAATGTCATTCTACTAATTTTATATGATCAAGGAGAGAAAAGGAAGGCACCTTCTTCTTCTTAGAAGGAGAATTTGCTACTACTTTTTCTAAGTTTATTTTTTGTTAAATTAGCTCATGATCGTATCCCATCATTTTGGTGATCCATTTTTATTGCTTAGGGACTGAATTTATTTTTTCTAAAAATTATTGTAGGTTGTGATGATCAGTTTCGATCTAGAAACATTGCACAAGGAGGTATGAATTCCATATGTCCATAGTATGTAATATTACCATCATCTCTTTTTCATAACTCGATTTTCCTTAGTGCTCTTCATAGAGTTGTTTTCTAGTAAAATGCAATGGTATACCTTCTTGCACAAGGAATGTTCTGATGTTTTTACCCAAGGTGTCACAATCTAATACAATTTTTTTAGAGAATTTGGGCAAAGAAACATAGGGGTTGTACACAGAGCCTCCTTTATGTCCTAGAAATCCTTTTTTTTCCATGTCATTCCTGTGAAATCCTCACAGCAGATCTAAGAGATGATGTATACCTCACAATGAAAGAATTTAGGAATAAGATTAAGAGTGGTCAATGCAGTAAGATGAGCAACAAAATAATAATACAGTAGAACTCGGATAGAAGCAAAAATACTTCACACACCCTAATTAATTAATCACAATATGGACAATAAGTGGTACAATGCATGATGATTCGAATGCCAAGGTGGCAATTCGATTTAGCCTTCATGGAGTAATGAAAATATCACTAGAGTGTCATCGGAGCACAACTAGAAGTCTATCTCATCATCAGTGGAGTCATCAATGCTCAAGTAACTGTCAACCGTCAGTCAAACTGATTCTAACTAAGTGTGGTAGGTGTAACTGAGTGTAACTGGAACATGGAGACACTAACTGAATGAAGGAGGTTCAGTGGAGGGCGCATGAGGAGCTAACTGGAGTCAGAATGGGAATTTCAGTCTCATTGGAGGTCTATCGGAGTGATACAGTCAGTTGAGAGTTAGTCTAGCCTTAAATCAAGGAAAGAACTGATGATAACTCAACTAACTGAAGTACAACTGAATGGTACGTGAGAGAGGGCGAGTGGCTTCCTTAAATCAAGGAGGAAGGGTGCACTAAGCTCTAGGAGGGATAAAACTGATTTGAGAGAAGCTCCCGGGGGCTAGCTAACTGAGGCTAGGTGTTGGGACTGATGACTAGGATGCATTGAATTGCATGCATGCTGCATGCAAAAATGCATGCAAGACTGAAACTGGAAATAATGAAAATGCTTGTAGGACTAGGATGGAGTATAGGAATATCCTAACAATTCTAAGTGAATGTTCTTTTCAACAAAGTTTTGATTGGAGTTGCAATCTCACCATAGTTCTATATTAATTCTCTATAATAAATACTAAGACCCATAAAATCTATTAAGATTTTAAGATTTTTAGGGTGACGCCAATTCTTCATTTATATTATGTTCTTTGGATCCACACACACATCCTCCTAACTAACAATATGACTCAAATATTCCACTTCACAAACACAAAAGGAACATTTGGAAAATTTAAGAAATATTTGATGATCCACAAGTAATTATGTGGCATGATCTAGATGGGTTACATGGTCATGTCAAGGTTTATTATAGATCAAGATCTCATAAAAAAAAAGATGAGGAGAAAGCTACATAGAAATGGTTTAAATATTTTGTTCATGAGATTCTACAAGATGGGTGGAGTGTTCACTGCAAAGGCCAAAGAGCATCACCAATAACTTTTAATGGCTTTCATTAGTGACCATAAAAAAAATTTGGTGAATAACTGAGCACCCTTCAACTCATCTAGAAGGATATCTATTACAAGAATGGGAAACTTATCCTTGATGGTCAAGTTTTTCAAGGAAAAAAAGTAATGACATATGTGCCAAGTGCCTTCTTTCTTGAGGACCATAACAACTACAGAAGAATAAGGATTGGCAATTGTTACACCTCAAATTTTTAGACCATGTGTCTTATGTGGTCCTTCATTTTTATCACCATCAAAACATGAGTTTAGTTTCCTCCTTGGGGTCTTAGGACCCTTCATAATGTGACCCTTCCATACCTTTGTCAACATTGGAAGCTTCCATGACATGTGGATATCGAAACCTAATCCAAACAAACCCAAGATTGACCTCCTAGAGAGATTTCCACGCCTTTCTAGTGGTCCTAGGAGTGAAACTTCACTCTCTGCATGCTTGTGGGGGAGCAAAAATCTCCCCTTTTTCGCTTTGTACGCTGCTTTTGGGAAGCAAAAATCCATATTTAGGCTTATCCCTTGCTCTTTGGGTCTTGGATCTCGAGGATATTTTCATGGGATGAGGTCCCCCTTTGAATCCCATCTCACATTCCTTCCTTGGCATGGTTAAGATCCTTGATCCACATATTCCTCTCTTAGATCCATCATCTTCTTCAAGTGGTTGTCCTTTCATGTCCTACTTAAAGAGGGTCGTCCATGAGCTTTGGGGGGGATGATCATAGCACCAAACTTTTGATTATGTAATTCTTGGAGAGGGAAAGACTTAGAGAGGTGGAGATTATGATCCTATGAGTCTTG
Source organism: Larix kaempferi (assembly GCA_027924585.1). Classification (NCBI taxonomy): domain Eukaryota; kingdom Viridiplantae; phylum Streptophyta; class Pinopsida; order Pinales; family Pinaceae; genus Larix; species Larix kaempferi. The sequence goes on from BSBM01001936.1 coordinate 503,760, forward strand.
AAAAGGTGATGTTAGAGAGCTTGGAGGATGATCATGATGCAATTAGAGGTGGATATTATGATCCTATGAGTCTTGAAAGGTGATGTTAGAGAGCTTGGAGGATGATCATGCTATAACGAAATCCAGTATAATCCATTTTGATGTACGTCTTCATGGCTTTCTTATTAATGTAACTTGACATATTCTCCCATATTGCGTATCTTGTTATTTGATGTGTAATATGTTGTATATTAGGTCTATATTAATACATCTACTTGCTTGGAAGTTTTGGTCCTTTTTTTTTGTCTTACAGGTTCATGATTTGGAGATTAAGCTTGGACCAAGCACTAGGACAACCTACAGGTTGGAGGCAAGGTCTACCTCTTTCTATTTCTTTCCATGCCTGAAGGTTATGTGTATGCTTGATCTAGGAGTTTAGGATCCCATTTGTTACCTTTCTGTCTTGGACTAGGTATTAGGGATCCTTGTTAATGTCTATGAGAGAGTTTAAATATCCGTAAGAAGAATTCTTTGTCACAACAATGGGGTGGATGGAACTAGCATCTAGCAACTCCTAAATTATCTTTTAAATTTCATTTTTTGGGCAAAAGAGTGGTGATACATGTGTATGTTGGGTGGGAGGCCACCGAGTATGAGTGGAATGGATTTCTCATCCTCAATGGAATGGGATATTCCTTTGGGGGTGTCAAATATGGATGGGTTTTTTGTCAAAGGCTAACTGCATGTTAGAAGGATTAAGCTAATAAGGAGTCTTTAAAGTCTAAATGGAAAGGAATTGAGTCACAATTCCTACATGGCCCTTTTTAAGAATATTTTCCATATGGTGTGAGTTGCCTAATATTTGGAGATACAACTATAATTCCTTTGAGAGTGAAGATGTGCCCTTATTGTTGAAAACTCATGTATAAGGTGACGGGCCTTGGAAATCACATCTTTTGAAAGATTTTTGATATATATACCCTTTTTTCCTACCTTCTTAAGCCTTACTTATCCTTTTTAACATCCTAATTGCAACTTTTGTCATAAGGTATATTGGTTCGCATTTACTTGATTAATTTATGGATAAGTAAGGATATATGTGTTTACGGTTTCTTTTATGAGCATTGTAGATTTTGAATTGCAATATGCAGCATAAGTATATTTCACACTAAAAAGGTATATGCATTATATAAGCATCCGCGTTGCAAAACCTTATGTAGTACATAACCATGGATGTTGTAGAAAGAAGTGTTGCAAATTCTCTTTAGAAGTTGTTGAATTCCTTGTAGCCTCTATATATAAGTTGTGGAATCATTTGTAGTGGTTCTATAGAAACTACTAAAACTCTACAAAAATCTTACAGAAACTCTACAAGAATTCTGTAGAAATCCATCATGGCAAGATAATGGATCCTAAGTCCTATGCTTAGGGTTCCATGTGCAAGAATGAGACACCAATTATATGGGAACTTGAAATTCTAAAAAGGGAGACTCATTAGCATGATTTCTTGCATATGTTTTAAATTGGTTCACAGTTGTAAAAGTCAAAACAAAATCCCGGATTACAAGTAGATTGTTGGTAGGTTGACTTGGCCAATTATGTGTGAACTTGATTTCTCATTTGTATTTTAACTTATTGTTAAATGATTACAAGGATAGCTTGAGAACCATGGGTTCTCAAGATTGTTCAAAATTGTTTAATAATTTTAGAATTGCTTGGGGTTTCTATTGATAATTTTAGAATTGCTTGGGGTTTCACAGCTGTAAAAGTCAAAACAGAATCCTAGATTATAGGTAGATCATTGGAAGTTCAACTTGGTAAATTATGTGTGAAATTGATTTCTCATTTGTATTTTAACTTATTGTTAAATGATTATGAGGATAGATTATGAAACATGGGTTCTCAATATTGTTCAAAATTATTTGATAATTTTAGATTTGCTTGGGGTTTCTATAAAAGCATATCTCTAGTGCTCATAGAATCTAGCCAACCGCTAAATAAAGGAGAAATATAAAAACTCTATAATATAATTTTTTTTAATTGATATTGTGGAGTTGGTTCTTGTTTCTTTCATGCATTCACATTTTAATTTACTTTTTGTAGGCTACTTCCAACAGCCTATCTAACGAGGCAATGACCACTTCAATAGATAGGTTTTGTTGTTGTTGTATTCTGGTATGTAAGATTAAGTGTGTATAATTATTTAATTTCATGAAAAAATAGCTTGGATTTGATTTATGCTTCATTTTCATTTCCTATACATTTCAATCGTGCTAGTAAACTAGATTTTATATATTTTCAAAGCAAAGGAATCATTTTCTTCTAGAATTATCAACTTTAACTTGCATTCTCCTTGAGTAGCTAGATTGCTGTATTTGGCCTCATTTGAACATGCTACACTTTTGAATTGAAGTTGTTTGAATTGAGATTAATTGAAATATTATTGATCTCGATAGGATTTTCTACATATTTTTCAACAATATATTTAATATTACTAGGTACATGGCATTCATAAGTGTTTTTGCTAGGGATTGTAATTGCTTGCCCACTTGTATGAAAGGTGATGCTATCTTTGCCTATCAAGAAAGGAAGATGATAGCCAAAAAAATCTTGACCAAACAATAGATCAACACCTTTATCAAAACAATACCAATTTACAGAAGTATTATGGCCATTAATCATGATAGGAAAATTAAGGGCATATCCTTTGATTGGAACCATTGATATATTTATAGTCATGAAATGAAAGTTTATTGGATGCCAATAATACCTTGGGATAACTTCCATCTTAGCACAACAATTCATGACTCCTGTGTCTATTTGTGCATCTAGTGTGTATTCATTATATCACATGACATTAATTTGCACAGTTATCACCAATCTATCATGTAACCCTTTTATCTGGGTTTCTTCAGAGTCAAGCAGATTCTTGTTCTCATCTTGTGGTATAAGTGCAAGAGATTCTTCTTCTGTAATGGAATTCTGAAACTTGTATTCTAACTCTTCATCATAGGTTTCTTCTAATTTATTTTTCATTGTTGCAGTTCCAGTTTGTCTTCTACCAAAGAAGCCATTATTTCTTTCAAAATTTCTTTCTTTTGATTTATCTGATTATTCTTTTCTACTATATCTCTTATGAGTTATTGTTTGTAAACTATCTGGCATGGAGGAGAACATGAAGAGTATTGGGATGCATCTTATGAATCTTTTGGTGTCTTTGATGGAGCAAAACATGTTTAGGTTGTTTGGATTTAGAATGTACCTTAGTAGTTATTTGCAACGGATTGGACCAGGTTTGAGATTTAGGTTCAGTGACATTAGTAGGATGGGTATGGGTTTCCAAGTGATCTGGGTGTTAAATGGAACCAATACATCACAAGTTTAACATATGGGCATTAGACTCTCTGAAAATACAAACAGATTGGTCTAGGAAGTCCATAAAGGCGATGAGACTTAAGGATATGCTATAGATGTAGATCCACATTGAACTTTCACCATTGCTTTCGGTGACACAAAGAGGAAAACTTATCATGCTTGCACACCATTTAAGGCAATATCTAACTTCACATCATGCAACATATCTCTCACAAACATGCTCCTACCGGGGATAGACATCCCTGTCACATTCCATGACAATGGTGACAATTACATTAGGAATACCTTGCATCAAAAGTGAACCAAAGCGATTGTTGGGCACAAAATGTCCCATGGTGATGGCTTAGTGAGTGGGAGATTGCCTAGTTGCATCCTTGTTAGCCCTGTAATGTGGCTGAGAATACTCCTTTACTGGCTTTCTTTGGATGGACTAGGTTGAGTTTGAGATCCTCTCATTATTGACTACTTTACTTGCCATTTCTCATCCATATTTCAATGTTGATCTCAAGTAGGTGATGCTTGCTAGAAGGTGGATCCATGCCCTTATCCTAAGAATAATCTTTAATAGAATGATTTTAGGAACAACATCGACATATGGGTCTCCTCATGGCCTTGGCATTTGAGCAGTTGTCAAGGAAAAGTCTTGAGGTAGGTTAGAAGTAGGCTATCCTTAGGTGCTGAACAAGGCTTTCTACTAGGGTACACCCTTATCTAGTAGTCTTGAGCTTGGTAAGCAAAGAAAGCATTCAATAAATTCAAATATTTCACCTTCTACGAAAGTACCCCCATCAACTGTAAATAACAATGTTACACTAAGTTTCCAAGATGCAGGGACACAGGAGTGGGGAAATGCATCGAGGGGATGTGGAAGCACCCCTCAAATTCTAGGGAATGTCATAGGGGACATTGGGGTCTTCAACATAGGGGACCCTATGAGAAATACTAAGAAATTAAAATATATGAAAAATGAAACATAATTAATTGAAATATTAAACATAACAATGCACCAATAACATTTATCATTGCATGTAACCAAAGTTATTAGGATTGGAAATGGTTAAGGTCTGACCACTATGGAAGCAGAATTGGTTGGTAAACCTGTCTAATAAAGAACATATAAAATATACAAAATTTAATTATATATATATATATATATATATTTATGTACATCAATGTAAATTCAAACCATTGGACACTGAATATGCAAATCTTCCTCATGTTATACCTCCATATTTCATAGTGTCGCATCTTCACCACAAAAATAGTTGTCGACACTTCCCTACTGCTTAAAACACCCAGAAGAGAAAAATGATGAGTGATCCTTGAAGACAAACCCATTCTGTCAAGAATCAACCCAGCTGAGACTTCATATACCTACACTACCACGCCTTGCTCCAGCTTAGGTGCGCGGTAGTCTACACTACCGCGCTATGCTCTTTCTCTACCACGCGGTACTACCACGTTATGCTCTGTTTGAGGGGCGCGGTACTCCTTTTTTAGCCTTTTTTCCATGGCTTGTGGGATCTTGATTTTCGAGAGATTTTTGAGGATTGGTGTCCCTGATTCGATCCTAACTCGCTTTCTGTGATTAGTAGGCCTGATCCACCAAACTCTCCCAAGATCCACCCTTCTCTCTTGTTGGTTAACCCTACCACACACTATAAGAGAGAGGCATTCCATGAGCAAAGGGGAGGACTCTTGGAGACATCAAACTTATGATCTTGAATCTTTGTGGAGATAGCTAGAGGAGGAAGCACTTGGATCTGGGAGTTGGCTTGGATATCAAGCAACCATTGTAAGTGACTTCAAGCTGGTAATAGAACATAATTTGTCTTGTTTCCCAAATCACATGTGTTCATTTTGATTCAATGATATGATTTGTATCTATTGTAGATTTAGATCCTAACTCATATTTCAAGTTGCTAGAGAATCGTATATGCTTGTATATTGGTTTCATTTTGAAAGGTTCATTCACGAGGACTTGGAAATTGGAGCAACCATAAAGACAAGCAATTGGATTGAAGGTCAGTTAGATCTCTTCTGTTCCTTCCGGCAGTTTAATCTTGAAATGTCTATTTAGATCTAGGAATTCAAGGTAGCATTTGTTTAGTTTTGTCTTAGTTTAGAGTCAGTTAAAGTCTACTTTAATCTAAGAGAATTTCTACCTATCCGTAGGGAGAAAATTCTACATACAAGAATGGCAACTCCACTAGTTTGAACCCCATTTGATTGATCCATCTCACTTTCAGTCATTTTTTTATTGTGATTCTTCTTGCTCTTCAAACCAGTATTGAATTTTGGTCTCCTTGACCTTTATTCTTCCCTCCTCTCTACATTTTTCCTCCCTCTGTGATCAGTGAGTCCTCTGGGTCTGCAGCAACCCTGAAAAATTCATTTTTTTTTTCAAAAGTTGCGTTTTCCATACTTTGCAACAGTACTGTTCCCCCAGCACTCTCTAAAGTGCGGTAGTACCGCGTAACCAGCACTTTTACCAAAGTGGTAGTGTACCAGTACCGCGCTCTAGTCTATTCCTGCCACGCGGTAGTCTCTGCATATTTTCAATTTTTTCTTCCCTGCTTGGTTTCCTGAGTCATTTTTTATTTTCTCTACTTTAGTTGGTGCTTTATGTTGCCTATTACTATCATGTTCATTACACAGTCTTTGTGGTGTGTTTATTTCTTTTGTGAGCTTGATTATTTTGTGAGTTAGTGGCATTATTTGCACATTGGGTCACCCCTTCAGTCTGATTGCATTGGCTTGATCTTCTCATCACAACCAAACCATTACTACTGTTCTTTTTTTGACTGGATTGTGTGTCTTTCATAATCACATTTGTGTTGTTTGGATTGAAATGGTCTAGCAGTATTATTGTGCCTTAGGAAGTGAACCATTGAAATTTGCCACAGAAATTCTCATTTTTTGAAGCATCTTAGTTTTAAGATCAGTGAATTGGGAAGAAGTGTTTATTTCAGTTTGGCTCTATTTACAAAAAGAAAACAAAAATTTTTTGTTTTTGGTTTTTAATTGCTTGTGAAAGTTTCATGCATTTATGATCGAAGAACTCTCTCTCCTCCATAGCTAGTTTTCATCGAATACAAGGCTTAGTTCGATTCATTCTCACTTGCATGGTTTGGGTCGTCACAACACCACCAAGTTTCATGTCCATTTACCTGATTGAGTAATACAACCACTAAAATTAATCTCCCTAACTAAACCAACATTAACCTCACTTGAGGAAATCAAAAGAATTTTGTAGTTAGGTAGGACACCGGGGATAGGCATCAAAATAATTCCCCCTTGTCATTTTCATCTGAAACATAGTTGTTGTCCTCTAGGGAACTAAAATCCTCTAGTATTTATTGACACGGTCACAGCCAGTTTATGGAGGGGCCTCCTGATTGTTTTTAACTTTCAGGGGTTAAACCGTCGTGAGATTGAGAACCGGACGGACTCTATGGAATTCCGCACTCCACTTAGCCCTAAGGCAACATCGATCATTGTCTTCCTTGTAATTCATAGTAATGCAAGGGTGATAAGGCAGAAGCACCGAAAACCTTTTCCAACATGTCATGAACGAGGTAGCTTAGTGACTTTTCTACTAGGGCTCTTTTACCCAGGATCCCTTTCAGTAGAGGGATATCCTTCTCATATTGGTCTCTCACGTTGTATTGTTCAACTTGGATTTCATCACCTTGCGAAGGATACAGCTTGTTGAGGTCTCCAGCTCTTAGTTAGGAGTTTGCTTGTTATCTCATCTTTATAGAGGGTCATTTTTCTTTTTAGTGACTACTTGTTGGTATTCTGGCCATTATTTTTATCAGCTCGCTTACTCAGACACCAGTCTCATTATAGATTTTAGAGCTTTATTTTTTGGCCTACGAGCCTTGCTTTTTCTAGATCCTCTTTTGCACACTCGACTGCATTAGAGTTTTTGAGTTCTTTGTTACCAGACTGCCCCCGGATTTCATATTCCTTCCATCATGTCAGAACCACCACGGAGATCACGACGAGTACAGGGAAAAATCCCTCCACCACCACCACCGCCACGGACCTCCGTTCCACCTACATCACATATTCCCGCTCCTCCTTGCCGCGGTGTTGGTCGAGGGAACATTCCACCGCCGATACATACTACATCTTCAGTTCCGTCTGTAACTGTTACTCACAGCACAGTCTCAGAATCTCTTGCAGCTTCTGCAACCACTAGTATATCAGAGATTCCCACTGTCACTTCACCCACTGTTATTCCAGATATATCTGCCACAGTGGACAACATTACAGCGGCTGAATCTAGTACAACCCAAAATACTAGACCAGAGGCCATCCTCCTACCTGATGTCAACACCTCCCTTCCACCAGAAACTTTCCACGATGACACAGATGGATCTGTTGGCACCACCGAAGGATACGACCAGGATATACCTGGCTTGATTTCAGTCCCAGGCAGGTACGTCGAAATTATTGAAGACACTCAACTTCCTGATACACCTTTTGAACCTGACTATGGCTTTATCACTTCCCAGGAGGAGATTTCGCCTGTTATCATCGCGCCATCCAGTGTTCATCCACAGGAAACCAGTTCTTCCAACAATGTACCTCATACCATATCTCTCCCCAACCTCCCTTCAGGACATGAGATCATGGCCTCCATTCAGTCTAGTATGGTTAGTCTAGCAAATTCCCCACTATCTTCGGCACAGTTTAAACAAGATACAGAGAAAATGATCTCGACAGCCTTTAGATATCCCCCTGTTACTCATCCTCCTGACTATCGACATCCCAACATCCCGTCTAGCACAGAGTTTCATCACTCCTATGCAGAAAACTCCGGACCTTCAGACATTACTATACCTATGTTCCCGCTGGACCCCGAAAACCCTTTTCAGGACATGAACCCAGACCAAGTCTTCGATAATCCTCCTATTGTTTAACACGCTATGGACGATACCCCCGATACCCCTCGGTTAAATTCCCCACATTTGCTTCCATCACCCATGTTTGGTGCACATTCTATGAGGGATAACCCAGTTTTTTCTCCATCCTCGCCTGTCAGATATGGAAGACCCCCTCCACAAATCGGCACTTTTAGCACCGTTGGCCAATCGACACTATCGTTTTTGGCTAGTGGCAGAAGAACACCAATTCATACTGTTGGATCTTCCATTTTGACCGGAGGTTCACCTTCGACCACTATCTACACTATCTTAGGAGGTGGACAACCGACTGCCGTGGTCCCCAACTCCAACAACCAAACTCCTCCTGGTGGGCCATCAACCCAACCAGCTAGAGGAAAATCCTTTGTTGGGAACCCCGTTCCTAGTCAACAACCTCCTCCTATAGGGCCATCCAACCCATCTGCTGGAGGGAAACCCATCGGCACCATCCAACAACCCTCCCAACCAGCAGCATCTGCTCAGTATGGTATGTACAACACACCTGGCAGCGGACAACCTTATCCCGGTTTTCCAACCGGGCCTCATCTTCAACATCCCCCATCAGGTACGCTTCCTTCTTGGGAACCTCAAATCCCACAGAGTGGGGGGTACTCATTATTTGGAAACTAGAACCTAGCTGGGGGGCAATCTCAGATTCCCCCCAACTTGAACTCCGGCTTCCCGTATCCTTTGGCTGCTACAACTCCATGGAACCCATCCTTTTAATTTCCACACGTTCCTCAAGGAGGAACGAACCTTCCATGGACACCACTGTCGTAGCCACCCCCCAACCCTGCTATGGGAAACCCTCCACTTACTCAATATAGTGGTAACATTCCTGGAACACAACAACTCCAAGGAACTTTTCCCCAACCAGGAGCAGCAACCATTCCCGGGTTACAGCAACCCCAGGGTACCATACCTACCATCCCCACTCAGCAGAACATCCACCAACCGGTTACCAACACTCAATCGGTTAACCAGATGGCCTACTACCCACAGAACTTCCAGCAGTACCCTGCGGGAAACACATATGGGTATAACACGCAACAATATGCTATGCAGGGCCCCCCAGGTTTCTCTGCACCATATGGTTATTACTCATACCCACAGACTAATCGTCAAATTCCCTTTTTGGCCACGCTAGACTTACCTGATCTGTCGAGGCTCATTAACAATCCCATATGGCATGAACCTCATTGGCCACCCATTCCAGCCAAACTTCCATCGGACATTCCTAAGTTCGATGTTAAGCCTGGGGAAGACCCCAAGAACCACGTAATGACCTTCCATCTTTGGTGTTCATCCAACTCCTTGATGGACGATTCCATTCGACTACAGCTCTTCCAGCGTACGCTTACCGGCACGGCAGCAAAATGGTACATCGAGCTACCACAACACTTTCCACGATTTCAACACCTTAGCTATGCAGTTTCTGACCCATTTCCAGCTCCCCATCCGGTATGAGACTGGAACAGAACTGTTAACCTCACTGCGTCAAACCGCTTCTACGCACATTTCGGATCACATCCATGAGTGGCGTCGACGCCGTAGGCTAATCAAGGCACCCATTCCAGATCAGCTACTTGCTGATTTGTTCACAAAGTCATTCTTGCCTCCCATAGCTAGGGATATCACTATGCGCGGGCCGGTCACAGAAGAACAAGCCATCTCGGCAGCTCAGTACATGGATTTGGTATACACCCAATCCGGTACTTTACATGAACTTCTTCCCCATGCCGCCCACGTTACCACTGATCCAACGAAACCTACAACTGAACCCCCATTGATGGTATTTTTGATTCATTCAAGGCCCAGCCTACTACCAACTCGACGGGGCAACAAGCTTCTACTTCCCCCGCTCTACCTCAGGCTGCTCCAAAAGCTACTACTTCTCCAGCTATCTCCTCCGAAGTGAATGCAGCTCAATCTACGTCACAACCATCTGGAGGAAAGAAGAAGAACAAACATGGTAAATCCAAGAAGAACCAGCAGGAGAATCCCAAGCCACAAACCACCCACAACGACCCGAAACCACGTCGAAAGGCTAAGTTTCCCTGCCTAATTTGTCAAGACGATCACTACACACGTGACTGTCCCTACAAGGACGAAGTCAACAAGTTCGTTAAAGGATCCTCTCGCCCAGCTGTGTTAACTGACCCTTTCCCTCAGCAGCAACAACAGATGGTTGCCCAAGAAACCCCACAGGGGGGGAACTCGAGCAACCCAACTCACGGAGAGACGTCCACAAATCGCGAAATCCTGATGATGAGTAATGAGGAGATTCATATAACCACTCGTTCAAAGACATATGAGAACCCTCCAAGTTCAAACAAATAGTCGGAGATAGCCAAAGGAAAATCCCCTGTTGAAGATCCAACTCCTACCCCTCCCCCTACCGGCCATCTCCATATCGAGAGACCGCTTACGGACACAGTGCTACGCCGACCCAAGGGCACCATACGAAAGGCGACATTTAATCCTAATGCGCGAGCTGCCCAAAATTACAACATTGTTGAGGATTTATCTCAAGCACCTTGCACCATGTCGACTCTCGAGGTTCTTCAACACTGCACCACGCAGCGTAGAACCTTACTTTCAGCACTAGGGGCAATGGACCCAGATACTTCTAACACTATAATGTTTAACTTGGAGCATGCCAAACCTCGGCTTTCTCACCAGTTAGCCTTCCAGGTTCATACAAAAATCCATGGAAATAGCATCCATCGCACTGTTTTAGATGAAGGTGCCTCCACATCGATCATGTCTTTGAATTGTTGAAGAGCCTTAGGCTCACCCGAAGTCACAGCGTCTCCCACTACTCTCAGGGCATTTGCTGGACATGGTTTTCAACCTTATGGACTCATTCCCTCAATTGGTGTTGAACTGGGGAGAAAAACAGTATCCGTACACATTGAAGTCGTGGATGCACCATTAGATTACAATCTTCTACTTGGTCAGAACTGGTTTTACGCCATGACCGCCATTGCATCTACTGTCTTCCGGATTGTGCAATTTCCTCATGAAGGGAAAATTGTCACCATAGATAAACTTGATTATTGTATCCAAGATTCTCATCCGAAATCCGCCAACACCGTCCCATTATTGGATCAACCTCGGTACCGGTTCCAAGATGTCGGCGTTGGTCTTATGAAGGATTCTTCCCTTATTGGATTTTTTCCAGAGCTGGGGCCCCATGTTCAACCAGTCAACATGATTTCATCAAATGTCACCCCTTCCAATGATTCATGGGTGATTCGGAGCCCGCTGAGGTTGAAAACTACGGCAACTCCATGCCTTTGAATAGAAACCTCGCAACATATGAAGTGATCCAATCAGCCACCGATTGGGTCGACTGTTCTACCCATAACACCGTGGCACAGCTCTCGTCTGAGACTCATTCATCCCCACCACTTATTGATCCTCTCAATTTGATTTTTCCCATTGACGAATCAATTATGGAGGTTATGTGCGGTGATGAGCCACCATGGGGATATTTTCATCATCGATCTTCATTCCCCACCATTCAGACGCTTGAGCCCGATACAAAACCTATTACTTCACTTGGAATGGTTCAAACCAAGTTTCCCACTTCCCTCGACGAAGTATTTTCTGAAGGAAACTTGGCTAACCTTATGGCAACCACTCCCATAGATATTTCAATGAAGCCTGGTATTGTGGAAAACATACATATTGGCAAAACATGTACTCCCCTCAAAATGGAGTTCTACACTACCTACTTCAAAACTTTCTGCGATGTTTTTGCTTGGAGTTATGAAAAAATGCCAGGAATTGATCCCTCGATTGTGGTCCATGAAATTCCAACCTTCCCTGGCACCCGACCTATTCGGCAGAAACTTCGACCCGTCCATCCTCATAAGGTAGCCGCTGTTAAAGAAGAAGTTGAAAAACTTTTGCGAGATGGTTTTATCTATCTTGTCCCATTGACAGAATGGGTATCTAATAGCGTTCCCGTAGCCAAAAAACAGGGAATGATTAGAGTCTGTGTCGATTACTGTGACTTGAACAAAGCTTGTCCAAAAGACAACTACCCAACTCCGTTCATCAACCAGATCATCGATAACTGTGCCGGGAGTGTCATCTTTTCATTTATGGATGGCGTTTCTTGCTATAATCAGATCGATATCCTCCCAGCCGACCAACATAAAACAACCTTTATCTTCCCTTGGGGGATTTTTGCATATCGAAAGTTACCTTTTGGCCTTAAAAATGCCGGAGCAACTTTCCAACGGGCGATGTCGTACACATTTCACGATATCAAACATATTGTAGAACCATATCTTGATGATCTTCCCGCTCATTCTCAGACCCGGGATGACCATCCTGATCACTTAGGTGCCATTTTCGAAAGGTGCCGTCGCTACAATATCTGTTTGAATCCACATAAGTGCGTCTTTTACGTGGAATCCGGAAAAATTTTGGGATTCATAATCTCCAAAAGCGGGATACACTTAGATCCTGCGAAGGTAGAAGCTATCTTAGCCCTGCCTTCCCCTACGAATATTCCAGAACTTCAAAGTTTGCAAGGGCATGCAAACTTTCTACGCCGTTTCATCTGTAATCTTTCCGAGATAACAAAAGGCTATATGAGGCTTCTCAAGAAGAATACTCCCTTTATCTGGGACGATGAAGCCCAACGTTCCTTTGACAATCTAAAGGCGGCCTTCACTAAAGATCTTGTGATCCAACCTCTCGATTACACACGGGATTACATTCTTTATCTCGCAGCTTCGACTTCCACCATCGGTATGGTGCTAGTCCAGGAAGACTATAATGGCATAGAACATGTGGTATACTATCTTAGTAAGAGTCTTCTTGACTCCGAAACTCGTTATTCACATGTTGAAAAACTGGCTCTGGCAACAGTTTTCGTTGCCCAGAGGTTTCGCCATTACATTCTACTTCGTCGGAGCACTGTTATAGACGATTTCAATCCAATGTATTATATCCTCACGCGTCAAGTGCTTGGGGGAAAATATTCTCGTTGGATTGTCATCCTTCAAGAATTTGACTTGGAATTTGTCAAAGCCAAGTCCAAGAAGTCTTTGGTCTTTGCTGAGTTGATTTGTAACTTGCCCCGTGCTACCGAGCAATCCGAGCCCATCGATTCTCTTCCTGACGAATCGTTGTTCCTCATTAGCACGTCTGATCCGTGATACGGGGATATTTTATTATATCTCCAAACCCAACGCTTCTGCCCTGACCTCACTCATGATGAACGTCGACGCATCCGACATCACGCCAAATACTACCTCATAGTCAACGATACCCTTTATCGACGTGGTGTCGAAAATTTTCTTCGACGTTGTTTGACTCTAGATGAGGCGGAATGCGTTCTTAATGACTACCACACTGGAGCATGTGGTGGTCATCTCTCTGGGATGGCTAAGACCCAGAAAATACTGAGCAGGATATTTCTGGCCCTCGATTTTCAAAGACTGCATTGAAACGGTCAAGAAATGTCCACCATGTCGATTATTTTATAGTAAAACACGCTAGCACCCTGCTCCACTCCATCATGTTATTGTCGTCGGTCCCTTTTCCAAATGGGGCAAAGATTTAATACACTGTAAGCCCAGTTTAGCCGGGGGGCATAGCTATGTCATAGTAGCTGTTGACTATTTCACAAAATGGGCTGAAGTGATGCCTACTTATGCTGAGGACGGCAAAACAACAACTCAATTCATATTCAATCACATTATAGCTAGATTTGGTGTCCCACAATCCATTGTGACCGATCATGGCTCCCACTTCAGGAACCATATGATTGAGGAACTAAGTGTCAAGTTGGGTTTTCGCCATGAAAACTCAACCCCATACCACCCACAAGCCAATGGCCAAGTTGAAGCCATTAACAAAGTTCTGAAACGAATGATTCAGCGTATTGTGGGTACTCATAAATCCAACTAGCACTCAGCTCTATTTTCAGCACTATGGGCATACCAAACCTCAGCAAAAAGTGCTACTGGGTTTACACCATTCCAACTGGTGTATGGCCTGGAAGCCATTTTACCGATTGAATGTGGAATTCCATCACTTAAGATAGCCATAGAGATACTTCCCCACACCACTTATGAAGAGGAACGGTTTCTATACCTAGCCAAGCTAGATGAAACCTGTCACGACACTGCCTTAGCCAACGAAGCTCATAAAAAATGCATCAAAGCATAGTATGATAAATCCGTTCAACCTCGGATTTTCAATGAAGGTGACCTTGTACTCACATATGATCAAATGCACAATAAACTCAGAAAAGAAAAACTAGAATCTATGTGGTATGGCCCCTTTGTTGTAAAATGTTTCTTGGAGAAAGGAGCCTATGAACTCGTCGATTGTGATGGCACGCCATTGGCACGGCCCCGCAATGGGATATACCTCAAACGAATCTACGCGTAAGGTTATCCTACGCGGGATACTTTTTTTACATAATGTACTTAGCTTGTTTTCACTCATCTTTTTGGTGTGCGCACGGACCTCATGTATCCATTCTTACCTTGACTTGTGATTTTGTACGCAGATGTCTGCCTACTTCGGATTCGCCGACGTTGCAAGCCGGCATACCCGGAACCTTGCTTCCGCAGCATGGGTAATCTATTCTCCCACTGGTGAGGTACTATCTTAAGGAGCAAATTGTTTGGGCCCTGCAACCAACAATATCGCAGAGTACCATGCAGTCATCGGACTCTTGACGGAGGTTGCTTCCCTTGGAATTGACTCCCTATTAGTCTTTTTAGACTCCCAACTCGTGGTTTCTCACCTGAATCGTGTTTACACAGTTCGCGATCCTATCCTACTTCGTTTATTTCGAAGGGTACGCCTCTTGGAACGATCTTTTAATTTAATTTCATATCAACACGTACCAAGGGAGTTGAATTGTATAGCTGATTCATTAGCTAATTACATTTTGGATTGGCATCTTGCCCATACATAAAAACACATCACAAAATAAAGACACAAGTCATTGTAAATAAATAGATCATAAAAATAGGTCCATATATATATCACTGTATGTAAATGTGTTTTTCCAAATACATAAAGTTTGTGTTTTAAAGACAAAATTTGGGACCTAATCCCATACAAAAAATTGGCTCTCAAAGCCTACATATTGTATACATGCTGCAAAAAGATAAAAGCTACCATCTAAGGAGATCTAGGGGATCTATCATGTTCCTCATCAGATTCCTCACGCTGCTGGTGATAACACACTATAGCCCGAACCACCCTATGAAGGAGTCGGCCAATGCGCCTAGGAAAAACTACGGTATGTCGTTGGAGATGCAAAGGGATGTCGTCCACCCTCATAGCAGGGATACAGTGGGTTAAACCCTATAGATTCCTCTCTATCTCCTGGACCCCTCCCGCCTCATCCTCATCTTCTTCCTCGTCCGGAGCGGCTTGGTGATCAACACCACCTCGGCATAATGGTGAGTACCCTGCTGGTCTCTGTGGTCCATGATCTGCGACATGCACACGTACATATATTAAAAGTCTGTTACACATTCTAAAAAACAATAAAAATTATATATTCAAAAAAGAAAAAAAATATATCCATGAAGGTCATACCTGAATTTTGCCAATCCTCATCTTTCGGCAGTGCCAAGTCTATTTCCTCACGGAAGTCCACACCTGCATAGGGGTAGTCATTAATCATCACAATCTGTTCCTCAAGCCATGAGAAGAAATCCTCACCGAAAGCCAAACGTTGTGCCCCCCCAAGGCGTCCTGCATATTCACTCCATTGAGCCATCCATGGATCGGTGGGAGGACGGGGGGGCATGGCTATCTGTGGGCGCAACAACGGCACCCTCTCCAAAAAGAAGGTGACTAAGATGCTCCCGTACCCAAATTGAGAATTATCTCCGAGCCTGCACTTGTTCACTTGCTCTTTGAGGTTGGTCAATACTGCCTCACACCAGTTGAATACTGTTCCTTCCATACAATCTACTGCAAGATTCATCTTCGTACGAGACGCCTGATGGGGACCCGTGCTTCCTGCTGCACATGTGATGGTGAACAACACGGTTTTTAAAGGAAGTTCTACAATGTCTTTTATGACCACCTTGCCGCTTTTCTTCCCCGAACCTTGACGGCAATAATGAGAAATCAAAGAATCCGTGCTCGCCTCCGAGGCTGTGAACCCAGTAAAACTCACCCAGGCTCCTCTTTTTGAGAGGCCCATGAGGAAATAGATGTCCTCGAGTTCAATCTCGAGGGTGTGTTCTCCTACTTGGAAATCCTGAATGTCAGGGTCCCACATTTGAATAATGTGGGTGAGAATTTTTTCCTGCTTACAGATGCCTTTGGTCTTGAAGAATTTCAACAAACCACATTCCCGCAGTGCAGTCACAGTCCTTTGGTCATTTTCGGCCAACAAATCATCCACCTCATGCTCTCTTTCTTTCCAATGGACCATTTTGCTCCAAACAAGTTTCAAACACCTGCAAAAGGTCATAGGAAACACTCATTAATCATTTAACAACTTGATCTCAGCTAAAAATTTGAGAAAAAATAATTTTTTCATCTTAAAATTCGCCTCTATCACGCCTAGGGGAAATTTGACTACGCGGTACTGCACAGTACCGCACCCAGGTTTAACCTTACAGTGCGGTACTGTTGCACAGTACCGCGCCTCCCGATATAGCGCCTGCGCGGTATTGTGAAGGGAAAAAATTGCCTAATAGGGATTGCCCAAAAAATTATTTTTCCCTACTTAAAACAAGTTATTCATACATGCAATGAAAGAGGGGCTTGAAAGCTCTTACCTGGCACAAACGGCTGTTGAAACGGTGCCCCGAATCTCCAGATATGAACTCTTGAAGTTTTTGCTCCTCAAATGGGTAAAATCTCCTCTTTTGGTAAATGCACAAGTGAAATGGTAACTTTCCATATTTACCCATCCTTTATATAGTTTTTTTCACTTATTTTTTACTCATTATTTTATCTGGTTAAAATAAAACCCATTTCACATTACTAATATCTGGTTTCATGAGCATTTGTTGACAGGGTCTCTTTTAAAAAAAAATCACATTGGCGTTCATTTATTGTTCGACCTTCATTTTGAGCCTACTTTATCTTTTTCGTGCTCTGGATTAAAACTTGAAAAAGATTCCAAGCGCTTCTACACCCATGTCGTGCTTGTCAAACTTAAGTAAATGGTGTCGAGCTTGGTCAGCTTTACTCATGCTCGTTAAATGATGAGGAAAGTATTATCCTGGTTGTATTTTATTCTCTTTTCGGACCAAAATAATTAAAAATTACGAAAAAGACCATTGGAGTCCATAGTTAAGCTCTTTTCAGACTCCCTAAAATTGAAAAGATTGCCAAGTGATATTGACTCTTTCACACTTGTAAAAGTATTTGAAAGGTCGTCTATTCGGTGATAGGTTACCCCTTTTTCGGCCCGTCTAGACTATTTACGAGAAAGGTATACCTTGATCAATTTTTGGCTGGGAGAGTTCTCTCGGGAATTGTTTTACACTTTTTCAGGATCGAGGGACTAAAATTACGAAAAAGTACACTTTGGAGCCTCCTTTAGGTTTTTCAGGCTCTCTAAATGTGAAAAACTACCGAGTTTTCCTTCCTTGGACTCATTAAAATTTAACATCGAAGGACCCACTTTGGGATGAACCCCTCCATTCTGAGGTTCGTAAAACATGTGAGATTGGACTCGTCAATGAGATGAGCTATACCGAGCATCTGTTATCCTCTTCAAGCTCGAAAAACAACAAAGAGGTACTCGTCTATCATGTCGGGGGAATATGGGGAACAAGTCAAGTTTGTTTTGGCAGCTTGTCAGTCGTTACCTTTGAAAATGGCATGTGTCCGTCCCTTGTCTATGTTGGGTATCTATTTTCGCTGAGTTATGGTCATCATCCTGATCATCTCTCTGGACACGAGTCTACTCGTTCGGTGTCTATCCTCTTCTATTAATAACCCCTGCTGCCAAGTCCTGTTACATGCCGTTTCATGTTCAAAGGATTGCATTGTTCAGAGTCATTCATTGTGTCAGACCTCCGCTATGTCAGTATATACTTCATTGTTTCATCATCCTATACTATCTTTTGTTCCGATTTCGTGTCGATGATGTGGGAATCATTATGGCCCACCTTCGACGAGTCTATTTCTGTCGATGCCAAATCACTATCCGGGAATTGGACTTAGGGATCAACCATTAGTACCTTGGTACCTGCATGCCTCAATGGCAGGTTTCCTCGTGTTCGACACTAGGTTTACATCATTAACCTATGATCAAACGATCTCTCGAATGTTCGACATCAACTCATTCATTCGCATTTCGTTGAGATGTACTATAGATACCTTGGGGGTCATCGTCATCATTGGTGATTTCCCTTGCATTTGTTAACGGTTCACATCATTGACCGATAATCAAATGGTTTGTACCATGTTCGACTTCAACACTTTGCAATCACATAGATAGATTCGTATCATTTGCGATTGGGTAGAAGACCCTGGGCGCACCTTTATACCTTAATTGCGTCTAGGTTGCGGTGGAGATGTCCTTTGTATTATCACACAGATCCACTTTTTGTATTGGTCATGGCTGTGTCATTACTGTCTCATGGATCTACGATTGTTCATAGTAGCCATGATTTGTCTACAGTCTATGTCATCTCAGTACTCATGGATCTGCAATGTATTGGTCGGCAACCATGCTTTGAGTCAATTGTTTCCAAGCATGGGGATGCCCTCCTCGGTGGTATATCTAACATTTTGTTTCTGTTTCAGCTCCTTGTCGCTCTCCTCGATGCTATCTCCGCATAGTATTTGTAAAGTCTTTCGGCCATCAGTCCCTTCTGACCTCACACTTTAGGGTTCATCTGTTATACCTCCATATTTCACAGTGTCACATCTTCACCACACAAATAGTTGACGACACTTCCCCTACTGCTTAAAACACCCAGAAGAGAAAAATGATGAGTGATCCCTGAAGACAAGCCCATTTTGTCAAGAATCAACCCAGCTGAGATTTCATATACCTACACTACCACGCCTTGCTCCAACTTAGGTGTGCGGTAGTCTACACTACCGTGCTATGCTCTTTCTCTACCATGCGGTACTACCACGTTATGTTGTGTTTGAGGGGCGCGGTACTCCTTTTTTAGTCATTTTTCCATGGCTTGTGGGATCTTGATTTTTGAGGATTGGTGTCCCTGATTCGATCCTAACTCACTTTCTGTGATTATTAGGCCTGATCCACTAAACTCTCCCAAGATCCACCCTTCTCTCTTGTTGGTTAACCCTACCACACACTATAAGAGAGAGGCATTCCATGAGCAAAGGGGAGGACTCTTGGAGACATCAAAGTTATGATCTTGAATCTTTGTGGAGATAGCTAGAGGAGGAAGCACTTGGAGCTGGGAGTTGGCTTGGATATCAAGCAACCATTGTAAGTGACTTCAAGTTGGTAATAGAACATAACTTGTCTTGTTTACCAAATCACATGTGTTGATTTTGTTTCAATGATATGATTTGTATCTATTGTATATTTAGATCCTAACTCATATTTCAAGTTTCTAGAGAATCGTATATGCTTGTATCTTGGTTTCATTTTGACAGGCTCATTCGCAAGGAATTGGAAATTGGAGCAACCATAAAGACAAGCAATTGGATTGAAGGTCAGTTAGATCTCTTCTGTTCCTTCCAGCAGTTTAATCTTGAAATGTCTGTTTAGATCTAGGAATTCAAGGTAGCATTTGTTTAGTTTTGTCTTAGTTTAGAGTCAGTTAAAGTCTACTTTAATCTAAGAGAATTTCTACCTATCCATAGCGAGAAAATTCTACATACACCTCATGCATGTAGCATCTAAGTAGTATGTGTGAATATAGCAAAATGGCATAGAGTGTGAATCATGATACATATATGAAATGAAATACAAAGACATCGAGGCTCTAAATAGCTTCTATAGGCCAGAACAAATCATGCTACAACAAATAACTACATATCATCAAAAGCATTGGTTACACAAGGATCATTATCGTTATCATCACTCTCAACCTCCTTGTCTAGACTTTGCTTCTACCTTGATCCTCCATGGACAGTCAACACCGTCCAATTTTGATGACATTGCCTAATCCAAGCCTTAAAATATGGTAGACAAAGCTTAACATGCCTAATCAATGATTTTGGCTTGTGGGAAGGACATTTTTGCTAAAATCATGACAAAGGAATTCAACAATCAACACCATGAACATTAGGGTACATATAGGGCTTGGTGCTCTTGATTAAATTCCAATTCCATACTCCCATACATGACAGAATCCAATAGAAACACTACAATCCTGTCCATCCTGAAATCTTGAAAACTATTGAGTCTGCTGAATTCTGAAAGGGAAATGAAATTCTAATTTCTCCATATGAAGTTCAATGAGGTTGGAACCACTCTCAAACATCTTGGAACAATTAATGGTAATGTCCTTAAAAAATGGGACACTCCCATGCTCCCTTTTTACCAAATTCCATCGTTTTGAACTCCCTCTCCCTAGTAATTATTCATAATATTTAATGTCTCCTTTTTAATTGAATGTAAAAAAGATAAATTTAATATTATGATTAACTACTAGGGAGAGGGGGAATTTATTATTACCATAAATTACTAGGGAGAGGGGGGATTTGATATTACCAATAATTACTAGGGAGAGGGGGTTCGAAACAACAGATTTTGGTAAAATGGGAGCGTGGGAGTGTCTCATGTTTTGAGGGAGAAGTTCCCTATTGTGTTTCCTTGCATCCATTCTAAAAGGGCACATGGGGAAACATCCCCCTTGGAACACCCATGTCCTGGGAGCATGGGGAGCATGGGGATCATGTACCCTAACCTTGGTAAATAATTTGAGATGTTGAGGCCACTTTATGTTTAGATCCACTTTAACAAAAACTCTTGGGTTTGAACACGGTTGTCATCACTAATTAGTACCTTGCAAACATATCAACAAAGGGCCTCATGTCAGCTGAAGATGGCATACTCAATCTAGAGGGAATATTCTGCTTGATTAATGTTCTTTGAAGTTTGGATTGAAGTCATGTCTCCAAGACTGGATATAGGGCAATGGACTAGCTATTGTTCATGTACCAAACTACAAATCATACCCGACAACCATCTCAGAATTAAAAGGAAAGCAGATTTATCAAGAACCAATCCCCTTGGATGAGTTCAATGAGATCCCTTTAATCTATCAGTTCATAATGCATAATTAACTAAAGGCTTCTTCATCGAACATTCTTCAAAGGAAATATAATATGACTCTTCCTTGCTCCAAGTACTTCCATTGTTCTGTATGTTCAACAATATCATCAAAAAGGAAACTGGTGCTCTCATCCTCCTCTCCATGAGATGCTTCCTCAGGGTCCACGGGATCCATTATTAGGCTAATATTCTCTTCATCATCAGCTACTATCTCTTCTACTGTGTTTCTTTAGGAAATCACTATGAAAATTGTATTTTGAATGCCCTAATAGCATTGACTTGATATTCAACAGACCTTGCTTCATTGTTGCTCAGTTGAGCCCCATTGGATCCAACAAACCAATTATTTACAAGGTATGCATTGTTCTGCATAGGTGTATTCCCTACACTTGAGAGTAACCTAGATCTAGCAGAGGGATTACTCTCCACTGATTCAAACACAACCACTAAACTTGTGCTGTTGGGCATGCTAACTTCTTCATGATTTACAGATTCACATATATTCTACAGCACACATACACAGCCCAAGTGTGAGATATTATGCCATGATATGATATAGAAGTGATGATGACATATTGCATATACATAGTCTTGAAGATAACTCTTCCCAAGCAAGCAAATAGTCCTAGAATGTTGAATATTATTGAGGCAGCCTAAGGGTCATAGATGGAAGATGACTCCTTGGACATAAATGCACAGGTGTAGCTCTTGTGTTGATCCAAAAGATCTTTTACACCAGTTGGAAGTAAAATTGGAACATGTTCAAACATCCACAAAGTTTTGAAGATGGTGAACAGTTGAAGCAGTCTAATGACAAACACTGATTGACCAAGTGAGTAGATCAGATTGACATAACATAATTATACTTGACAGATCAGTTTTGGTAAGGTTGAATTGCACAAGTTCAGATTTGTTACTTTTAGCAAAAGAATTGTTGAAAAAAATTCCTTTCATCCTGATTTGACAAGAAGTTTGAAGTAGCATATTTGATAGGGGGAGTGTGTTTATTAAAAACTTGAAGATGAGAAGACTTAAATGAACATTACGATGAAAAGTTAAAGGTTTGAAGAATGATGATGATGCATGCTTACCTTTTATGAATTTACTGAACTTCAGCATATCAGTTAGGGGGAGCATTTATGTGATGATCATCAAAACGTTGAGGCATATATATTTATGCTTTGAAATGGTGCTCTGCTATGATTCAACGATTGCCATTTAGGCTTTTTGTTTTTCATTTAACACTTCTAGGTATCGTTGCAATATCGACGGATTCCTGCCACGAAAGTTAATGATATTTAAACGAACTACTATGGAACCAAAGAAAAATTTTAACCGCACATGATGAACCTGCCATGAATTTTCGTGGATACAGAGACGAAGTTTCGAGGAACTATAGAAATGTTTCCACGCAGATACTGAACCTGCCATGAAAGTTAGTGAATCTAATCGTCTCTATTGTGACAAACATTCATGGAGCTGTATAAGATGTTACCACGCAGATGCCGAACTTGCCACGAACATTCGTTTCTATAGTGACGAACCTCCAATTTAAGTTCGTCTCTATAGACACGAAAGTTCATGGCAAGTAAAGCATTTGCATGGAAACATATACATGAGGGGCATTGATATATTAACAAAACTTCATGGAAGAATTCATTTTCCAAAGATCTGACGACTGTTGCGAAGGTGACACGTGGCCACTGAGAAACGTTACTATTTCCACTACGGGGAATCTTCATCCCTATATCCACGAAGTTGGTTCCACGAAAAAATGAACCCCATATCGTTGCAATAGAGACTAAAAATCGTGGCTATTACAACGAAAAAACGTGGCAATTTTGGCCATATGTAGTAGTGTGGTGATTACTGTGCAAATTAATGTCATGTGATATAATGAATACACACTAGATGCACAAATAGACACAGGAGTCATGAATTTTTTTGCTAAGATGGAAGTTATCCCAAGGTATTATTGGCATCCAATAAACTTTCATTTCATGACTATAAATATATCAATGGTTCCAATCAAAGGATATGCCCTTAATTTTCCTATCATGATTAATGGCCATAATACTTTTGTAAATTGGTATTGTTTTGTTAAAGGTGTTGATATATTGTTTGGTTAAGATTTTGTTGGCTATCATCTTCCTTTCTTGATAGGAAAAGATAGCATCACCTTTCATACAAGTGGCTAAGAAATTACAATCCCTAGCAAAAACACTTATGAATGCCATGTACCTAGTAATATTAAATATATTGTTGAAAAATATGTAGAAAATCCTATCGAGATCAATAATATTTCCAGACATGCAACAAAACACGACCAAAAAGTACTTCAAGACACCAAAGATAAAATCACTAAGGATTGTACTTCTACGTTCTAATTTCCTATATTTTGGTGTGCCAATAGTCATCTTTTGATGGGGAATGCTGGGTTTGGAATTGTTATGTATATTCTATGTTTCTTCTTGAGTCTTCATTAATGGCTACTGAATGATGACTTGGGTATCATGCAATACTTTTTTATCATACCCACAACAAGCAGCATGTGCCTTTCCACAAAATAGACAACCATTTTTTAGTATTTTACTAATGGCATTCTTCAACAAATCTATCAAAGAGACAAGAAAATGTATTGACAAGAAGTTACCCATGAAGCAAACGTGCTTGCATCTTGTTCCTCGTGTCCAAGTGAACCTGGCATCGTTTTGGGGCATGTATTGGATCTGGCCAAATGTACCAAACACAAAATATGTTAAGTTACCTATATATATGTTAAATTAAGAGTTGATAATACATAAACACATGAGATAGAAAATATGTTAAGTTACCTATATTCACATATTGACATCCAACCTTGGATAATCCAGTGGAGATCATTGCATCAGCTTTATCATGCAAATTCATAAGAAAGAACTGAATTTAATATTATATTCTGACTGCAATAATTATTTATATGTACAAGCCAAAACCTTTTCTAAAGCTGACTATTTACAAGCGAGATAAGGAATCTACCTATTCCAATCCCATGTGCATTGTTCCTAGAAGTACGACCCATGAACACCTAAAAAGATGAAGGTTTCCAATTCAGAATTTGGATACGCTCAAAAAATATTTCACAAAAACTAGTGAACATTAGAAAACATTTATCTCTAGTCTTCCACAAACCTTATTTTAAATAGTAGACATCTGTGAGTAGCATAATTCAATAGACACAGTAAATACTCCAGGACTATTGTATTGCAAGCTTCCAAACTGAGAAAGTATTCATGTGCAGCCTTTCTCTCCTGTGTAGCAAAACTTTTACCTAACAACCGAACAAGTTCAACATCTACTTTTACAGTTACCTCAATATTTGGATTCCAAACTTGTCTATAAGGCAAGCACCCAACAAGAAAAAGAAAACATCAGAAACACTACCACAACATGATATACAAAACACCAATATGCTAAAGGATATCACCTTATGTTATTTGGAGTGGGATAGATCCCACTCCTAGAATTGGATATGTGGCATAATCACTAAGTTTCACATGCATACTTACCTCCTGTAACCAAGCACTCCAAATGTACAACCAGTAAGTTCTTAACACAGCTCTTTGGTATATTCATAAATGCCATATCAACTGATTATAATTGCTTACAATGACAAGCAAACTAAAACGATAAACTAATATTCAGTAGCATGTAATAAAATAAACATGTACATCATATAACAGAAATAGAGATATAGTTGAAGATACCAACCAGCTGGGTGTGAAACCATTATTGAAAATATACTCAGAAGTGTTACTTTCAACAAAGACTGATTGTGCCTCGGAGAGGCCAGTCTTATCTAGGAACCAGCTGACCCTACAAGAGGGTGTGTACAAACCAGAGAGAGAGAGAAATGACTGGAGTTGATTAGGTCAATGAGAATCAAGCACAGTACATAACTCAACATAAATTAAGTCACAAAAATTCTAAACTTCGACAAAGTGAAGTACTATATAAGACCAAAACTTCAACAAGGTGGTATAAAAAAAATGGAGGGTAAATGACCGCATTAACCACAAGTCTTAGGGAAGGTACCACAAGTCCAATAATAAATCAATCAAGGTGGGGAAGGTACAACAAGTATTTAATAACTCAATAAGTAACAGGTAATAAAATAAACATATTGATCATATAACAATAAGAGAGTTATAGTTGAAGATCTCCATGTCAACATTAAACCAAAAATAAGATCTGAAGTGTGGGTACAAATATAAACAATGGTCATAAAATAAGAAAAATATAAACAACGGTCATAACATAGGTGTGGGTAGTAGAATACCCATGACCCTTAGAACCAAGGGTATGATCCAAATTTCGCCAAACAACCATAGGACTCTATAAGAGCAAAACTTCAACAAGGTGTTTTTTAGAAAGTTACTCAAGGACTCAACAAGGTGGTTTTTAAAAAGTTACTACAAATGTTGGCAAACAACCATAGGACTCTATAAGAGCAAAAATTCAACAAGGTGGTTTTTAAAAATTTAAGAGACCAATCATAGCTCAATCAAGGTGGGGAAGGTACAACCATTCATGTCTCTCTCAAATGTACAGACGTTCCATATAACCTAAAATTTCATCATCACAGTATAAGGAAGGGTGGTGGGATGCCAAATAAAAATATCCATCATTTCTCTCTATTCAATTCTGATAGCATCACATAACAGTTAAGTACCTTATACTATAAAAATTAAAAGCCACCTATTTAACCTTTAAATTTAGGAATATGGTCTACAAAAGAAAAATTTCATCACAATTACCATCCAAATTTTTGACTAGTGCCAAAGCAACAGTAAAAGATTTAATAACATAATTTTGATCTCTATCAACTTTAGCACTCCTCTTTGGTCCCTATGCTGAAGTTGGTACTTGAGATGTAAAGTTAAGTACAAACCTCAAACATGTCTACACATTCCACATACTACAACAATTAAGCACACATATGATGAAAGAAAGGTACAATAACATAACAATTCTATAGCTGAATGATAAAACGGTACTATTTCTGAATAGTGCTAAAGCAACAGTAAACCATTTTATAACATAATTTTCATCTCTTTCAGTAGCATGTCATAAAATAAACATATTTATCATATAACAATAAGAGAGGTATAGTTGAAGATCTCATTTAACCAAAAATCAGATCTGAAGTGTGGTACTATTTCTGAATAGTGCTAAAGCAACAGTACAAGATTTTACAACATAAATTTTGATCTCTATCAACTTCAGCACTCCTCTGTGGTCCCTGTGCTGAAGTTGGTCCTCGAGATGTAAATTTGAGTACACACCTCAAACATGTTTACACAGTCCTCATACTAAAACAATTCAGCACACAGATGAAAGAAAGGTACAGTAACATAACAATTCTACAGCTGAATGATAAAACGGTACTATTTCTGAACAATGCTAAAGCAATAGTAAAATATTTTATAACATAATTTTCATATCTTTCAGTAATGTGTAATAAATTAAACATATCGATCATATAATGATAACAGAGGTATAGTTGAAGATCTCCACGTCAACATTTAACCAAAAATCAAATCTGAAGTGTGGTACTATTTCTGAATAGTGCTAAAGCAATAGTACAAGATTTTACAACATAAATTTGATCTCTATCAACTTCAACACTCCTCTCTGGTCCCTGTGTTGAAATTGGTCCTCGAGATGTAATGGGAAGTAATCAAATTATAAAGAGTGATGATGATCGAAGTCATGATGAACATATCTAATATATCTAATATAAACAGAATCAATGTTTCAGACTTGTGATGACATTTAAATTTAAAACTCAAATTCTAAGAAAATAAAAGATATAAATGGGAAAATTCCTTAGAGCATCAAATTAAAGATAAGTACCTCATAACTATACCAAATAAAAGTAATCTATGTAGCATACTAACAATGTTTCATACTAACTACATCGACATCCATCAAAATACAAATCATGAATTTATGTTGCATCTACTTTTTCGTTGTTTTATGTTTCTTTGCATGTAAAAAACTTGCGAGTGGGGTATCACAATCATCCAATGGCACAGTATTTACTGCGATATCTCCTATTATTGTTTTTGTTTCCTTTCCCTCATTTATGCCACTTCTTGTACGTCGCTGAGAAAGGCGTGGAGGCAGTTCTGTAGGGGTGTGAACTACAACAATGGAAATGAGCATATATATATGACGTAGAACTATTATTGAAATAAATATTTCATTTTTTTAATTTAAATTACAATATTTTTCTTTACCAGTCACTGTAGATGTGACAACTGGGGTGTTAATTGGAGGTATAGTTGCTTCCTCTTGCAGTTCATGCTCTTGAGCTGCATGGTCTTTCATTGAAAGAAGAAAATTTATAAGTATACGTCATGAAATTTATATATCTAATCACAATAGATATTTCTATTTCCAAAGCATACATACCAGAATGGACACTATGCTCCACACTATCATGGGACATGTGCACCCTAACATCAACTGGTACTTGTTTTGTAACGCTAGATTCACTGTTGCGGTTGCATTGCTGCTTGAAAACAAACATAAATTTTTAGTTATGGCTAATATAATCAGAAGTACTGAATAGACTATAATAGTATACTACCATTAGTGATATACCTACATTTGCGTCATTGGGGAGATTGGAGTCTGCCCCAAGATTTTCCGATATTCAACCACACTTTTAAAACCAAACTTGAAACCAAGCTTTAGGTCTTCCTCGGTGGAAGCAGCTTGGAACGTATTTCCCTGCAATGCATGATAACACATTTCGAAATTTCCAATATCAAAATACGATATCTGTTCGGTATTGTTAAATAAATATTCCCAACAATTAATCATTTAATACTTACGATTCTTGCTCTTAGTTTTCTATAGCCACCCTGGCCCAGTCTATGTTGCTCGTGCTTTTCCATTCTAGCCTTGGTTGCTTTGGAGGTGTCAGGTAGCCTATATATGAAAATTTTGAAAACCTTAGATATCAAAAATCTTACTTAGAACAAAAAAGAAAAAAAAATTGAGCTTATTTCAGTAAAAAGATGATATATGTTGTACCTTGCTTTACCGGGCCGTGGTTGTTTTCCTTGTCTTTTAAGCAAGTTCTCCTTTGCATCATCTATGAGTGCCTTCCACTCTTTCTTCGGAACCATGGGAGGGCACTCATGCTTGAGGTCAGCTTGCAATGTTTCCCTATATTGGGCCCTGGTATATTTCAAATTCTCACCGGCTAACCTTGCAACAACCTTCTTGTTGAAAGTTTTGTTGAACAAGTTGACCATGTGGACCATCAATTCATCTCTCTTATTGCTATCTTGACTATTCCACCGTGTACGAATGGTGGGGCCAAACAGCTCCAAGGCTTTGTCATTCAAATGCCTGTAGAATACATTGTTTCCTGCAAATTAAATATGTAATCCATTAATTTAAAATAATTTCAACGTATGACTATTTCAATTTAATGATTAAAATGAATAATTTAATTAATAAATACCAGCAATATTTTGGATCTTGATAGGAACACAAGATTCATCCACCAGAAAGGTGAGATCGAGTGATCTGGTGCTTTTAACTCATCCTGCTCCAGAAAAAGTATCCTGGTTGTCTACAGTACGTTCATCTCCAGAGTCATGTGGAGTGATAGGCTCTGTCTCATCATGTTGAGGCATAGCATCAGGCTCTAGCATGGCATCATGCTATCTCTCATCAATGCCGTCATCAATGGATTCGAGGCCAACCGCGGGAGTGCCAAAAAGCCTCATTGGTACATTGCTTCTTTTTTGCTTCATTGGACCATCACTGCTACCTATACCTGTCGGGGAATGTTCTGTAGTCACGGGTTTTAAAAAATCCTAAAAACAATAAACTTTACTTTATTAGATCACTTGGAAAAATAAAAAACATAATATCAGATATGAAATCACAACATAACTTAAAAAAATTGTGAAGATGCCACTTACCCCATAAGATTGTATTTGATCTTGTAGCTCTAGAATCCTTGCCCTGTCCTCCTGTGTCAACGACCTTTTGCGAGCCAAGGCAAGCATTTCTATGTTTTCCTTTTTCAAGGCTGTTCTAAAAGTGCACAGTGGGCCAGTGGAATAGAAAATTTCTTCCTCAAACCCCTCATCACCCAGATCGTGTGCACGTGACTAAATTCATCAAACAATAAATTAAATTAAGCAATATAATTTTAACATCATTCAAATATTGATATTGTAATGAAGATTAAGTCACTATTATGCACTAACACTTACCTCGCGCAATGTTATGGCCGATGAGTGTCCACGATGAACCGTCGTCATGGAAGCAGCAGGTGCCTTTCCACGGTCCTGAATGAACTAGTAATCCATCATAATGTCATAAAAATGAACCAGTAGTCCATCATAAGCTCCGAAAAATGTGATTGTCAATAGTGGACATTGAATGTTAACATACTAAATCGAAAAATTTAGTTATTTTACTAAACAATTACCTGACGGGCCACAGAGTGTGACCTTCCACGCTCACCCTTGACCATGGAAGCAGTAGGTGCCTTTCCAATGGTGCCACACCGACACAATCAATAAATAAATAAGTGTTTACCTCATACTAAATAATTGTAACATAAAGAAAAATGAGATATTGGATTAATATTAATTTTTACCTTAGAAGTGGAAGATACATGTTCTGCTCCATGGCCATGAGCAGACTCCTGCCACAGTTTAATAAGCATGCTTTCATATGGAAATATTAACAATAAGCACTGAAAAAACGAATGCTAATAGCAAAAATCGGAACATCTTGTTGTACTCATATTTATTTACTATATTTAACATTTACCTGATGAGGCATAGTTTCTGACCTTCCATGGTCACCCTGGACCGTGGAATAAGCATGTGCCTTTCCACTGCTGTCACCCTAAACAAATGTCAATAGTCAATAAATGCATCATAAACAAAAATGAGATATTCATAGTAGTGTAATCACCATGTAATCACACGAAAATATTCATAATAAGCATGAATAAAGCGAATGACAACAGTGGAAATCGAATGTTAACAAAAAAAAAAAAAAATTCAGTTATTGTAGTCATGTTTAGATACTACATTTAGAATTTACCTGATGAGGCATAGTTTCTGACGGTCCACAATTCCCCTGGACCGCAGAAGCCACATCTATTCTATTTGAGTTGTAATCGATCAACAACTCTTCTCCTGCAAGTATTATTTTTATTGCACATACAAATATACGATGATGTTCGCGTGCCTCGAATTCGCAATATGGTAGCTTATTTGTTGTCACTGGTCGTGTACTATTTATAAAGCCAACAACATTTCCGGACACTTTTGGTCTCCCATCAATATACATAGTCTCCCCTTTGTTTTTATTGTTTTATGCTATTTGAATATAATTTGCGGCAACTTCGTATCTCTGCATACTTTGAGTATATTGGACCAAGATCAACCAATTATTGTATCTGTATAGTGGTCCTACATACTCCATCAATTCAGTTACAGTGCCATAGCGGACCTTTATTCCATCCATGGAAAATAGCCCCAATCCATGTAAGGACGAAGGAAGGATGCGATACATCCTCCCATTGATGAAGAAATCTGTGTCCACTTGAGGTAGCATATTAGGTACCCATCGTTGCACTAGATGTTTATACCTCAATGGCAAATCAATGTCTCCTATTCTCTCAGCATCATAATTACATGACCCACCGTTGGCAATAAAATATTTCATGCATCTATGAAATCTTTTCCTTATCTTTTCTGATCTAGTTGATATAAAACCGGTAGATCTAGTACAACTCGTCTCACTTTCAACCTCTCCAAGTATATCTTCATCATCACTTGAGGAATATAGATCTAACAGATACCTATTTGGTGGTACCTACACTCGATAAAAGAAGAATAAACAAGATAGTGCCTTCTCTCTTCTTTGAAAGTACACATTTACTTGGTTAAACCCATTTACTTCCCTCAAATCTAAGGCTTAGGAGGGACATGTCGAACCCTAGTGGATGTAGTGTTACAAATCTCAGCTGAATTGTTTGGTACTGGGAGGACGATTTTTTTGGTATTTGCATATTTTTGGCATCCTACCCTTCATTTTTAAAATTTGCATGCTTTTATTTTATGCTAATGCATATGAAAACTATTTCTTAGTGAACTCATTGGCAAAATCACTCAACTAAGAAACATTAATTGACTATATCATCCCAACAAACCATAACTACAATGAGAGGGTCCACTCTGGAGTACATTGCAGCAGTGTTCGTAAATGTTTCATGTCAATACATCTTAACCAAATAATCAGTAAAATACTACAACAAAGAACGCAAAATACATCAACTAACTTAGGTGAAATATTACACCTTAGGCATGTTGCAAATTTAAAATTCATGCAAATTGGCACTCAAATGGCCATGAGAAATTTGATTTTCAAAGACTATTTTCAAACATTATGTGTATATCTAAATACATGTTTTATATACATATATACATATATTAAAAATATATTTAAATTTAAAAATATAGACATATAGATCCAATAAAATTTAGAAACTAGAACATTTACAAATATTCAATAGAAATTGGAATCAAAACACATTATCTTGATTTGATTTGTCATACACATCTGAGCCTAATTTGCATATCAGACACAACACTTAGTGACTTAGGCATAACTCACGATAGCTGGAAAATCACAAGCTATGAAGCAAGAGAGATGAACATTGAGGTGAAGATACCTATTCATATATGCTCCCATGGTTTAATTTCCACAAATTTCTCTCTTAACTATTTATGGTAAATTCACTTGCTCCTAAAGCTGTAAAAAAAGATGTGGATGGGTTTTCTAATGAAAAATAGGCTCCTGTAATAGCTAGCAGAATGTACTTTCATACTCAACCACACTTCTCTCTGCTGTCCCTTACCTATTCAACTCCTAAAATTGGTTTTCACCAATCCTACAATGGAAAGAAGTAGGGTTTGCTCAAATATTAAAAAACCAACAATTAGCAATAATCTTGTGTAAGCTATCACTAATTCACGAGTCTAAAATGTGATTTTTCCTTTTTATTTATTCTAAAATGATTTCTTTGGCATCCCATGCCACCTTTGGATAATGGAAGGAAATGAACATGCCCTATACCTCACATCTGGGTAGTTCTGGGCCCTATAATGACAAGCTACAATAGTGCACCTTCTAGCAGCCTCATCATTTAGTTCTGGGCCAGTTTTGTGGATGGGAGGTAGTTTTGGGCGCAAATTAAGACTATCCATGTCTTCTTACAACGGATGCTTTCAAAATTTGAGGTAAGGAAAGGCTAAGTGAAGAAATCATGGGTGTGTTGAGTGGAGTTTGGACCTCATAGCAACAGTAAACCTACAATGATGGGTTGATATGGGAAACAAAAACACCTTTTTGGTATCTTTGGGGGGGATTTGTGCACCATGGGAGGCCTCTTGGATCAATAAGAAAAGCCTTTGCTAGTCTCGGATACTTTGAGGCCTCTGGTTTCTTTGGTTTATAAAACTAACATGTTCATCATAGGACCGTTTGTGATTTAGAGTGGGTGTTAGAGAAGTCTCTAACAAAGTTAAAACCTACTAACAATAGAAAATTTGAACCCCAAATTCAGTGAATGTTGCAATGTGCTTGTGGTTACCCCTGATCTAACACCATTTATATAAAATGGATAACAAAAACTTTACAGATATGAATAAGTATGAACGTTTTCATCGGATTTGCTCTGGCTACAACAAACTCCTGCAATATGTAGTAATTGGGCATCATGCCTTCCAATACAAACTTTTAGCACAAGTGACCCTCATAATCACAAGTCAGCTAAGTGGTTATCATCTATTGCTAGTTGGATAGTGGGTTGACTTTGGGGGTTTGGAACTGTTTCATGCTATAGAACTAGATAGCATCAGCGATTGAGGACTTTGAATTGA
Source organism: Larix kaempferi (assembly GCA_027924585.1). Lineage (NCBI taxonomy): Eukaryota > Viridiplantae > Streptophyta > Pinopsida > Pinales > Pinaceae > Larix > Larix kaempferi. The sequence continues at coordinate 537,245 of BSBM01001936.1, forward strand.
GTGTACCAAGGATGATTTCCTCCTGAATGTTATTATTTAATTATTTATCCTAGTGGTATCAATGAGCTTTTTAATTGACTGTTATTAAGGTTTTTATGCCTCCAAATAGCTACAAAATATGCCAAATAAAGGGAGCACTCTAGTCTCCCAGGAAAGCAAACAACCGAAGGATGCCACCTCAGCACCTGATAGTCAAAATCATAGAGGTCATTGACACCACTAGGCTAAATAATTAAATAACAACATTCGGGACCAATGTGTTAGTTGCAATTAAATGTGTGGGGAATGTTATGTAAGACCCGCAAACAACCGTTATACACCACATGTGCTTGATGCAAACATTCAAATCCTTGACAATTTAAGCCTTAACGCAAGTGAAATCAACAAGAGATATAAGTCTTGGAAACAACCAAACCATGACTACAATGACTAAGATGACCTAGAATTTTACTAGGATGACCTAGTCATAAATGATAGAGTTGGTAGCTTATCCATATGTAGGCTCATTAAATCTCTCAATACACCAATTAGTGGTTTGACACATGGCGTTAAGTAAACATTACCCATATTCTCAACAATTAAATGAGGAATTTAGTGCCAAAGTAAAACTTAGAGAGGCATGTCAAAAAGTTTCAATAGTGACATTGGGGTAAAACAGGGCTTTCCACTCTCTCCCAAATTATTTTGCTTTTATATTGAAAAAATGAATAAGTGGATTGTTGAGGAGGGAGGAGGGTGAATATAGAAGGAATAATGATAAAAATCCTCCTATATGCAGATGACATCATTCTAGTTTTGAGAACCTTATATAGTCTACAAGAACACCTATTGACATTAGAATCATTCTAAATAGAAGTGAGCATGGAAGTAGACATTGATAAAACAAAGGTGGTCATATTCTCACTTGAGATTAAATCATCCCAGGCTCAAATCAGGTTAAAAAATAAACCATTATAAATCGTATAAAACTACAAATACATAGGCCTAGAGTTTAACAAAAGGTTGAATTGATAGCAATGCACAATAAAGAGACTTTAGGGAGGATGAAAGGCCACATTCATTTTTAAAGAAGATATGTAGAACAACATATATATGGAGGAGAAAAATAATCAGGGATCTTAACCATCCAGTGTCCAGTAGTGCAAGTACAACTGGGGGTTTACAAGTCCCGAGCTCATTACCTCTCAAATATCTCCTAATGAGAGTGGTTCTAGCTATAAAGTATACAAATAATTAATTTTTCAAAACCTAATTCAGTTTGTGAATTTGAGAATTATTACAATAAATTTCAATCTTATCATTAAGTTGAATTAGTCCCCCCCAATCTATACATTAGTGTGTTTTATAATGAAATAGATGTGGCTAAAATTGGATTATTGAGGGAAAGGCATATTTAAGCTTTAAAAGTGAATTGGAGGTAGGTTAACATTTTAGCTGCATTTTCAATTTTTTCTTAGTATTTTAGCTTCATTCTGTTAGGATATTCCTATACTCCATCCTAGTCCCACCAGTATTTTGATCCTTTACATTTTCAGTCATGCATGCACCTTTTAGGGTTTGCATGCATTCTAGGGTTTGCATGCATTTTGCATGCATCCCAGTCATCAGTCCAGCACCTAGCCCTCAGTGAGCCAGCCCCCAGGAGCTTCTCACTATTCAATTTTAGCCCTCCAGTTGCTTAGTGCGCCCTTCTTCCTTGATTTTAGGGAGCAACTCGCCCTTCTTCACCTACCAGTTCAGTTACACTCAGTTACACTCAGTTACACTCAGTTACATTGAGTTACACTCAGTTACACTCAGTTACATTCAGTTACAGTCAGTTACAGTCAATTACACTCAGTTACATTGAGTTACACTCAGTTACATTCAGTTACTCTTAGTTACATTGAGTTACACTTAGTTACATTGAGTTACACTCAGTTACACTCAGTTACACTTAGTTACACTGAGTTACACTTAGTTACACTGAGTTACACCTACCAGAGTTAGTTTGACTGATGGTTGACAGTTACTTGAGCATTGATGACTCCACTGATGATGATGAAGACTTCCAGTTGCACTCCGATGATCACGAGGACACCTAGTTGTGCTCCGATGACACTCCAGTGATCCTTTGATCACTCCATGAAGGCTAATTCGAATTGCCACCTTAGGCATTCGAATTCCTCATGCATTGTATTATTTATATGTCCATTTGTGATTAATAATCTAGTATGACCGAAGTATTATTGCTTCTATCTGAGTTCTACTGTACCATATTATTCTGTTGCTCATTATACTGCATGTATCACTCTTCTTCTATTTTCTTGCTTAATCATAATTATTCTCTCGTGAGATACATCATCTCTTAGATCTGCTGTGAGGATTTTCACATGGTATCAGAGCATGTTGAGAGTATTGTTTATCTACATTCTTGAGAGTTTTTTGTAGGTTATTACCAAGATTTCGAGTTCAGCAGTTGCAGCAGTTTCTGCATTTTTGCAGCAGTAGCAGTTGCAGTTATTCTATATTGTTTTTGCAAGTCTTCTACAACTTCAATGAATTTAGAAGAAATTACTCCTCTTTCTCCATTCAACTATGATGAATGGAAACCAAGAATGATAGCATATTTGAAGAGCCATGATCTCTTTGATTTCTATTTTGAAAGAGAGTTCGAATCCTCTACAAAGAAGATTAAATGGTTGAATAAAGGTGACATGCACATTGGAAGAATGAAGCTTACTATGACTGATTACATATTGTACCCGACCATCTTTGATATTGAAACTCCAAAAGAGTTATGGGCTCATCTGGATGAAAGATTCGGCAAAAAGAATGATGGATTTGGTCCTAATCCCTTCAAAAGAAACCAAGTTGATGCATTCGCTCCACCTGATGGTCTCTCAGATCATGATGCATTCGCTCCTCCTGATGGTCTCTCAGATCATGTTGCATTCGCTCCCCTTGATGATCTCTCAGATCATGAACCAGTATCATCTCATATTGAAGTTGTTGACAAAGAACTTGCAGATTCTCCGCTCATGCTCAAACTTTCTTCTCCTTCTGTGCCAGCTCACACTCTAGATATTGCAGAAGGTCCTAAATCCTCTCTTGCACCAGAGTTTGTTGGTTTGCATCATGATCACATGATTATTTCGGAGGTAACATCAGCTATTGGAGGTAATGCATTCGCTCCTCTTCAGCAAACATCTCTTATTTACTACTATATGATCATTAGCACATGCTTTCAGAAGGTTACTGAAGAATATGGCCATTGCCACCCGCTTGAGATAATTTCTCATGCATATGATAGTTTTGATCTCACCCTCGCTGGTTCAAAGGAGATCTCAAGAAACTGTTTTGAAAGTCTTAAATCTGATTTTGATTTCAAGCAAACATGTAATAGTTCTTTTTGGCATAATCTCACCCATGGTGGTTCGAAGGAGAAGACAAAGGACTATATGCACATTCAAAAATTTGATCCTACCTCAGCTAATTCGAATCACAGGTTCAAGGATCATTCTAATACTGTTGGATTTGTTCTCATCACATTCGATCTGAAGAGCAAGTACAAGCACATGCTTTTTGAGCATGATCCACTTCTTCCCAAGAAGAAGATACCTCCAGACATATGACCAAGCATCACACATGCTTGAGTTTGGAGCTTTTATTTTTTTATGTGTGCCTTACAGTCTATTTTTTGAGGAGGGGGTATGTTTCCCATGAAATTTTCCCACTTCCTTGGTTTATTGATTGTTATTATTCATTGTATTGGGTGACCTTTGGTCTTAGTTACCAGGGCCCAGGATGGATTAAGGGGGGGTGTTAGGATATTCCTATACTCCATCCTAGTCCCACCAGTATTTTGATCCTTTACATTTTCAGTCATGCATGCACATTTTAGGGTTTGCATGCATTCTAGGGTTTGCATGCATTTTGCATGCATCCCAGTCATCAGTCAAGCACCTAGCCCTCAGTGAGCCAGCCCCCAGGAGCTTCTCACTATTCAGTTTTATCCCTCCAGTTGCTTAGTGCGCCCTTCTTCCTTGATTTTAGGGAGCAACTCGCCCTTCTTCACCTACCAGTTCAGTTACACTCAGTTACAGTCAGTTACACTCAGTTACATTGAGTTACACTCAGTTACACTCAGTTACATTCAGTTACAGTCAGTTACAGTCAATTACACTCAGTTACATTGAGTTACACTCAGTTACACTCAGTTACATTCAGTTACTCTTAGTTACATTGAGTTACACTTAGTTACATTGAGTTACACTTAGTTACACTCAGTTACACTTAGTTACACTCAGTTACACTTAGTTACACTGAGTTACACCTACCAGAGTTAGTTTGACTGATGGTTGACAGTTACTTGAGCATTGATGACTCCACTGATGATGATGAAGACTTCCAGTTGCGCTCCGATGATCACGAGGACACCTAGTTGTGCTCCGATGACACTCCAGTGATCCTTTGATCACTCCATGAAGGCTAATTCGAATTGCCACCTTAGGCATTCGAATTCCTCATGCATTGTATTATTTATATGTCCATTTGTGATTAATAATTTAGTATGACCGAAGTATTATTGCTTCTATCTGAGTTCTACTGTACCATATTATTCTGTTGCTCATTATACTGCATGTATCACTCTTCTTCTATTTTCTTGCTTAATCATAATTATTCTCTCGTGAGATACATCATCTCTTAGATCTGCTGTGAGGATTTTCACACATTCAGGTTCGCTTGTTAGCCATTAACAGCATTCTCCTGTGTCAAATATTCTTTCATTAGTAACCATTGTGGTACTTTGGTGCAATTGTTTTTCCTAACTCATTGTTTCTCCATATTGTGTGCCTAGTGCCACCTGTCTATGCCAATGCATAAATCAACCTCTTATTGGTTTGTGGTTCTAGTTGGCCTTGTTTTGGGCCTTGTAGTGGTTCTCTAATGTCAAATCCATATTCATTGACACATTAAAACACGAACCTAAGCAGTGAGTGCATGACATGAGTGACTGAATGAGTGAGTTTACCAAGGCTGATTTCCTGCCGAATGTTGTTATTTAACTATTTATCCTAATGGTATCAATGACTTTTTTAATAGATTGATAAAAAGGTTTCTATTCCTCCAAATAACTACAAAATATGCGAAATAAGGGGAGCAAACTAGTCTCCCAAGCAAGCAAACGACCAAAGGATGCCACCTCAGCTTCATCATAGTCAAAATCTCTGGTGTCTATGCCCAAATCAAAGATGATAACATAAATTTATGAAAGTCTCTCTTCCTGAAAAAGGAAATTTCCATTGGTTAGCAAGAGACGCTATTATCAGCCCTTGATTTGAGACAAGGTACTCTCAAAATGGTTGATTTTGAGGCTATTATCAGCCCTTATTTGCAACCTATTGTTAACCCCATGCACAACCTCTGTCACTGCTTTCCCAAGTTATCGACATTTACACGCTGGGATGGTAGCCTTTTGGCTGGTTGTGTGCCTTTGAGTTGATGAAATATCAATGTAATTACAATTTTGTGTATCCCAATGATAGCAAAGAAGAAACCATATATTATTCCTTACTCTACTAAATACTTTGACAAATATAATTCTGATTTACAGCGTGGCACAATTCCTCTATGTATTCTCTTCCTAAAGGAAAACAACACTTAAAAGCTTCCACCAACACTCACTTGGGTAGTTTGATGTCAAATTTTTGGTAATTAGATAGAGGCCGCCAATGCCAAGCACTGAGTATTAATGATGCTTATCATAGCTCCTAAGCAATCATACAATGATCCTTATGTTTGCCACACTCTCACATATATGAAACATCACTATAATATTCATCTTTAGCAAATTTTAGCAATAAATAATGGCCCACGAAACTGTTTGAAAAGGAACATTCACATGTTACTTAAGCATAGTCAACTAGTCAACCCTTGTTTTATCCTTATCCCCCAAAAGCAAAAAAATGAGAAAGACTGATCTTGATGGTAAAGAGCATCAATCTAGCTTCTTGAAGGAAACCAAAAAAGAAAAAGTAGCTACCATCTATTCCTTTCTTAACATTTTTGTAGACAATAAACACGAATTCATAGGTAGAATCGATGGTCCCATTACGCAATCAACAAGGCTTACACCCTTAATCTTATCAGCTAAGGAATGATATTAGGGATTAGGTATTAGGAATTAGGAATTCAGAATTAGGGATAACAGGACTTTCCTCAACAAGCCATTTCAAACAGGACTGCTACCCATTGTTTTTAACCATGCCATCAACCAGTATCTACCACAACGAAAATGCAATTTGTGTACAAGGGCTACGATTTCATACAAACCCCCACACATATTATTTTAAATAGCCACATATTGGGATATCAAACCTCGGGAGCAACTCAATGCCCAGGTCACATAAAATTAAACTAAACATCTGACAGAAGTACCACCGGCATCAACGAATTCAGAATCTGGAGGGTTTCAACTTATCGATGCCATTGAGGGTCTGCGGGGCACGGCCGGAGAGAACTTCAATAGCCCAATGAAACCAACTTCAATATCCCTCCTAGCAAATCGAAATGAGTAGAATGAGGGAGTGGGTGCAACCAAAAACCAGGTGGAAGTTATATCCCAAGTTCAATGAGTACACTGTCGGATCGATGCCACCAAGATACCGTTGAAAGTGCAAAAGTGAAGGCGTTTGGATGCAGGGGTGCTGTCGAACAGAAGCACCAGGGCGTTTTTTCCAAGCTCACGGATAGGACATGCAGGTATGTGGTTTCGTTTTCATTTTGTATGCGGTAAGTGTAAAATGATATGGTTTAGATTTTAATTTAAATCTCACATTTAATTTATAATTGTTTAATTAATTTATAATTGTAATTTAAAATCATATTATACTTTTTAATTTAATAGATTAAGATTTAAGTTTTGAAATTGTTTAAGATTAAAGATTAAATATTTTTCATAAGTAATTATAGGATTTTCAATTCAGTCTAATTAGATTGGTTGTAAGATAGAATATTATCCTGCCCATCAAGCTTCCATTCTATTCTTGTAGGTGACATGTTGAGTTCATAATTCCTTCCCCATCGAGGTTCCATTCTATTCTTGTAGGTGTCAGTTTGAGTTCATAATGCCTTCATTCAATCATTTATGTAATATAAAAACTATGGATTATATTAGTTTCGAGCCATTGCATCAAACAAAAAGAAGAAATTATAGGATTTCTAGGTTGTAATTACATTGTTTCTATTTAAATTAGCATTTGGAACTCTACTAATAAAGTACAACATAAAAAAAATGCTTCGACTAAGAAATGAAAATACTCATATATTTTAATAGTGGTTAGCTATGAAAACTTAAAAGTTAAAAGAACACGTCAACCTTACCAATGTTAAAATGGTGAGTTTTAGTTATTATCATTGTAAATCCATCTTAATTCCAAATCTATCAAGCATCAAGAGGAATCAAATATTTTGAGGTGTAATTTTTTGTTTCATTTAATATGGATCTACATGTACCCATTTGGCATGCAAATATTTCAATATTCGAGGTCCATCATAGATAAGTATAGTGTGGGATGTCTTAAGAAATGGAAATGGAAGTAGTTCTCTGCATAGTGTGTCTGTCGCTAGGGTTTTCCTAGTTGCTACCCTACGTCATCGTGAGATGGATCCTCCTCCCCGCCACATGGCATAACTTTGGTAATGGAAAAATGGACAATTCAAATTCCTAAAATATTTACCCTTCTTTTCTTAAATAAAATTTTAGAAATTAAAAAAATTGTTATTCTAAACTTGAAAATTAGAAGGAAAAAAATCCAAAACAAAATCCAAAAATTCAACGTTGGCCCCATTCGGTACATTAATTATTCTATAGGTTGATTGCTTTATTGTCGAATTGTTTATGTGAGACATGTTTGAGTCTAGAAACCCTTCCATATCGTCACTACATGTGTCTAGTATAACCATGCAAAACTCCAGTTCGTACAACCACCCATTGAAAAAAATTCAACGTTGGCCCCATTCGGTACATTAATTATTCTATAGGTTGATTTCTTTATTGTCAAATTGTTAGCGTGAGACATGATTGAGTCTAGAAACCCTCCCATACCATCACTACATGTGTCTAGTATAACCATGCAAAACTCCAGTCCGTACAACCACCCATTGAAAAAAATTCAACGTTGGCCCCATTCGGTACATTAATTATTCTATACATTATTCAAAATTAAGAAAAAAATATACTTTTCTTTACATTATACAAATCCACTAATTAGTAATTGAAATATCCCAAAAAATAACCCATAAATCTTATAACTTGATTTTGTGTCTTGGTTAATCGACACATGTTCGATTCAAACCATTACCACTACAACCTCGAGGAACACCCACGCTTCTGCACATGTAGAACATAAGATTATAAAACTAATTTTCAAATATAACCAAGTTAATCAACACAATGAAAATATGGTATGTGAGTGCATTTACTTTAACCTATAAACATTGTGTACCTCAACTTTTCAACAATTAAATATCACTCATCTTCTTCTTCATCCAACTCAACATCTGTATCAGGATTTGGTTCTGAATAGATATTGATGAAAGGATCATTCACATCATCATCATCATCAAAGTCATCTTCACTAATATAGTCATCCATATCGTCAATGAGATCATCGTCTGCTACATTTGCATGATCAACCTCTTCAACTTCTTCATCTAACACATCGACTGCATCCTAATCTGAATCATCATCATCTTCTTCTTCTCCCTGATTATCTTCATCATCTAGTACATGATTAAACTTTACTGGTCTTCCTCTTGCATCGTAATGAACAATGTATGACCAACCTGCTTTACCTGGTACTCGGAGTAGTAGACTTGCTCACATTGACTTGGAAGAACATAAGGCTTTGTACCCGGTTCAAATGTCCTTGTATTAACCATGGTAAATCCATTAGCATGCTCAATAACAGTTCTTTCAGTATCACGTTCATGCATCTGTAGCCTGTACCACTTCACCTCAAACAAAACTATTTTAAAGGAATTAAAATCACACTCAAGAATGTCCTCCAAATAGCCATAGTACCTATTCTCGGTTTCTTCTGGATGTCTATAACTTCTAGAGGAAACATTGGTGACCTTAAACACTGCAGTTATCCCACAATCCGAGGTTTTCCTGTTATCATCCAACTTTTTGATACGAAATTTATGACCATTACACCACATAGCCTTGTGATGTTTCAACTGCAACATTGACAACATGTTACAAATACATTGTGAATTAATAAATGTCATATAGGAGTTAGTAAATATAATTGAAAACTTAAACAAATGAAATGTAATTGAAAAAATGGTTCGAAGTAACTAGAAAAAATGTGGGTGAAAATTTTACTTGCCTTTTTACCTTTTAAACCATAGGCTAAATCAACTTCCCTTTGCAATGTAAGGTCAGGAATTTGATGTCGAAGACGATGAGCAGTTTTAATCATGTTACTGACCCCTTCCCATGACAACATACTGAAGAATTCTTCACAATCTTTTATCCATTGCTCCATCCAATCAAGGTTGTTTGCAATGTATAAATGTAAAGCATCCCACACTCAACCAACTATAGGATAAAACAACAATTCAATATCATTAATATTTAGATATCATTAAACGCACATAGTTAAATATAGTTGAAAATGCACAATTATTAAAAAGAGTTAAAAAATAGTATGATAATATAAAATTGAAAAAAAAAAGTGTAACATATTAATTGAACATATAGTAATAATTACCTTTCACAGTCCTCAATGCACCTCTCCCCAATAGGACCTCCCCTTCAAATTTTTTGATGGAGTCGAGATGCCAAATGCGAGGGACATTCATATTTTCTGCTAATTTAGGTAGATACTCACTAATGTACACCATGCATTGATATACCATATATCCTTCAACCATAGAACCCTCAGGACGTGCCCTTTGTCTAACAAAATCCTTCAAAGACTTCAACTGCCTCTCCACCATCCACATCGACCTTGTGTGTACTGGTCCACATAATTCAATCTCCTCAACTTGGTGTATGAGGTAGTGTTCTTGTGCATTGAAAAATGTTGGAGGTAGATATTGTTGCATTTCACACATTAGTCGGGGAATTTCTCTCTTCCAATGCCTTATATCTTCTTTATGGATTTCTTTCGATGAAAGCCACCTACAAATGATGCAATAAAACAATATATCAAGGCATATATAATATTTGCAGGAAAAACATAATATGTCAATAAGTTTCGCTACAAACAACATACCACGTACATTTTCCAAGTAAAACATTACTTACCTCATGTATTTTCCAAGAACAAAAATAATATGTTTTATGTTGTTGTCAAAGTCGTCTGGGAGAGATAAAGGTAGAACATACTGTATCAAAAAACACAAAATTATTAATATTTATTTCAAAATTATAAGAGAATAAAATTAATAAAATAGTGCATAACAATAATGAAATATATTATAGAGTACTCATGATTACCTTAATGAATGTATGCCAATCATGTGTTTTAACCCCAGCAAAATCACCTTTTTTTGTCAATATATTCTTTATGTTTGATGAAAAACCCGTCGAAAACCTGATTTTTTTTATGACCTCTTTTACAATATTACTCTGTTGCTCCATCAAGCACCAAGGAAGACTAATATTCTATTGAAGGCCATCGCCATTAGAATTAATGATCACAATTTGCAATGCGTGATTAGCTTCTTGGATGTCACTACAAATCTTTCCAATTTTTTCTTTGTCAGTCCTTCCATATAATATTCGCCATAACATTTTTGTTATGTTCTTCCCGATATGCATTGTGTCAAACAAATGAACTATTTGCAGGTGCTCGTAGTATGGTAACCTACTGAATTGAATCGGGTAAATTTTGATTCCTCATAGAAGCCCATTCATGCCTTAACGACATTCATGAAACATCAACAAAATCAAATTAAAAATATTTAATCAATATAGGTATAACATATCGCGCTAAACATAATTCAATACAAAAAAAAATGGCATACCTTGATGGTTTCTATTAAATTCCACCTTCCATAGGTGGGGTGTCATTCTTCGTGGTCTTTTTCCATTCTCTTCTTTACCATTAAATTTTTCTTTGTTTGTAGTTCGATTACTATGGTTCTTAGGCAAAAAGTGCCTATACTCATCGAACACTTCCTTTGCTAAACTCCTTGAACGACGAGATTTTATACTGGGACCACAAACTAGACATGCAAATTTACCCTTTGTTTGAAGACATACAAGATATATGAATTGGTGTAGCAAATTAGAAATACAATTTAAAATAATGCATGATATTATCAATAGATATATAAAATATTATGGAATAAAAGAAAGTAACAACATACCACAAAAATGTGTTAACCCGGGAGCATCATGAATTGTAAATGCAAGTATTCCATGGAATTGAAATCATCTTTGCCCTATTGGTCTACAAATATCATACATAGTGATGCAAGCCCATAGATTCAACAACTCATTGATAAGAGGCTCAAGATATACATTCATATCTTTAACCTGGTACTTGCCTAATTGGTCCAACATACAAGATTAATTATATTTAGCACCTATATGTCGTTATATATAAAATACATAATTATCATGCACGAAACAAATCAATGAAATATTTAGTGATCAAAATTTCAAGTAGAAAATTACATATTAATTAAATACCTGGAACAATCATTGCCAACATTGTGTGCTCTCTCTTGATCGACATCCAAGGAGGAAGCTTATTGTTTATAACAAAAACAGGCCACACTTAGTAGGTAGAATGAAGCTCTCCAAATGGATTGACACCATCAGCTGCCAAAGAAATCTTAACATTACGAGGATCTTCTTTAAAAATTGGCCACTTTTCTTCGATGTACCTCAATGCAGAACCATCTGCAGGAATTCGAATAACATCATCACGACTTCTGCTCTTTGCATGGAAATCTATAAACTGTGCTATACTTTGACACCTGAACAACCACTGGAAACGTGGGATTATCATAATATAACGAAGAACTTTTTGAGGCACCTTTTTTGTCACTTTATCGGTTCGATACCTACTTGTTTGACATTGTGGGCATTCATTTTATAATGCATATTGTCCATAGTATATGATATGATCATTAGGACATGCATCAATAGCTTGATACTCCATACCAAATGCTTTGATAATGACATATATCCCTCGATATGTGCATGGTAAAATATTTGAAGTTGGTAATAGAAATTCACCTAACAATCTACAAAATTCAAAAGAATAAATCAATGAAAACAATATTAATCATCAATATCGCATCCAAACTTTACACATTAGATAACAATGGAAACAATATAGGAAAAAATTCAACCCTTTCTATATATAGATATTGTGAACATGCAGACAAAAATAAAAAAAACAAATTACATACCTGAGTATCTGTGTCATACAGGTGTTTGATAATCCATTCAAAACCTTCAGGTTCAATAACAACAATATAGTAGATAAAAGATTTGTTTTTGAGCCTTCATAAAGAGGTTGACGTGACTTCTCAAGTAGAGGATCAACATCATCACTATCATCCTGGTTGTCCTCATCCATTGGAGAAAATGTGTATTGGATCAATCTATGTATCTCATCTTCCTGATTTGTATCACTAATGTTATCTACATCCATTATATCATCAGAAATAACTACTTGATCATCTTCAATATTCTGATGTAGAAGTTCGTTGGGCCGTGAATGAGTATTTCTACTAGTACGTGGCAAATGACTCTATGGAACGCAACATTTTGGGGGCATTGTCTATAAATTTACAAACAAAATAGAAAAATTAGTTTGTATAGAACATATAGTAAAAAAATAAGACATTTTACTAAAATTCATGTAGACATGATGAATATTACGGTGAATATATTAAAAATTGAACCCCAAAAATAGTCTTACCAGGGGACGATATTCATAACCCCCTTCGGCGTGCCCCTTCTCCCTACAATGTCTTTCAACTGTTTCTATTAAAAGTGTTCTTTTTTGCAAGCCCCTGCAATCAAAGCAAGGATAATAACATTTTCCATCTCCTCTCACCTCTAATGCAGCTCTAAAGTGAGCAAGATTCCTTGCATTTTCATTCATAGTGACAAATCCTTGTAGTGGTACAAGTAATTGTCTTACCTACACCATAAAAAACAATAACTTGTCAATTACATTAGATATTATAAGTACATTTCTGAATATAGTATATTATAATCCAATATTTTCTATATTTATAAAGAAAAACATGAAGACTAAAGTTAATATGAATGGAAAGATGGTTATAAGTTGGTTGTGAGAAAGTGAATTGAGAATGGAAAGATAGTAAGTTAATATAATCTAACGTTTAATGTGAACACTTGGAGGGAGATTGTACCCATGCAGTGGTTGGAATTTTAAAAAAATATTCTTTCCATATTCTTAGGAATGCATTGTATCAAGAGCACTAAAATTAGAAGTGGTTCTGGTTGGTTACTAAAAAAAATTATAAATGTCAAATGTTAAGGAACCAAAAATATTGGAAAATTGATAACTACTTGTATAGTTTGAATACTTGAACATATAGTTTGACCACCAAAGAGGGTAGGCTCTTAACCAATATTGTAGATGTATTTCACCCACATGGCATGGGATATCACTTTGGGAAGCTCAAATTTGGTTGGAAACATTAACTAGTTTATTGACAAATATTGTGAAGTATCCATTAGGTAGTGAAGGGTGTGAGTCCATAATCATACTTTATAGGTTCGAGGTAATAATATTGGTTCGAGGTATGATGGATAAAATAAATGATGTTGAGAAGTGCACACAAGAGCTAAGAAATGACTTGGTTAAAGGTCAACTATTGAAAATCCTCTATTTAGTCAATCCATTGCAATAGTTGAAGACTAGTAATTAGGTAAGTAGCAAATCTTGATGAGGTCAAGCCATAAAAAAATTGTATCCATATAGACATTGAATATGCAAAGCAAAAAGAAGAAAGGATTGTAATAGATCCCAAGCATTATGTATGTCAAATGTTATATAGGACCGCAAACACACTAGAGATAGTACCAATTGCAAGAGAAAACATTTTCAAAGATGCCATTTTCAAAAAGCAAGTTAACATGACCTAAGCCAAAAAAACAAGTTCTTGAAAAAAATATAGCAAGTTAAATGAAAATGATAGCAAGTTCTTGAAAAAAATATTAGAAAGGAAAAAAGCAAGTTAACATGACCTAAGCTAGCTCATTACTAAACAATATTAAAATCTAACCCTTATAAAAATATAGACAAAAAATTACACATTACTGTTAGGATATTTAGACACTTAGGAGTTAGTTAAGATCAACTTGTGTAATATATCCGTTAGGGATAGTGTGTTTCTTTAGTATGCATTTGTAAATACTTAATCCGACGGTCACGATATTTTCCCGACATAGAGTGATCCGACGACTCAACTTCTCTTAGATCAAACCTAACCTTGATCCGTGGCTTAACACCCGATTGGTCCATGATCTCTATTTAAAGAGCATGGAGGGTCATTGTTTAGTTGATTGATTATGAGAAGCTCATTTGTAACTTTCTTTCTTTGCATAATAAATTGTCCCATAGAAGCTATTTGGTCGGGGCCGTGGAGTGTTTCCCTCAAGAGGGTTTAAACCACGTCAAAACATCAGTGTGTTGATCTGTGATATGTTTGTGTGAAGTGGTTGCTATTGGTGTTCGGTCCTTTGGTAGTACCCTGTGTACCCGAACATGGTATTAGATCTTTTATGAAGTGTCGCTTCCGGTTATGATCTAGCTCTTGAACCATTGTTGTTGAAACTCGAAAGGGTTTCTAGTTCTGGTATTTCTGTGCATTTCTGGGCTGTGGGAGGTGTTCCATTGCGTCTGAAGCATCGTTTCCATTGGGAAATAGTTTTTGTTTGATCGAAAACGATTCCCGGTTGCTCCAGAAACGCGTATTTCATTAGATTTGAAGATACATCTGGGAAAGCCTTATTGTCCCAACAGAAAGAAAAGTCCAAGCCTCCCAAGAAACAAAATTTTCGCAATAATAAGTCAAACAAGGGTCCCAAACCCTCTTAGTCAGCTCCTTCTTTAAAAAATGACAAAGGATCCAAGCCAAAAGGCAAGAAAACTGAGCGTCATTGCAACTATTGCGGGAAAGATAATCATGATGAATCTAAGTGTTTCAAGAAGATGGAAGCCTTGGAAGCAGCAATGAACAAGCACCACATCAACCTAGATTCGCCTTCAGAATCTGCCTCTCATGGACATGCACTTTGTGCTTCTGGTTATTCTTATAATGCATCTTCTTCTTCTACTTCAAATGAATGGCTCATTGATTCTGGAGCATCTTATCATATGGCTAAGAATCAAGCCATCTTCTCTACTATGCATGAATGTAACACCAAACAAATATTTGTTGGTGATGATAGATCTCTAAGTGTTGTAGGAGCTAGAACAGTTCCAGTAGATAATGGTCATTTTAGTGATGTACTGTGTTCCAAGAATTTCCTGCAATTTGTTTTCAGTCTATCAGATCACTCATTTTGGTGAAGGTAAAACTATGACCTTTACAACTCACCAAGTTGTAATCAAGGATTTTGAAGATCCTCAACAGGTCCTAGCTACCGAAATTGTTGATGATATTACCAGGTTGTACAAGTTTAACAACTTTGGGTCATCACCTTTCCCTTCAGTTTTTGTTGCTCATAGTGATAACTTGAGCAAACTTTGGCATGAGCGATTTGGTCACTTAAATTATCGCTCATTGCAACAACTATGTAAAGAAAATATGGTGACAAGTCTTTCGATGGTATCTTGCAGAGATGGTGTTTGCTCCGGTTGTGTACTCGGAAAACATCATCGGGATAGTTTTGACAAACATGCCTCTTGGCACGCCTCGGTTCCCTTGGAGCTTGTGCATAGTGACTTGTGTGGTCCTCTTCCATCTGCTTGCTTTTCTGGTTTCAAATATTTCTTAACTTTCATTGATGATTACACCAGATGCACTTGGGTTTATTTCCTAAAACTTAAGAGCGACGTATTAACATGTTCTTGGCCTACAAGGCCCTTGTTGAAAAACAATCTGGTCATCAAATTATTAAGTTAAGATCTGACAATGGAGGAGAATATGTTAACAAAAAGTTCACTACTTTCTGCACTGAACAAGGCATCCAACAACAACACACTGTTCCATATACACCACAACAAAATGGTGTAGTTGAGCGAAAGAACCACACCTTAAAAGAAATGGCTAATTGTATGATCCAATCTAAGGGACTAAGTCTTCAATTTTGGGTTGAAGCCATAAATTGTACAAATTAAATAGTTAATCGCCCCCCCACTAAAGCATTATAAGGTATAACACCGGAAGAAGCATGGAGTAAAACTAAACTTTATGTAAGTCACTTCCGTGTGTTTGGTAGTGAAGCATGGGCTCACATTCCGGATGAAAAACGGAAAGCATTGCAGCCTAAAAGTCAAAAGTGCATATTTGTTGGATATTCTGAAGATGTAAAAGGTTATAGACTTCTTCAACCACATTCTCATGATATAATCATTAGAAGAGATGTTAAATTTAATGAAAATCTCTTGGCCTGCGAGCCTAACTCGGCGATTGTGCCATCTTTGGCCTGCGAGCCTGATTCGGCGTTTGTGCCTTCTTCTTCTTCTTCCAATTTCCTTGACAGGTTTCCAACTCCAGTTTCTGATGATGACAATGAGGATGAAAATCGACCTCCGCCTGCTCATGTTCCTCTAGTTGCACTAGCACAAGTGCTTCCTCGATGGGTCTAGTCAACATGTGAAGCAGCTGGTGATCTTGCCGGTGATCCTAGAGATCAACGTCGAACACATTCTCAGTTTCAGCGAGCCTCTTCTCTTTTGGCTCAAGTTTTCGAGAATCATGATCCATAAAATTTTGCAGAAGATTCAGGAAATCCATATTGGGATGCCGCTATGGATGAAGAATATCGTTCCTTAATGGCGAATGATACTTGGGATCTTGTACCTCTTCCAAAAGGAAGAAAACTTGTCAAATGTAAATGGGTCTACAGAACTAAGTATCCATCAGATGGAAGTGTTGAAAGACTTAAGGCAAGGTTAGTTGCCAAAGGTTTTTCCCAAGTTGAAGGGATTGAATACAATGAAACCTTTGCTCCCGTCGCAAAAATGAACTCCATCCGCCTTGTTCTTTCCCTTGCAGCCTTACATAACTGGGAAGTCCATCAAATGGATGTCAAGTCTGCCTTCTTACATGGTGATTTACAGGAGGAAATTTACATGGAACAACCTCCTGGATATGTTCAGAATAACTCTAGCCTTGTCTGTCGCCTTAAGAAATCCTTATATGGCCTTAAGCAAGCTCCTAGAGCTTGGTATGCCAAAATGGATAACTTTCTCCTTGACACTGGTTTTTCTGCCATTCTGACCCCAATGTCTATACCAAGAAAGTAGGAAACCATCTCATCATACTTGTTCTATATGTTGATGACCTTATTCTTACTGGTAGTGACCCTAAGCTTATAACCCATGTGAAATCCAGTCTTAACCAAAATTTTGAAATGTCAGACTTAGGACATTTGCATTATTTTCTTGGTCTCCAAGTCCTGCAAACCAAAGAAGGCATCTTTCTTTCTCAGTCTAAGTATGCTTGTGACCTTCTTTGTCACTTTCACATGGAAGATTGTACACCAGCCCCTTCTCCCTTTTAGTCTGGAGTCAAAATTTCTGCCACTTGTACTTCACCTGAAGTCGATGCCACCTTATATCGTCAGCTTGTTGGTAGTCTCTTATACTTGACTCATTCTCGTCCTGACCTTTCCTTTTCCGTTGGTCGTGTTGCCCGTTATATGCAGACACCTCATGAAATTCACTGGAAACAGCTAAAAGAATACTTTGATATATTCGAGGTACAGTTCAGTTTGGGATTCATTACAGTACAGGGGGGAAACCTTTCTTGGTTGGTTTCACTGATTCAGATTGGGCCAGTGATCCTGATGATCGAAATTCTACTGTAGGTTATGTTTTCAGTATGGGATCTGGACCTATTACTTGGGCTTGTAAGAAACAACAAGCTCTTGCTCTTTCTTCAGCAGAGGCAGAATATTGAGCAGCAGTTAATGCCAACCAGGAAGCTTTATGGCTTTGACAGATCCTTTCATAGTTTGGATTCGAGCAGCAGCAGACACAGTTCTACATCAACGCAGCAAACACATTGAGCTACATATGCACTTCATCAGAAATCTTGTTCATGATCGTGTTCTTGAAGTGCTCTTTTGCCCTACAGATGATCAAGTTGCAAACATCTTCACCAAGTCTCTTACATAAGCGAATTTTTCTAAACTTCGATCTATGTTAGGAGTTCAGGAACTTGTCATTAAGGGGGGATAGGCTCTAATGCCTCCTTCCTTCTCCTAATAGTGTCACTTTTGTAAATCCTTCAATCCTATCCCAAGTTGT
The DNA here is from genome assembly GCA_027924585.1 of Larix kaempferi. Lineage (NCBI taxonomy): Eukaryota > Viridiplantae > Streptophyta > Pinopsida > Pinales > Pinaceae > Larix > Larix kaempferi. The sequence continues at coordinate 555,715 of BSBM01001936.1, forward strand.
TCTTAAGGGGGGATGTTAGGATATTTAGACACTTAAGAGTCATTTAAGATCAACTTGTTTAATATATCCATTAGGGATAGTGTGTTTCTTTAGTATGCATTAGTATGCATTTGTAAATACTTAATCCGATGGTCACCATATGTTCCCGACATAGAGTGATCCGACGGCTCAACTTCTCTTAGATCAAACCTAACCTTGATCCATGGCTTAACACCCGATTGGTCCATGATCTCTATTTAAAGAGCATGGAGGGTCATTGTCTAGTTGATCGATTATGAGAAGCTCATTTGTAACTTTCTTTCTTTGCATAATAAATTGTCCCATAGAAGCTATTTGGCCGGGGCCGTGGAGTGTTTCCCTCAAGAGGGTTTAAACCACGTCAAAACATCAGTGTGTTGATCTGTGATCTGTTTGTGTGAAGTGGTTTCTCTTGGTGTTTGGTCCTTTGGTAGTACCCTGTGTACCCGAACAATTACTAACCTTGCAAGTTCAAAATCAGAGCTATGCAGAATATCCAAGCTCATACAATCACCTCGCAAGTCCAAAATCCGTGCTCAATGTGCCGCAAGAAAAGAAAATGTGAAAATCATGGTGAGAGTGTGCAGTTTATATAGCTTGACATTCGTCCCTGTTTCCATAAAAACTGAAACCTATATTTTTCGTCCCTATATCGACGAATGTTCATGGAACTTTAAAAAACGTGGATATTGCCATGATTTTTCCGCCCTGACAAAAAAAATTAAAACATCATTTGTTTAACCCACGAATGTTGAAAACGTGAAAAAGTTTCATGGAACAATCCGCCCATATGTAGTAGTGTCTGTCAAACCTAGGGTTCGACTTATACAACCAACAAAAACCCCACATGCATCAACATTTTCAATACACTGCAAGCAGTGTAATGTCTCACCCAAGACTCACGTAGGAAATTATACAGAAACTTGAATTATTGTTGTGCGGGAAGGAATGGGTTCTTTATGCTTTACATGTAACCATTTATTTACTTAGTATGCATAAATACAATCCTCTTACTAACATTCACTCATTGAAATTACTAAGAAAACATCATAAATCCATACATAAACACAGTGCATAGAATACATGTGAGACAACAACTTCATTATATTAATGGAAAAAATTAGCTACAACCATACATGACTAAAAAAATCAAATCAATAGCTTAATGCTTATCATATATCAAACTTAGTACTGCAGAACATATATTTACAAAATAGGCACAAAACCAAAATCCCCACCCAACCCTTTACAAAAATAAGCCTTATATAGGATAAGTTTCCCAAAACTACAAACTATTGATAGCACACAATTGTTAACTGAAATCGATGCGCAGTGTAACTAAAATTATCATGCAGTGCAGCTGATAAAAGACTTGGGCACCAATAGGCCCCCAACACTATATCATGGCTTGTCCCGAGCCACTCTTCAATCCTTGAAGATATCCTACTGGACCGAAGGCAACACTGTGGTAATTTTTGCAGTAAATGCAAATGCATGTGTCTCTAGATCTCCTACTTCCTCTATCAGACGCTCAAAATCGACGTTGAATTCGGTACTCTTCTCCAATGTCGCAAATTGTGGATGTAGTTGCTTGGACTCTCCAAGCTCCACAACCATCTTGGACTTTCAATGCACTTCGAATACTTTCTAATACTCTGCTTCTAATTTATCCTAGAGATACATTATATGTGAGATGGTTTGTTGTTTCTTAGCATGGATAATGGCTATCTGCATTGTCAGATTTGATATTTCTTTCATTGCTTCGATGCAATTAGAAACAGGTAGACCCCTGACTGATTGCTTTTTCATTTTTACTTGGTCTTCAGCTTTCTAATATATTCCTCATTCTCAATGACCTCTGGTGGTTCCTACAAGTATGTCCATAAGTTGAAGCTAGTGTTAACCCACTGCGTCATTCCTTGCCTCGTTGAAATGTTTCTTCGGCCTGCATGATTTTCTTCTTCAGTTCACCATCCTATGGAGTCTCTTAGGTCTCCAGTCATTCTTTCAAGACAATGTTCTAGGTGCCAAGTCTTGTGATCAGTGTATTTACTTCCTCTCACTGATCGTCAGCTGATTCTAGTACAACTATTGTGGATTGTGGTTCTTCTCACATGGTGAGATACAGATTCTCTATTGTCAATTCTAGGGTTGCATGTGTGACCACTTCTTTTGCGTTCTTCTGTTCTATCTCGATGTATGCTCGAATCAAGTCCAGCTGGAGTGCACCCATCGCTTGTGTCATGACTAACATATAGTCCTGAAGTTGTTGGAATGGTACTTGCGACAAGTTGAATTGAAAGTCAATGCATCTTTGTACTATGGATGTATAAGCTTTTGCTTCATTGACTTTCACAACAAGGGGGTCAATAGTCAACACCACCCATTATGTGGCATGCCTTCTTTGTTGTTGAGTGTCCTGCACCATTTCTTCTATAGTGTCTATGACATCCATACTAGAGCCTCCTTGGCTCAGGTTGGCTAGTTGCAATTTACTTTTAAGCTTGACGGGTTTCTTGGTTGAATCCAAGTGAAGTACCTACTATGAGTCCAGGTTGACTTCAATTGTACTTATTATATTTTGGAGTGCTAGTTCTTGTTTAGCCTCCCCTTTCATCTCTGTGAAGTTCCACATCCTCTCTCTATGCTATTTTGGTGAAGGGGTGCGATCTAGTGACCTGCCTTCATGTAGCTCTTGTTGTTCATGTGCCTTCTTCTCCTCTTTCTCCTATTGATCCTCTATATCTGAGGTCATAATTAGATTGCACCTCTACTTCTTCTTTTTAGTTTCTGTGCTTCTTGATATTCCTTCTTGGTCTTTCGTCTTCCTCTTCTCTTGAATTTTGGGTGAACCGTGCAACATAGTTCCTTTCAGGTCGGTCTTCTTCTTCTTTTGCTGCCCCTTAGGGGTGTCCAATATCTCAACATCAGAGTCAGGTAGGAGATAGTACACTAGCAGCTTGTCCTCCATCCAATCCTTAATGTCTTCTTCATTAATGGAGAAGGACATTATCACCATCCTACCATGAAACTTTCTGCAGGGTGAGATAAACACGTTGTGTGCATTCATGGTGAGGCATACCATGGACTCATACTTGTCTATCAAGTATGAAGGAATTATGTATGACTCAGTTGTAACTTGAATCGTTTATGTATACCATGTATGAAACGATATGGTTGTTGAATTTTGCACTTCCTTATTCTTAGTAACCTGCCAGATGCTGAAATTTGGTGCCAGAAAGTCCTCATACACCTTTGTGTCGAACTGTTCCCACTTAGGTGGCTTCTAGACGATCATGGAATTTATCAGGAGGACCCAAATAAAATGAATCTTTTCCTAGATATTGCGCCTCCAGGAAATCTTCAATGAAATCCTGCAACAAATATCTTACCTCATTTATTTTGATTCCCTGGGTATATATATCTGTGGTGAACAACATGCCCACTAGGTACCTATCCTTACAGCACTTGTGCACCACCTTTCCCACAAGCACTTGTGTGACGAATTGAATGTCATGTTGCTTGATGGAGGGAATTACTATGCCTATAGTACCTCTGTGTGTACGATACTTGTGGTATGCCTTCGCTTCTTGAAGGTCGTGTTCTTTGATCGCTTCCCTGTGGTATTCTCCTTAGTTTCCTAGGCTGCTTACTTTTCAGATCAGGGATTCATCAATAGCATATGGATGGTCCAACCACAAATAGTCTCATCTTGCACAATAAGAACCTTATGCACCACAGAATACTATACCAGCACCCAAAAATGGCACTTCTAAGAGTGACATGATGCCGAAGCGGAACAATTTCTTCTCCCATTTATGCACTATGAATGCTTCTAACCCATCAATGTCCTATTGAACCACCGCATACTTAAATAAGAGAAGGTTGGGAAATGTTGCATCATCCTGCAAATTTAAATACATGAATGTCATCAATGGTACTTGGCCCAACAATAGCCCTCAAATTTCTACTCGGATGTCCATTTCCACAATAGGCACGGGCATCTCTAATGGATTCACCGCCTTGGTATTTTTTTTTGCTTTGGTCACTATGGAGGTTGACATATTACCCCACTCTTTAACTTCCTCTATGCTTGGATATGCAAGTTTCTTCACACTCAACCCTGCAACTCTTAGACCATGATCTCAAAAATCTCTCTACGTGTAGCTCGACACTCTATCTGCACTCAGCTCGACATTCTATCTTGGGTCCAAACGACCTTCTTATACGGGCGCTACTAAATTTAAACTTAACGTGGATATTCAATGGCATATTTTGTCATAACTGCCAATGTGTACCCTACAATATAGGGAATCGACATTTATAGACCATAATCCATCAAATTGTGTTGCATGATACATAAACACAATGTGTAGAATACATGTGATACAATGGCTTCATTGTATTATTGGAAAAACTTGGATACAACCATTGATCCATTCCAGTAGTTGGAATTGTTGTCGGATGCTAACATCAACTGTGATAAGTCATCGAATTCGACACAACTTCGACAAGTTCAGCAACCTCAACAGTCTCGCGACATCGACATGCAGCGTAGACTTGCGATTGTCGAACTACGATAGATTGTCTCTATGTCTTCCAGTTGACTGTAACGGTTGAACTTCTGAAACCATTCTAACTTCTATTGTAACTGAACGTAATGGGAAGGAACCCAAGCATCTCATCACTCTATATAAGCATGCAAAATATTGTAATATACATCGTATGATATTATGATCTTTACATCCAGTAATAGAGAAATCAATTTGCATTCTTGCATATTGTCTGTGAGTGTATTTTTATGTGCATACTGTATTCCTACTTTGCTTATTTGCATTCTTATGCTTCCACCATAATAGAGAAGACTCATTCAGTTGAATTGTTGTCCCCCTCATGCACCTCGGTGCATGCAGATCATTGGTATCAGAGCAATTGGCTTGATTCAGAGCTTAAGTTATGCATAGACACTTCCATCGAAGTTACCTGACTTATGTCGGTTCAAACACGCTCGCAAACACAGCAATCTAGGTAGTCACTACCTCCAGAGATGGCAGAAGAAACAGGCGATAGACATGAAATTAACAAATCACAGCAACTCATAGAGCAAGCGCTGGCTCGACAACGAACTCATATCTTCTCCCAATTCAATGAGATTATCACGCGATTTGTTGTTGATGTATATGTAACTTTGGAATGTATTTCACCCATGTATTTCATCTATGTATATTGTACTCCTATAGAGATGTTATTATTCCTCTACACAGAATTGTTTGTATTCCTATAGAGATGTTATTACTCCTCTATACGGAAGTGTCGTCATTTATATTGTAAGTGTCGTAACTTATACTTGATGGGTTATTAGACCACATTGTTGGGGTCAGCCCTGTATAAGTCATGTGGGTTGAAAGGTTATTAGACCACCATATTGGGGGTCGGCCATGTGGGTCAAAGGGTTATTAGAACACCCTATTGGATGTCAGCTCAATCAGCATTATGTTATGTGGTTAAGTTAAGGCCGACCTAGTAAAGGTTATTAGGCAAGTCAAGTCATGTATAAATAGAGTGTGGGAGGCACTCTATTTGATCATTCTATTCTCACACACACTCTTTGGAGAGTGGCACACTTGTGGAGGAGGAGAAGCTGCTTCTAGGAGATGTCTATATCTTATTATTGGGTTGTATCATTGCTCTATCTATCTCTGAGGAAGTTATTGGGGTTTTTCACCTTTATGGTTTTTTCTAAGTAAACTCTGTGTCTCTTGTGTGCTTGCATTATTGTGTCCATGATTGATATGTTGTACATGTTGTTCTCTCAGTTAAAATCCTAGATCAGATTGAAGTAAATTCTGAAAAACTAACATGGTATCAGAGCTAGCCTGAAAGAAGGCATGGTATGGCATGTATGACACTTGTTGCACTTGCAATGCTAGGGCTTGATATAGCAAAAACCAGTCATCGTAGTACTTTCTCTATAAATCCATTTTGGAGAGGTTTTTGGCTCTGAAACGTTTACAGGCCAAATTTCAGATCTGCATGTACCTTGTGTCCAAAGGAAAACTTCTAATTCATTGTACTTTGTGTTTTATGATCTATACAATCTAGGGTTTCTGCCTCTTCCATATCTGATTCATAAACAGGTGACCTAGGGAAAAAGGTCATAACTTGGGCTAGGAAGATCCAAATGAAATTTTGTAAAATGTGACAGGTAGTGCATGGATTGTATGTTTTCAGGTAACTTTTTCAAAGGCCTAAACGGAACCAGTGACACCTGGTGCGCCATACAAGTTCACTCTCCTGTTTTATCCCATAAACAGTACATGTTGCGACACTTGGAATAACTCTCTCTTAGAGAATCCAATTGAGGTCAGACCTATGGGGTTGGAAATATGATAGGTCAGGTTACCATAGGTAGAAGTTTCAGACCCTGTGGATTAGAAAGTTCGTAGTTACACTAGAAACAATCAGGTGCATATTTCTATCAAAACACAATTATTTTTTAGCACCTTCATTCATGGCTTCGGGAATTTAGGGTTTCGGAGAAAGTTGGAAATTTTGTAACCGAAGACCACGACTGAATGCTACTCATCAAAATCGAAATTTAGAGACCAAGTTCAAATTTTTTGGTTGGGCAGAAGGCCATGCTTGATCAAACCCTAGTTTGGGACTTTGATCGGAAAAGTGAAAAATTAGGGCTTCTGCAAAAGTTGGAATTTTTGAAGTCTGTGACCACGGCTGGAAGCTCCTCAGAAAAATCAAAGTTAAGAGCTTTGGATTGAACCTTTTCATTGGGAAGAAGGGTGGGATTTATCAAACCCTAGTTCAGGATCCTGTCCAGAAGATCCAGAAGATTCAAAGGCAATTTTGAGGGGTGAAAAATTTGCAATTTTCAAATTCTAAGTATACCAGCTTGATCATCTCATCAAGGCACATCTTTCTATCATTTCAGAAGTTTGAAATTCAAAGTTTGAATTTTTAGGGTTTCTCTGACAAACCCTAATCCAGCTCCAGATCCAGTTTCTTCAAATCAAGTGGATTGGGTTAATCCTAGAAGAGAATGGATTGGTGACCTGCATAAGTGGAGAAGTTACTATTTCAGAGGGAGATGAAGCTAAGGCCTTTGATAAGAAGATTACAAGCAATCTCGACAGGTATGACTTATCCAGTTATGTTATTCCTATATCAAGTTAGAATACTACCTTGTGATAGGATCTCTTATATAAGTATACATGGCATGATTGATAATGATCATTCATAGGTTTGAATAATCATGGGTTTATGCATATTATGTCTCTTATCTTGATTGATGATTTGACTAACCATAAGAGTCTTATGATCAAATAAGAGTATGCATGAGTAAAATAAGTCTTCCCTGAAACCTTGAATACTAATGTTTATTATTTGTGTTTGAAATGATCATGACTATACATGTTTAAGATTATTGTGTTTTGATAGTATTAAGATTATACTAATGAATGTGTGATTATGTATGAGACCTCGAGGATAACACAATGATGATACTAATAAGCATGCATAGTGATTAAGGATGGATATAAGTTCAAGGATAGGTAATCTAGGAAGCAAAGATCAAGAGGGAGCACACTTCAGTAGTTTCTGCAAGGATGCAGATATTCAGAAGGAGTTGACTACTTCTCACAATCCACATTAGAATGGAGTTACAGAAAGGAAGCAAATACTGAGAGGGAGTCAACCCTACAACCAAACAAAGATAAGTATTTGAATTGTCATTTCTTACATATTTGTTTGTTTAAATAACGTTGTTCAATGATGTATAGGCTTATGTTCCTAGACTTAGGTTGTGTATTATGCATATTAGAATAATTGCATTAACGAAAAGTATACTACTAATATGCATGTGATGGGTAAGTGGCCTATGGCACTGTACAACATTCCATTTCTACTTATCTAGAATGAAACCTCTTTGCTGACATGTTGGGAGTAGTGCAAACTCTTAACAATGTTCTGGTAGAGATTGGAAGGCATCTAGAAAGTTACAGGATATGGATGAATGTTGTATTGAATCATTGGCTAAAATAATTGCATGACTGTATGACATATTTCTTTATGTGTAAGAATTTGTTTTGGAAACTATGAGATGTTTCTAATCATGCAATTTAAATTTTTTTGTAGGAAAGATCGTATACCTTCACCTACAAAAGAAGGACTACAACATTTGTTCCAGTAACAAAGATATCTATTGAAGATATTGAAGATCCCAGGATCTGGGATGAAGTAATGGAAGAATGCCATGATCAGTCGATCAGAAGAATGATGTTTGGGATGCAATCCCAAGACCTGAAGGGAAGTCTGCTGTGACTTCCAAATGGATCTATAAGATCAAGCATGCTACAGGTGGCAGCATAGAGAATTTTGCTCCTATAGCCAGATCCACTTCCATCAGATCAGTACTTGCTCTGGCTGCAGTGATGAAATGGAAGATATACCAGATGGATGTCAAGACAACTTTCTTGAATGGTGTAGTCGAAGAGGAAGTGTATATGGAGCAGCCATTCGGGTTTGAGACACATGACCGAGATTCACATGTGTGTAAACTGAAGAAATCCCTGTATGGTTTGAAACAGGCAGCCAGGACTTGGTATGGCAGGATAGATGGCTTTCTATCCAGTTTAGGCTTTACCAAGAGTAAAGCGGATTCCAACCTTTACGATAGGGTTGAGGAAGGAAATCCAGTGATACTACTTTTGTATGTGGATAACCTATTTGTTACAGGTGAGGATAGATTGATTGCTAACACGCAACACAAGCTTGATGGCGAGTTCGAGATGAAGAACTTGGGGATGATGCACTACTTTCTAGGCATGGAGGTGTGGCAGAGTGTAGATGGAATCTTCCTTGGACAAGGGAAGTTTGTAGTAGAGATCCTGAAGAGTTTCGGGATGATGGACTGCAAGGCCATGGCCACACCTATGGCATCGGACCTGAAGCTTCTATGTGATGCTTCATCTGATCCGGTTGATGTCACAGTGTTTCGTGAGATGATTGGGTCCTCTATGTACCTGATGAACACGAGACTAGATATTTGATTTGCGGTGAACACATTGAGCCAGTTCCTGACGGATACCAGAGGTGTTCACCTGGTTGCTGTAAAGCATATTCTGAGGTACCTGAAGGGTACAGTTGACTAAGGGATCAAGTATGATGTGAATCAAAAATTTAACATGCAGGGTTATGTTGATTCAGATTGGGCAGGCAGTGCTGCAGATAGGAAGAGCACTTCTGGGTGCTGCTTCAGTATGGGATTGGGTGTGATCTCTTGGTTTAGCAGGAAGCAATCCTGCGTAGCGCTGAGTACAGCCGAGGCAGAGTATGTTGCAGCTTGTTCGGCTAGTTGTGTGGCAGTATGGCTAGTTGTGTGGCAGTATGGCTCCAGAAGATACTATCTTATTTATTTGATCTCTCGCTGGAGGCTACTGGTATCTTTTGTGACAACCAGAGTTGTGTGAAGCTGTCTGAGAACCCGGTGTTCCACGACAGTTCGAAGCACATTGAGATCAAATATCACTATATAAGGGATATGGTGCAGAGAGGAGTAGTGAAGCTCCTGTATGTTGTGATGGATGAGCAAGTTGCAGATGTGTTGACAAAACGACTAGCCAGAGTGAAGTTTGAGTACTTCAGAGAGAGGCTTGGTGTTCTTCATATTGACGACACTTCGAGGAAGAAGTGATGGACACACTTGCAGGATCCATTCCAAGCATGGTGATAGGAGGATCCTTCACATGGCTGTGGATGTAAGCGCTAGATGATGAGCATCAGGACGATGCTCCAACTACTTCTCGGTATATGCATCATGTTGGATGCTTGGTATGATCAGTTGGATCATGTATATGTTTATGCATCATGTTGGATGTTGGATATGATCAGTTGGATCATGTATATGATATGCATCTGGTAGATTCATGATATGTATCAGGTGGATACATTGTATGATCAGGTGGATCATGTGTTTGTATATATATCAGGTGGATACATTGTATGATTAGGTAGATCATGTATGATGCTATGTATGCATCTAATGGATGCATTGTATGATCAGGATGATCATGGATGATGAGCTTCAGTATGTTGCTCCAGATGACATGCGTCAGGACGATGCAGTGATGATGATCAGGATGATCATGTGTACATCAGGATGATGTATGGTGAGTATCAGGTTGATACTCTATGGCCGGGGATATGTTATGCAGATAAGCATATAATAGCACCCTGGAAAGTTTGCAGATTCTCTTGCTAGGTTTTGCCGCTGGCATATAATAGCTCCGTGGGAGATCTGGAAAATGCTCTTTTGAGGTTTTTCTTTGGGATGACATATAATAGCGCCTTGGGAGGTTTGTAGATTCTCTTGCTAGGTTTTTCCACTGGCATATAATAGCTCCCTCGGAGATCTGGCAAATGCTCTTTCGAGGTTTTGTCCTATGGCATATAATAGCGCCCTGGGAGATCCAATAGGTTGGGATGTGTTCCCATAATAAGTCTTGGGATCCTCTTTCGAGGTTTTGCCATGACCACATGTAATATCACCCTAGAAGATTCGATAGGTTGGGATGTGTTCCCATAATAAGTCCTGGGATGCTCTTGCGAGGTTTTGTGGTGACCACATATAATAGCGCCCTGGGAGATCTGATAGGTTGATCTGTGTGCTCGTAATCAGTCCTGGTATTCTCTTTCAAGGTTTTGTGGTGGGGTCACATGTAATAGCTCCCTGGGGGATCCGATAGGTTGGGTTGTGTGCCCGTAATAAGTCCTGGGATGCTCTTGCGAGGTTTTGTGACGCACGTAATAAGTCCTGAGGATTCCACAGTATGGCCAATGACGATGAAGACCTGCAGGTAGTGGACCTACATCCAGTATGAAAAAGGACTGGCTCTGTAGAACTTCCTATGATGAGTAGATTTAGAGATTGATTGAGATAGCAGCAGCAGTAATGATGACGATGATTCGATGATGATGATCTAGAGAATAAGACTTGTGCTAGCGGATCTGTGTCGAGAAATACCTTCCTAGTTAAGAGGGAGTGTTGATGTATAACTTCGGAATGTATTTCACCCATGTATTTCATCTATGTATATTGTACTCCTATAGAGATGTTATTATTCCTCTATACGGAAGTGTTTGTATTCCTATAGAGATGTTATTATTCCTTTATACGGAAGTGTCATCATTTATATTGTACGTGTCGTAACTTATACTTGATGGCTTATTAGACCACCTTGTTGGGGTCAGCCCTGTATAAGTCATGTGGGTCGAAAGGTTATTAGACCACCCTATTGGGGGTCAGCCATGTGGGTCAAAGGGTTATTAGACCACCCTATTGGGTGTTGGCCCAGTCAGCATTATGTTATGTGGTTAAGTTAAGGCCGACCTAGTAAAGGCTATTAGGCAAGTCAAGTCATGTATAAATAGAGTGCGGGAGGCACTCTATTTGATCATTCTATTCTCACACACACTCTTTGGAGAGTGGCGCACTTGTGGAGGAGGAGAAGATGCTCCTAGGAGATGTCTATCTCTTATGATTGGGTTGTATTATTGCTCTATCTATCTCTGAGGAAGTTATTGGGGTTTTTCATCTTTATGGTTTTCCCCAAGTAAACTCTGTGTCTCTTGTGTGCTTGCATTATTGTCTCCATGATTGATATGCTGTACATGTTCTTCTCTTAGTTAAGATCGTAGATCACATTGAAGTAAATTATGAAAAACTAACATTTTCTTCGACATCAGAAATATTTTCGACAAGATCTAACTCCAATAAAATTAGTCCATTCAAAGTGCAAATGAATCTGGACATACCAAATCTAGAAGGAAATATTGACGCGGAATCCGTCGACAATTGGGTACAACAATTGGAATCCTATTACTCTATGAATCAAATCTCAAAAGCCAACAAGATCACCATTGCATCCTTAAAGATGTCAACATCTTTGCACTATTAATGGGATAACCTATCGAAAAATATGGAGAAAAGTGGAGACCTCATAGACACATGGGAGAAATTTGTCGAATACATCTGAAAGGATTTTTACCCACGTAAATACCTTGAACAACAATATAAGAAGGGGAAGTAGCTAAGGCAATGGAAATACCATTCAATACAGAGTTACACCTACGAGTTATATCAACTCATAGCTAGAGTTGGCATTCAAGAAGAAGATAAATTGCTTGTTCTGAAGTATGTTAGCGGATTATTTGTTGATGTATATGTAACTTCGGAATGTATTTCACCTATGTATATTGTACTCCTATAGAGATGTATTATTCCTCTATACGGAAGTCTCGTCATTTGTATTGACAAGTGGCGTCATAAATTTTTGATGGGTTATTAGACCACCATGTGTGGGGTCGGACCTGATTAAGTTACCATGGGTTATTAGGTTAAGCTAGACAAGTCGGCCCCACTGGTTTATTGGGCAGGATAGGACAAGTATAAATAGAGATCGGGAGATCTCTATTTGATCAATTCATTACTCGCTTCTATCTCTCTCGGAAAGTGGCGCACTAGTGAGGAGGAGGATCATCTACTAGGAGAAGACTATCTCTTGTACTTGGGTTGTACTATTTTCTCTTTCTATCTGTGAGGAAGTTGTGGGGTTTTTCACCTTTATGGTTTTCCCTAGTGAAACTTTGTGTGTCTCTTGTCTCATGTGATTGCTTGGTGTGATTGTTATGCATTGCTATGATTGATATGATGTACATGTTATTCTCTCAGTAAAGATCCTAGAGTATATTGAATGAAATGCTCAAAATTTAATATGGTATCAGAGCTACCCTGAGAAGAAGACATTGTGTAGTGGTAGAAACTAGGGTTTCTTGTTTATTGGGTTTCTCTCCATAGATTTTGGAAAAGTAAAATGATAGATTGACTCTCCTCAACAAGGTGAATCTTTCTGTCCAAACAAAATTCAATTCTGAGCACTTTCGATTTTGGCCGTAAAAATTAGGGTTTCCACAAAAATAGGAATATCTGAAATCTGAAGACATAGCTGGAAGCGCCTTGGAATAATTGAAGTTTAGAGCTTTGGATCGAGATTTTTGGTTGGGTGAAACTCCGGGAAACTCAAACCCTAATTCAGAGTCCTCCCTAGTGAATCCAGGAAGACTAAAAGGCATTTCTGAAGGGTGAAACTTTGCAGATCTCAAATTCTAAATATACCAGGCTAATCATCTCATCAAGGCGCATCTTTCTATCCTTTCAGAAAGTTGAAATTCACATTTTGAATTTTTAGGGTTTCTCTGACAAACCCTAATCTGGGACCAGATCCAGTTTTCAGCAAATCAAGTGGTAAGACCTAAATCTTTTCTTTTTCCATTTGAAGTACTCTCTAAGATGTCTCACCACACCAAGCTTGAGGATAAGCTTGAAAGGGTTGATAACTTTCTAGCATGGAAGTATAGGATTGGGTTAATCCTGGAAGAAAATGAATTGGATACTTACATAAGGGAAGAGGTCCTTGTCCCAGAGGAAGAAGAGGCTAAGGCCCTACATAAGAAGAATTTGGTCAAGGAAAAGATGATCATTGCTAATTCTATCAAAGACCATCTTATTCCACATGTGTCATCTCTAAAGACACCCAAAGAGATGTTTGATTCCCTAACCAAGCTATTTGAAAGGAAGAATATAAATCGAAAGATGACTCTGCATAATCAATTGAAAGGGGTAAAGCTTCATAATGGAGAGACCATTCAATCTTATTTCTCTAAGGTCTTTCAGATCAAGGAACAACTTGAAGCTGTGGATGAAGTGGTGGAGAATGGTGAAATTGTTATGACCACTTTGAATGGCCTACCTAGGTCATGCGATTCCTTTATTCAAGGAATCTGTACAAAAATAAAACTTATCTCCTTCAGTAGGCTATGGGAGGAATGCTCTCAAGAAGAAGCTAGGCTTGTGGCCCGAGAAGAAAAGATGGGGAATGAAGATCAAGCTCTCACGGCACACACCAAGAAAGGAAAGTTCAAGAGGGAGCCATCCCACTTCAGGAAAACTTCACACCACCATTATCATAAGGATAAGAAAGATCTCATATGCTTCACATGCAATGAGAAGGGACACTTTGCTGCAGATTGTCCCAAGAAGAAGAAACACAACAACAATAACTTCAACAACAAGAAGAAGAATAACAAAAGAATATATCATGCTCATGCTGCTGAGGATGATGAACCTCCCAAGAAGAAGGCTAGATTAGAAAATGATGACTCATCAAGCAAAGATGAATATGTTCTAATCTCTGCCCTCACAGGTACTATCTCTCATGGTTGTGTGATTGGCTTATTGACAGTGGGGCTTCCAAACACATGACTGGGTTTAAAGAATATTTTGTAAACCTATCTGAACATGAGTCACCCCATAAGGTGAAACTTGGGGATGACTATCAATATCCTATCAACGGAAGTGGTGAAGCATCCTACAACCTAGACTCTCGGAAGTCTTTGAAGATGAAATATGTTCTATATGTACCTGGGCTCAAGAAGAACCTACTCTCCATATATGCATTGGATGCCAAAGGCATGAGGGTTGCATTTGTAGATGGCCAAGTCCTAATGTGGCCAAAGGGTAAAACTATAGATGATGCAGTAGTTATTGGAGAGCAAGAGGGAGGATTGTACAAATTGAAGGGACAACCTAAACATGCTATGGTGACATGAAGACAAAAATTCATCCATAGTCATGGATCACATAGAGGTATGTATAATTTGGTTTTGAAAAGGTTAACTTATGAGTTATGAAGGTCATTGAAGAGAACAAGAAAACATTACTAGACATAACTAGCAAATATGATGACCAGGTATGTTTTTCTTATATCAAAGGATCTTATACTTTTGTATGATTGACAATGATTACTCATGAAGTTACAAGTTTGAGTAATCTAGGGTTTATGCATATTATGTCTCTTACCTTGATTGATGATATGAATAACCAGAAGAGTTCTATAGTCAAATATGAATATGCATGAGTAAGATAAGTCTTCCTTGAAACCTTGAAACCTTGAATGATAATGCTTAGTATCTGTGTTTGAAATGATCATGACTATACATGTTTAGGATTATTTTGTTTTGATAGTATACTAATGAATGTATGATTATGTATGAGATCTCGAGGATAACACAATGATGATACTCATAAACATGCATAGTGATCGAGGATGGATATAAGTTCAAGGACAGGTAATCCAGGAAGCAAAGATCAAGAGGGAGCACACTCCAGTAGTTCCTGCAAGGAAGCAAAGATTGAGAGGGAGTCCATACGACAAACAAACAAAGTTAAGTATTTGAATTGTCATTTCTTGTAAATTTGATTGTTTAAATAATACAGTTCAATGATGTATATACTTATGTTCCTAGACTTAGGTTGTGTATTATGCATATTAGAATAATTGCATTAATGAACAAGATACTACTAATATGCAAGTAATGGGTAAGTGGCCTATGGTACTGTACAACATTCCATTGCTACTTATCTAGAATGAAACCTCTTTCCTGACATGTTGGGAGTTGTGCACACTCTTAACAATGTTCTGGTAGAGATTGGAAGGCATCTAAAAAGTTACAGGATATGGATAAATGTTGTATTGAAGCATTGGCTAAGATAATTGCATGACTGTTTGACATATTTATTTGTGTAAGAATTTGTTCTGAAAACTATGAGATGTTTCTAATCATGCACTTTAACTTGTTTTGTAGGAAAGATTGTATACCATCACCTACAAAAGAAGGACTACAACATTTGTTCAACAACAAAGTTATCTATTGAAGATACTGAAGTTCCCAGGATTTGGGAAGAATGCCATGATTGAGGAGTACCGGTCGATCATGAAGAATGATGTTTGGGATGCAGTTCCAAGACCTGAAGGGAATTTTGTTGTGACTTCCAAGTGGATCTATAAGATCAAGCATGTTGCAGATGGTAGCATAGAAAAATACAAAGCGAGGGTTGTAGCTCGTGGCTTCTCTCAGAAAGAGGGGATAGACTATGAAGAGACTTTTGCTCCTGTAGCCAGGTACACTTCCATCAGATCGGTACTTTCCCTGGCTGCAATGATGAAATGGAAGATACACCAAATAGATGTCAAGACAGCTTTCTTGAATGGTGTAGTCGAGGAGGAAGTGTATGTTGTGCAGCCACTTGGTTTTGAGACACATGACAGAGAGTCATATGTGTGCAAGTTGAAAAAAGCCTTGTGTGGCTTGAAGCAAGATCTTAGGACTTGGCATGGTAGGATGGACAACTTTCTATCTAGTTTGGGCTTTACCAAGGGTAAAGCAAACTCCAACCTTTACTACAAGGTTGAGGAAGGAAATCCAGTGATACTACTTCTGTATGTGGATGACCTGTTTGTTACAGGAGAAGATAGTTTGATTGCTGATACCAAGAGGAAGCTTCCTGCCGAGTTCGAGATGAAGGACTTGGAGATGATGCACTATTTTCTAGGCATGGAGGTGTGGCAGATCACAGATGGAATCTTCCTTGGACAAGGGAAGTATGCAGTAGAGATACTGAAGAGGTTTGAGATGATGGACTGCAAGGCCATGGCCACACCTATGGCATCAAACCTGAAGCTTCTGTGTTATGCTTCATCTAATCTGGTTGATTTCACTGTGTATCTTCAGATGATTGGGTCCTTGATGTACTTGACGAACACTAGACCAGATATTTGATCTGCAGTGAACACATTGAGCCAGTTCCTGACGGATCCCAGAGGTGTTCACCTGGTTGTTGTAAAGCGTATTCTAAGGTACCTGAAGGTTACAATTGATTATGGGCTCAAGTATGATGCGAATCAAAAGTTTAACCTGCAGGGTTATGTTGATTCGGACTGGGAAGGCAGTGCCGCAGATAGGAAGAGCACTTCTGGGTGCTGCTTCAGTATAGGATTAGGTGTGATCTCTTGGTTTAGTAGGAAGCAGTCCTGCGTAGCACTGAGTATAGCTGAGGCAAAGTATGTTGTAGCTTGTTCGGCTAGTTGTGAGGCAGTATGGCTACGAAAGATATTGTCTGAGTTATTTGATCTCCTGCTGGAGGCTACTGGTATATTTTGTGACAACCAGAGTTGTGTGAAGCTGTATGAGAACCCGGTGTTCCATGAAAGGTCGAAGCACATAGAGATCAAATATCACTATATCAGGGATATGGTATAGAGAGGAGCAGTGAAGCTCCTGTATGTTGCGACAGATGAGTAGATTGAAGATGTACTGACGAAGCCACTAGGAAGAGTGAAGTTCGAGTACTTCAGAGAGAGGCTTGGTGTTCTTTAGATTGATGACACTTCAAGGAAGAAGTGATGGACACATTTGCTGGAGCCATTCCAAGCATGGTGAGAGGAGGATTCTTCCCATTGATGTGGATGTAAGCACTGGATGATGAGCATCAGGACGATGTTCCAGTTACTACTCTGCATATGCATCATGTTGGATGCTTGTTATGATCAGTTGGATCATGTATATGTATATGCATCATGTTGGGCTTGTTTTGATCAGTTGGATCATGTATATGTATATGCATCATGTTGGGCTTGTTATGATCAGTTGGATCATGTATATGTATATGCATCATGTTGGATGTTGGATATGATTAGGTAGATCATGTATTTGTGTATGTATCAGGTAGATCATGTATAATGATATATATCAGGTGGATACATCATATGATCAGGATGATCATGGATGATGAGCTTCAGGATGTTGCTCCAGATGATATGCATCAGGACGATGCAGTGACGATGATTAGAATGATCATGCGATGATGACATGCATCAGGACGATGCAGTGATGATGATTAGGATGATCATGTACATCGGGATGATGTATGGTGAGTATCATGATGATACTTTGTGGTCGTGGACAGGTTGTGCTTGAGAGGACTTGTAAGACCTGGGAGATCCGAGAGGTTGGGTTGTATGCCCGTAATAAGTCCTGGGATGCTCTTTCGAGGGTTTGTCTTGTGACCACATGTAAGACCTAGGAGATCCGAGAGGTTGGGCTGTGTGCCCGTAATAAGTCCTGGGATGCTCTTTCGAGGGTTTGTGGTGGTGACTACTGTTGATGTATATGTAACTTTGGAATGTATTTCACCCATGTATTTCATCTATGTATATTGTACTCCTATAGAGATGTTATTATTCCTCTATATGGAAGTGTCATCATTTGTATTGACAAATGTCGCAAGTGTCGTAACTTTCCAATGGGTTATTAGACCACCATGTGTGGGGCCAGCCCTGATTAAGTTAACCATTGGTTATTAGGCTAAGCTATACAAGTCAGCCCCACTGGTTTATTGGGCAGGACACGACAAGTATAAATAGAGATTGGGAGATCTCTATTTCATTCATCTCATTACTCACTCTTCTATCACTCAGAAAGTGGTGCACATGTGAGGAGGAGGATCTGATGCTAGGAGAAGACTATCTCTTGTACTTTGGTTGTATCATTGCTCTATCTATCTCTGAGGAAGTTGTGGGGTTTTTCACCTTTATGGTTTTCCCCAATGAAACTCTGTGTGTCCATTGTCTTATGTGATTGCTTGATATGCTTGATACATGCTTGATATGATTGATATGTTGTACATTTTATTCTCTCAGTAAAGATCCTAGAGTATGTTGAATTAATGCTCAAAATCTAACATGATATCAGAGCTTCCCTGAGAAGAAGACATTGTGCAGTGGTGAAAACTAGGGTTTCTCTCCACAGATTTTGGAAAAGCGGTAAGGTAGATTGACTCTACGCATTAAGGAGAATCTTTCTATCCAATCAAAATTCGATTCTGAGCACTTTCGGGTTTGGCCCTAAAAATTAGGGTTTCCACAAAAATAGGAATTTCTGAAATATGAAGACATAGATGGAAGCTCCTTGGAAAAATTGAATTTTAGAGCTTTGGATTGAGAGTTTTGGTTGGGTGAAATTTCGGGAAACGCAAACCCTAATTCAGGGTCCTTCCTAGTGAATCCGGGAAGACTAAAAAGCATTTCTGAAGGGTGAAACTTTGCAGATCTCAAATTCTGAATATACCAGGCTAATCAGCTCATCAAGGAGCTTCTTTCTGTCCTTTCAGAAAGTTGAAATTCACATTTTGAATTTTTAGGGTTTCTCTAACAAACCCTAATCCTGGACCAGATCTAGTTTTCAGCAAATCAAGTGGTAAGACCTAAATTTTTTCTATTTTCATTTGAATTACTCTTTATGATGTCTCACCACAACAAGCTTGAGTATAAGCTTGAAGGGGCTGATAAATTCCGAGCATGGAAGTATAGGATTGGGTTAATCCTGGAAGAAAATGAGTTGGACACTTATATAAGTGAAGTGGTCCCTGTCCCAGAGGAAGAAGAGGCTAAGGCTCTTCACAAGAAGAACTTGGTCAAGGCAAAGAGGATCATTGTTGATTCTATCAAAGATCATCTCATACCCCATGTGTCATCCCTAAATACACCAAAGGAGATGTTTGATTCCCTGACCAAGTTATTT
This sequence comes from Larix kaempferi, assembly GCA_027924585.1. Taxonomy (NCBI): domain Eukaryota; kingdom Viridiplantae; phylum Streptophyta; class Pinopsida; order Pinales; family Pinaceae; genus Larix; species Larix kaempferi. The sequence continues at coordinate 575,221 of BSBM01001936.1, forward strand.
GAAGGGAAGAACATAAATCAGAAGATGACCTTGAGGAATCAATTGAAGAATATAGAGATCCAGAATGCAGAGACCGTGCAGTCTTATTTCTCAAGGGTCTCCCAGATAAAAGAACAACTTGAAGCTGTGGGAGAAGATATAGAAAATGGAGAAGTGGTAATGACCACTCTTAATGGCCTTCCTAGATCATGGGATTCCTTCGTCCAAGGAATTTGTGCTAGGAAGAAACTTATCGCATTCAGTAGGTTGTGGGAAGAATGCTCACAGGAAGAAGCTCAAATTGTAGCTTGAGAAGAGAAGATGGGGAATGAATACCAAGCTCTCACAACACACTCTAAAATACGCTGTGACAAGAAGGCTCACCATCATGGCAAGAAAGAAAAGACATCACCATCAGAATCAGAGAGGTAGTCCCAAACCTCGAAGGAACATGTCCTATGTCCGTTGCTATACATGTGATGAAAAGGGACACTATTCCAAATGTTATCTCCCCAAATAAATTTGTCGGGTTGATCAATTTTAGATGATAGGATGTCATTTCAAAATTCATTTCTAAATTTATTAAGGCTCATTGTTGATAGCTTTATGCATGTAATAAGGTTTGAAAAACATTAGATTGGGTTTTCATTTCAAAATTTTCAAAAGACAGGTTTCGGTAGCTAAGCACTTATTTAAAACGGTCCCTAACCTACTGAAAGCTCTGCTTTCGGCAGCTTAAATGAAATTTTCGAGGCTCTCCTAGCTACCGAATGTGAAAGGAAATTTTGAAGTGAAAGCAGACCAGATAAGAAGATACCCGTGCGCCCAACATTGACAGTGAAAGAGGTGTCAAAGATCCTGTAAAGAAGCAAAGGGCCATCCCGGAATATTCGTCGTTGGTACTCAACAGGTCTGAGAAATTTCTTTGATAAACTGCTTCCAATGACAACACATATTTCAGGAGTAGATGATGGAGAAGGAGAAACCACTTGGTCATGATCTGCATGATCTTTTCACAAATATACCATCACTGGTTCCCTTAGCAACCGAAAACAGAGCTTTTGGTAGTTTATTCATTGCAAATTTTGAGCCCTAAGCCACCAAAGGTGCAGAAGCTAGTAGATCACTCTTCTTTTGCCCAGATCAAAGATTCCTTTTTCCATATCATGTGAGAATGGTTTTCAAATAAAATATAATAGTTATTAAATTGATGAGTTTTGTTACTTCTCTCTAGTGTTATAAAAGGAGAATGTATTGCGCTGCAAACTGGAGATTTTCTTATAGGTGGCATATTTGGTTAACCTTGACCTTGTATTCATCTCTTGAAGCAATGAATCATAGTCAAGATGGTGGATAGAAATTAAGAAAGATTCCTACATCCTTCAGCACACAGAATAGCTGTCGAAAACATGGAAACTATCAAGATGGAGGCGAGAATATTTACTGCAAAAATTGGCGTTTTTACTGTGAAAAGTCATCATTTTCAAATGACGATTCTGAGCAACTGGTGAATCATTTTGCAAAACGCTCGAAGTTTGTTGTTTCTAACATATCAGAGCATAATAAAATCTCTCCATTTTCCTACAGGTGTTGCAGGTTGAGAGAATTGAATCCATCTCTAAACCCTAATTTTCGGAGCTCGGAATTTTCTTGTTTGACACATGTTTTTGAAATGAAGATCTCGGGCAAATGAAAATTGAATTTCAATGATCCGAGGGAGGTTTTTGCTCACAAAAAAGCAATAGACAATAACCTATTTTGGTTTATGCACAGGTATCACAGATTTGGAGATATGAACCCATCTCTGAGCCCCATTTTTCAGTAGTTTGGCCAAATTAATGGCGTTTTACGGTGCAGAGTCATCATTTTCAAATGATGATTCTGAGAGAGTGGAGAATCATTCTGTAAAATGCTCGGAGATTTTTCTTCCTAACACGTCAAAGAACAATAACCTCTCTCAGTTTTCATACAGGTGTCACATATTGGGATAATCGAATCCATCTATGAGCCCCATGTTTCAACAGTTTGGCCAAGTTAAAAAATGATTTTTCCTGTTTTGTTAAAAGACGGTTTTGATCTTCTATCTTTAGGATTTCGATCCAGCTTCTTAGGATTTGGGGTGAAGACGTTGTAAAGGCTATAAATCCTAGATCTTGAGAGCAAGCATATGCTTTGTAAGTCATCCCATAGTATTATATGTCCCATGGTTTTGACTCATAGTATTAGTGCCTAGACGTAGCCCATGGTTTGTATTGACACATAGTATTGACCCATGGTATTGGCACCTAGACTTGGTATATAAGTGTATGTTGAGGCCTATGAAGGCACCGTGAAGTTAATTGTATTGAGCTTGCTCAAAGGAGGTTTCCCCCTCAAAGTGGCTCGTGATCAATATAAAAGTGATTCTGAGTTCTATTATTTCTGATATCTCATGTATTTGTATCAATTAATTATTGCAGGTTCATCACATCTGGTATCAGAGCACTTTCTTGGGCTCGTTGGGTGGAATTTCTGCCAAATTTTTTTTTGCATCTGTTGCAGCTTCAGAGTTGGGGATAACCCCTATCCTCTTAACTGTGGGAAGTACTTGGGCATAGGCACTAAAAATCATTGTGAGGAGTACCACAGGAACCCCAAAGTAGATGTCCCATTGAGAGGACCTGCCAGCGAAAAGGACAACGACCCCTACCTGATTGACTAGTTCCCACCCGTGAGGTAAACCAAGAGCTGTCGTTTGTGGCAAAGTGGTTATCAGTTTTACCTGAGCCATGGACTGAGGGGTACTGCCCCAATACGCAGGCCGTCAGACAACATTGGTGGCTGAGTGAATCCCCTGAACTGATAGGAAGCCGCACATACCTAGGGTCCATATCTATTTTCAGTTGAACTGTTGCCGATCACTTTAGCTCAAGATTTAGCCGTTTCAGATCTATTCTGAAAGTCGTTCTAGATCCAGTCACCATTTCAGATCCAACCATTTTCGATCCCTTCCGCGTCGTTGCAGATCCATCGGATGCGGATCCTATCCGCACCGCTGTTGCCGATCCATTTCTACTGGGAAAAAAAAAAACAGAGCTATATCCTTTGTTTCAACTCTGTTTTCCCTGAAACTTCACTGACATCCCTGCAATCCCATTCTGCATATTTCATTCCTGAAGACCCTATCCCAAATTCCACTTCCCAAGACCATAAATCCCACATTTGTCTATTTTTAGAGTTTGCCATAACTCCAATTTTCATCCAAACTAAAAAATAAAAAAAATCTCTCCCTTGTTTTTTAGCCATATCTCCCTTGTTTCAACTCTGTTTTCCCTAAAACTTCACTGACATCCCTGCAATCGCATTCTGCATATTTCATTCCTGAAGACCCTATCCCAAATTTCACTTCCCAAGACCAAAAATCCCACATTTGTCTATTTTTAGAGTTTGCCATAACTCCTTCAATTTTCATCCAAATGCCTTCAAATTTTGCCACCGTGTTCCTTTCCTAATTCTGCTTCTTTGTCCCTCTCTACCAAATTTTCTCATTCTTTCACCCCGCTTCTAAAATCCCCATTTTTTGTTTCCCTGTCCATCAGAAAGTGTCCAAAACCCTAATCAAACCCCAATTACCGATCCGATTTTTCCCAAATCCAAATCTTCCTTTACTAAATAAGCTTTTGCTTGTGTTTTTCTATCCATTTCCACAAAAAAAAAAAAACTCTTGGTTGTGGTTTTCACCCACGCAGGAGCAAAAACCATGGAGGAAGCACTTGCAGCCATCCAAAACAAACTCCAATATCTAGATGAAAAATTTCTTATCCTCCATCTTCAGCATTCAGCCATGAACAATAACCGACAGCCAGAATCTTTTGAAGCCATCGAGTTCTCTTCTTCTAGCAATTTTCATGGGCCGAAACTTGATTTTCCTCGCTTCAATGGTACTAATCCGACTAGATGGATATAACGAGAAGAACAATATTTTAGTCTGCATAATACTTTGGATGTCCAGAAAGTTCCACTTGCATCCTTTCATTTGGAACAAGAAGCCCTTCAATGGTACCCTTGGTACATCAAAGCTCATCCCGAGCCAAATTGTACAGATTTTTGCCAACTCCTTTTGCCACGATTTGGTCCTAGTGCTTTTGACGACTTCACAGGAGCACTCACTAAACTTTACCAAACTGGCACAGTGAGAGTATCAAACAGAATTTCAAAAACTCGCCAATCACATAGAAGGATTGTCTGATGAATTTTATAGGAGTTGTTTTATCAGTGGTCTCAAGGATGAAATCCGCTCAGAAGTCAAAATGTTCTATCCCAACACAATGATGGAAGTCCTAGGGTTGGCTAAGTTGGCAGAGGACAAGATCGTAGCTCAACAACACTCCAAACCCACCTTTGTTCCCTTCAGAAATATGGGTTCCCAACGACCTCCCATCATGCCTACTCCTCGAACAACTCCTATCAAGCATTTGTCTGAAATAGAGATGCAGGCACGCCGAGAAAAAGGGCTTCGTTATAATTGTGATGAGAAATTCACTCAGGGACATAGATGTGTTCAACAAAAGATCTATCTCTTGGATGTGGATTCTCTGCCTGCCTCAGAACTTTATGAAGAAGCTCCAGATACAGTAGATGATCAGGTCGACTTTCAACACCCGCCTGTTGACACCCCATCTCAGGACGACCCACCTAAGATCTCTCTCTATGTTGTAACTGGTGTCACCACCCCACAAACAATGCGAGTCAGGGGATACTTCAAGAAGCTCCCTCTTACCATACTCATTGATTCTGATAGCACTCATAACTTTGTTGATCCTCGAATTGCCAAACAGGCTGATTGTTTTGTCCATCCTTGCTCCAACTTTGAAGTCATGGTTTCCAATGGGGGCACCTTACCTTGCAAGGGGAAGTGTCACAATGTGCGTATCTCTATGGAATATTATAACCTGCGCTCTCACATGTTTGCCTTGTCCTTAGGCGGATGTGATGTGGTTTTGGCCGTTCAATGGTTACGCACACTTGGCCTCATCTTATGGGATTTTGCTGAACTTTGGACGCAGTTTTCAATCAATGGGGAACAACACAAATTTATGGGCTTACAACCAGGGTCTCTCTACATCATCAGTTCACATAGCCTAGAAACAATCCTTAAGAAGCATTCACATGGTGTCATCGCTCAGCTCAATTCCATTCAGATGCACCCATCAACAGTCTCCACTACTTCCTTGGATAGATACGCAGGTATCTTTGCTGAACCAATGCGCTTGCTGCCTTCAAGAGACCTTTCCGGTAAGAATTTAGCCACATCTACCTCTCAACAGGAAATGATGGCTATTTTGCATGCAGTACAGAAGTGGCAGCCATACCTATTAGGGAATTATTTCTGCATCAAGACTCATCTCCCGAGTCTGGAAAATTTTCTGGAACAATGGGTCTCCTCCCCAACACACCTGAAATGGGTTATCCCTATGTGATCACTTACAAGAAGGGTAAGGAAAATATGGTGGAAGATGCTCCTCCTCGCACATTTGATGACCTAGTTTCTCTTACAGCTATTTCTCTGCTTGTTCCAAATTGGTTGCAATCTGTTCAACAGGGCTATCTCTTCTATGAACTCCATGCTTCTTCATCAGTAGGGCACTCTGGGTTCCTCAAAACGTATGACCAAGAAAAATGTAACTTCTTTTGGCAGGGACTCAAAAGGACAATTCAATGAATGGTGGTTGACCGTGATACTTTTCAGGTCAACAAGGGTGAAACGACCCTCCTTTCGGGACTGCTTGAACCCTTTCCCATCCCTCCACAGATTTGGACAACTATTTCTATGGATTTCCTAGAAGTGCTCCAGTGGTATAGTACCACATCTCAAAAGACACCATATGAAGCAGTCTTTGGACAGGCACCACCAGTTCTCCTTCCATACACCTTCAGCCGCTCCCCAGTTCAGGCAATTGACTCAATTCTTCGAAACCGTGATCAGCTTCTTCTCATTCTACAGGACAATTTTCACATGGCAAGAATTCGACTGAAACAACAAGCCGATTAGAACCGTTCTGAGCGCACTTTTCACATCGCTGATATGGTTCTTCTTCGTCTACAGCCTTCCATGCAATCCTCCCTAAAAATCCAAAGGTGCGAGTGGCTCGAAATGCAACCCGAGGATGCTACAGGGAACCCACTCCTTCAGATTCTGCATCAATTTCCACATCTAAAGCTTTGAGGACAAAGCTTTTTCTAAGGGAGAGGGGATGTTAGGAACCCATGTCTTTACTTTGTTAGTATATTATTGTTGGACGCATATGCTTTGTAAGTCGTCTCATAGTATTTGTTGATCCATAGTTTATATTAGCCCATAGTATTGACCCATAGTATTGGACGCATATGCTTTGTAAGTCGTCCCATAGTATTATATGTCCCATGGTTTTGACTCATAGTATTGGAGCCTAGACTTAGCCCATGGTTTGTATTGACACATAGTATTGACCCATGGTATTGGCGCCTAGACTTGGTATATAAGTGTATGTTGAGGCCTATGAAGGCACCGTGAAGTTAATTGTATTGAGCTTGCTCAAAGGAGGTTGCCCCCTCAAAGTGGCTCGTGATCAATATAAAAGTGATTCTGAGTTCTATTATTTCTGATATCTCATATATTTGCATTAATTAATTATTGCAGGTTCATCACAATTTTGTAAAGAGATCTCTTTATTTAATATGATCAACCTGCAAGCTTCTTTCACTCATTGTTATCAGACCTTGTTTTCTTATTTTCGGTGATATGCTATTGAGTTGAATAGTTTCTTTGCCTATGTTCATAATCTGGGTAATTGTCCTCTTACTCTTGATTATCCAACTAGAATCATTAGCATTCATCGTAGGTTAATTGGCCCATCATATGTAATTGTTTTATATATGTTCTGGTTAATTGATCAGTTTCCTTTATCCTTTTTACCTATCTAATAATAGTCCTTGAGAGCCTTGCATTGTTTGAGTGTATTCGAGACTGTCTTGAGTAGATTATGCAATAAGTTAGATGTTCATCTTGATCAGATATTATCCACCATTGTGAAAATAAATTAAGTTACCAGGCATCGACTCTAAGATACAACCTAGGAGAGTTTCCTGGAGAGCTAACAAAATGGCGCCATTGCCGGGGAGAGGAGATTGAAGCTTAGCTTCCTTGGGAGAATGACATAGATCCAACTTTGATGATAGACAAAGACTGGACATTTTCTTGGTTGTAATCATCTATCTGGCGACTCCATGAAGGACGGATTTAGTGGCAACTCCACTGCTCAGAAATTTGTTGACGACTCCACTGGTATGACATGAACCAGATCTTGGCAAAGAGGTATGTGTTCTGTGATTTTTCAAAAATTGTTGGTTTCCCTAATCCAGTGCCCAGTAGAGATGAATGGGAAAATAGCCTTCCCAGATTTCGAGGTGAAGAGTGGGAATTGCCAGCTGAACATTTTCTTGACTTTCATGATTGCATTCATCGGTTACAAATTGTACATGAAGATGTTAGGATTAAGCTCTTCTGGTATTCATTAGAGGGGATTGTGCGTGATTGGTTTCGGTCTCTTCCTATTTCCAGTATCATCTCTTTGGAAAATTTTCATACTGCCTTTCATTTGTTCTGCAAATAAATTTTTTCAGTTGACCTTCTATTTCCTGAATGTTGTCATGAATTCAATTTATTAACTAAAGACTCAGAAAATCATGAAGAGTATGATGTTATAGGGGATATCTCTCATTGTGACCGAGACATTGATGATCTCCAAGATGATAACCATAGTATGGATGCCTTTGACATTGTATTAAATACACCTATTGACTTAGGGTGTCATGAAGTTGAGATTATCCCCTTTGGAAACCCGAATGATGATGAGTAGTTCTTTACATTAGCATGTGACAGATTTGAATATGCAGAGGATAGTAAAGGCAGCCCTCAAATTTTTTATTTGCAGACAAAGGGAGAGTGCAGCAGATACAAAGAGGAAGATGAGGAGCTGAAAAGCTCAGATCAGCAGTCCATCCTATATGACTCTTTGACAGATGTTGAGCAGTCTGCATCTAGTATTGAGATCAGTGAGAGCAATCAGTAGCAACATTTCAGTCTTCAGCTGGAACAACTACTTGAAGAGGTATTCTTTTACAATTTTGATGACCCTATAGCTAATTATCTAGATTTTATGAGCAACACAGATGTTAAAATATCTTTGTCAGATGACAGCCGTTTCTGTCACCCTTTCAAATTACATTTCTGCATGCTATGGTTGCATTTATTTTTTGGGTCAAGATCAAGGAGGATATCAGTAAATCATTTTCTTACATGTATTCATTGGAAGCATGATGTCACTTGATAAGAAACTGTGCAGTTAGTTAGAGTAGGGTAGCATAGATGAATAAGCTCATGACTGAGCATTTCAAGTTGCATAATGTGTGAGGCTTGCATTTAGTAGTGTGGTTTCAGTTTTGGAATAAAGACTCCATTCCCAATGGATATAAGACAATGTTGGCAGGGGTAGTTTGGATTCAAATGATGAGCAGGGTTGCAGGATTTGGATCAGGTTTTGAAAGCAGCATTTGAGACTCCATAGCCTAATGGATGCAAGGCGTTGCTAGCAGGTTTATAGTTGAAAATTTGTGGATAGATTGCAGATATTTGGTGGCAGTTTAAATGACTCCATACCCAATGGAACACTATACTAGGTTTTGTACTTTGTTTATCCAAGAAAGGCATCAGATCTGTGGTTCTTGAAACCTCACAGGGAGGCTTTCATCCCTGAGTAGGAGCCAGATGCTATATCCCCAAATAAATTTGTCGGGTTGATCAATTTTAGATGATAGGATGTCATTTGAAAATTCATTTCTAAATTTCTTAAGGCTCATTGTTGATAGCTTTATGCATGTAATAAGGTTAAAAAAAAATTAGATTGGGTTTTCATTTCAAAATTTTCAAAAGACAGGTTTCGGTAGCTAAGCGCTTATTTAAAACGGTCCCTAAGCTACTGAAAGCTCTACTTTTGGCACCTTAAATGAAATTTTTGAGGCTCTCCTGGCTACCGAAAGTGAAAGGAAATTTTGAAGTGAAAGCTGACCAGATAAGAAGATACCCATGCACCCAGCATTGATAGTGAAATAAGTTTCAAAGATCGTGTAAAGAAGCAAAGGGCCATCCACAAATATTCGTCGTTGGTACTCAGCAGTTCTGAGAAATTTCTTTGATAAACTGCTTCCAATGACAACACAGATTTCAGGAGTAGATGATGGAGAAGGATAAGCCACTTGGTCACGCTCTGCATGATCTTTTCACAAATATACCATCACTGGTTCCCTTAGCAACCGAAAACAGAGCTTTCGGTAGTTTATTCATTGCAACTTTTGAGCCCTAAGCCACCAAAGGTGCAAAAGCTGGCAGATCACTCTTCTTTTTCCTAGATCGAAGATTCTTTTTTCCATATCATGTGAGAATGGTTTTAAATAAAATATAATAGTTAAATTGATGAGTTTTGTTACTTCTCTCTAGTGTTATAAAAGGAGAATGTATTGCGCTGCAAACTGGAGCTTTTCTTACAGGTGGCAGATTTGGTTAACCTTGTCCTTGTATTAATCTCTTGAAGCAATGAATCATAGTCCATATGGTGGATAGAAATTAATAAATATTCCTACATCCTCCAGCACGCAAAACAGTTGTTGAAAACATGGAAACTATCAAGATGGAGGCAAGAATATTTACTGCAAAAATTGGCGATTTTACTATGAAAAGTCATCATTTTCAAATGATGATTCTGAGCGACTGGAAAATGATTTTGCAAAACGCTCAGAGGTTTTTGTTTCTAACATGTCAGATCCCAATAAACTCTCTCTGTTTTCCTACAGGTGTTGCAGGTTGAGAGAATCAAATCCATCTTTGAGCCCTAATGTTCGGAGCTCAGAATTTGCCTGTTTGACACATGTTTTTGAAATGAAGATCTCGGGCAAATGAAAATGAATTTCAATGATATGAGGGAGGTGTTTAATAAAAAAAGATCAATAGACAATAACCTATTTTTTTTTATACACAGGTATCATATATTTGGAGAGCTGAACCCATATCTGAGCCCCATTTTTCAGCAGTTTGGCCAAATTAATGGCGTTTTACTATGTAGAGTCATCATTTTCAAATAATGATTCTGAGCGATTGGAGAATCATTCTGCAAAAGGCTCAGAGTTTTTTATTCCTAACACTTCATAGAACAATAACCTCTCTTAGGTTTCCTACAGGTGTCACATATTGGGAGAATCAAATCCATCTCCGAGCCCCATTTTTCTGCAGTTTGGCCAAGTTAAAAAATGATTTTTCCTGTTTTGTTAAAAGACGGTTTTGATCTTCTATCTTTAGGATTTAGATCCAGCTTCTTAGGATCTAGGGAGAAGATGTTGTAAAGGCTATAAATCCTAGATATTGAGAGCAAGAAAGGGTTGGATTTTGGACGGTGCTACTTGACTGTATTTTGTAAAGAGACCTCTTTCTTTAATATGATCAGCCTACAAGCTTCTTTCACTCATTGTTATCAGACCTTGTTTTTTTATTTTCGGTGATATGCTATTGAGTTGAATAGTTTCTTTGTCTATGTTCATAATATGGGTAACTTTCATCTTACTCTTGATTATCCAACTAGAATCATTAGCATTCATCGTAGGTTAATTGACCCATCATATGTAATTGTTTTATATATGTTCTGGTTAATTGATCAGTTTCCTTTATCCTTTTTACCTATCTGATAATAGTCCTTGAGAGCCTTGCATTGTTTGAGTGTATTCGAGATTGTCTTGAGTATATTATGCAGTAAGTTAGATGTTCATCTTGATCAGATATTATCCACCATTGAGAAAATAAATTAAGTTACCAGGCATCTTTGAGATACAACCTAGGAGAGTTTCCTAGAGAGCTAACACCAGAGATTGTCCCAAAAATAAGAAAGATGGTTCTAAAAAAAAAAGAACTTCAAAAGAAGACATCATGCTCATGCTGCAGAGGATGATGAACCTCCCAGGAAGAGGGCTAGAGAAGATAGTGAAGATTCTTCAAGTGATGAAGAATATGTTTTGATTTCTGCTCTCACTGAACCATTACTCATGGAAGTAATGATTGGATTATAGATAGTGGGGCTTTTAAACACATGACAGGATTCAAGGAATCCTTTATGAACCTATCTAAACATGAATCACCCCACAAGGTGAAACTTGGGGATGACTACCAGTATCCAATAAAAGGGATTGGTGAAGCCTCCTATAAACTAGACTCTGGAAAGTCTATGAAGATGAAAGATGTACTATATGTTCCAGGTCTCAAGAAGAATCTACTCTCCATATCTACATTGGATGCAAGAGGCATGAGGGTTTCATTTGTAGATGGACAAGTCCTAATGTTGCTAAAGGGTAAGACTATTGATGATGCAGTGGTGATTGGAGAGCAAGAGGGAGGATTATACAAACTGAAGGGCCAACCACAACAAGCCATGGTCCATGATTCAGTAGAGCCAAGTGAACTTTGGCATAGAAGGCTTGCACACATGCGCTATAGGGCATTACCTATTGCAAGCAAAGTTGTAGAAGGTCTTTCTGAAATCCAGACAAAGCATGAAGGCATTTGCAAAGGTTGTGCAAAGGGAAAGAACACAAAGAAGACATTTCCAAGCAGTGAAAGCAAGGAAAAAAGAATCTTGGAAATCATCAACTCTGATGTATGCGGTCCAATGTCATCCAGTTCTCTGAGTGGGTATGTATACTATGTTTCCTTCATTGATGATTTCTCTAGGAAGAATTGGGTTTACTTCTTGAAGAACAAAGATGAAGTGTTTGACAAGTTCAAGGAATTCAAAGCCTTGATAGATAATCAAACTGTCATGAAGATCAAGATCTTCAGATCTGACAATGGCAAAGAATTCACTTCAGGTGACTTCAAGAAGCTATGCAGTGATTCAACGATTAAGAGGGAATTGACCACTCCTTACAATCCAAAATAGAATGGGGTTTCCGAAAGAAAGAATAGAACGATCATGGAATCAGCTAGGTCAATGCTCCATGACCAAGATCTACCTATGCACTTATGGGATGAAGCAGCAAGGACAACTGTATATGTGTAGAACAGGACACCTCATAAGATACTTGACAACAAAACACCAGAAGAAGTGTTCACTGGTAAGAAACCATAAGTTAGCCATCTCAGAATATTTGGTTGTCCAGTATACACTCACATCCCAAAAGAGAAGAGGACAAAGCTAGATCCTTCAGGAAAGAAGGGCATATTCATGGGTTACAGTGAAAGCTCGAAGGCTTACAGAATCTACTTCCCAGGATTCAAGAAGATTGATATCATTAGGGATGTAACATTTGATAAAATCTCAGCATACATCAAATCAAGGAAAACACCAGTTGAAGATAATGAAGAACCCAGAATATCTAGAAATCAAGACACCACCATGAGTGAAGCAGTTCCTGAAGAAGATTGTGAAATAGAATATCCACAACAACCTGTAGATCCACCCCGTGAGAAGGAATCTCACAAGAGGAAACTAGCATGGGCTAGAGAGCTCATCCAAGATGCAGTAAGGTTTGGCATTCCAGAAGAGGAACACAAAGAAAGGAAAAGGACAAGATCACATACCAGCTATGTTTCCTTACTTTGTGATATTATGAACAAAGAACCTTCCAATTATGAAGAAGCAACAGATAAGAAAGAATGGAAGGATGCCATAGTCAAAGAATATTAGTCGATCATGAAGAATGATGTTTGGGATGTGGTCCCAAGACCAGATGGGAAGTCTGTGGTGACTTCCATGTGGATCTATAAGATCAAGCATGCTGCAGATGGAAACATAGAGAAATATAAAGAAAGGTTTGTAGCTCGTGCCTTCTCCCAGAAAGAAGGGATTTATTATGAAGACACTTTTTCTCCTGTGGCCAAATACACTTCCATTAGATCAGTACTTGCTCTGGCTGCAATGATGAAATGGAAGGTACACCAAATGGATGTCAAGACAGCTTTCTTGAATGGTGTAGTTGAAGAGCATGTGTATTTGGAGCAACCACTTGGGTTTGAGACACATGACCAAGAGACACATGTGTGCAAACTGAAGAAAACCCTGTATGGTTTGAAACATGCACCCATGACCTGGTATGGTAGGATAGATGGCTTCCTATCCAGTTTGGGCTTTACCAAGAGTAAAGAAGATTCCAACCTTTACTATAAGGTTGAGGAAGGCAATCCTGTGATTCTACTATTGTATGTGGATGACCTGTTTGTAACAGGTGAGGATAGATTGATTTCCGACACGAAGAGGAAGCTTGATGTCGAGTTCGAGATGAAGGACTTGGGTATGATGCACTACTTTCTTGGTATGGAGATGTGGCAGAGTGCAGAAGGAATCTTCCTTGGACAAGGGAAGTATGCAGTAGAGATCGTGAAGAGGTTCAGGAGATGGACTACAAGGCTATGGCCACACCTATGGCATCAAACCTGAAGCTTCTGTGTGATGCTTCGTTTGAGTCGGTTGATGCTACGATGCATCGTCAGATGATTGGGTCCTTGATGTACGTGACGAATACAAGACCAGATATATGCTTTGCGGTGAACACCTTGAGCCCGTACTTGATAGATCCGAGACATGTTCACCTAATAGCTACAAAGCATATTCTGAGGTACCTGAAGGGTACAGTTGACTATGGGCTCAAGTATGAAGCTAATCAAAAGTTTAACCTGGAGGGTTATGTTGATTCTGATTGGGAAGGAAGTGCCATTAATAGGAAGAGCAATTCGAGGTGTTGCTTCAGTATGGGATCTAGTATGATCTCTTGGTTTAGCAGAAATCAGTCCTGTGTGGCACTGAGTACAGCCGAAGTAGAGTGTGTTGCAGCTTGTTCAGCTAGTTGTGAGGTAGTATGGCTTAAGAAGCCACTTTCTGATTTGTTTGATCTCTAGTTGAGTGCTATTTGTATATATTGCGACAACCAAAGTTCTGTGAAGTTTTCGAAGAACCCAGTGTTCCATGACAATTCGAAGCACATTGAGATCAAGTATCACTATATCAGGAATATGGTGCAGAGAGGAGCAGTGAAGCTCCTGTATCTTGCGACGGATGAGCAGATAGCCGATGTGTTGACCAAGCCGCTGGCCAAAGTGAAGTTTGAATACTTCAAAGGGAGACTTGGTGTACTTCAGATCGAGATACCTTCCAAGGGGAAGTGATGAGTCCAGAGACATAGATGCACATAGAGCCATTCTCACATGGTTAGAGGATAGTCCTTCCATGGTGAGATGTAAGGGCTGGTTCATTTTCACATGGTTAGAGGAAAGTCCTTCCATGGTGAAATGTAAGGGCTGGGCGAAGCCATTCTCACATAGTTAGAGGAAAGTCATTCTATGGTGAGATGTAAGGGCTGGGCCATTCTCGCATGGTTAGAGGAAATTCCTTCCATGGAAAGATGTAAGTGTTGGGCATGGCTTTTCCAACATGGTCAGAGGAAAGTCCTTCCATGGTCATGATGTAATTGCCAAGCTTTTCTGACATGGTTAGAGGAAAGTCCTTTCATGGTCGTGATGTAATTGTTGTATCCATTCCGACATGGTTAGAGGAAATTCCTTCCATGGTCGTTGATGTAAGTGCTGTGAGCCTTTCCCAGATGGTTTGAGGAAATTCCTTTCATGCTGGTGAGTGTAAGTGTTGAGCCTTTCCTGGATGGTTAAAGGAAAGTCCTTCCATGCCGGTGAGTGTAAGTGCTGTGTGTGTGCATCTGGGTTGTGCTCCATGGACAATGACGATGATCTGAAGACGATGATGTGACAGTATGGTACACAGGTTTTGTAGAGGCATATGATCAGTCCTGAGATGCTCTTGCAGGTTTTGCAAAGGCATATGATCAGTCCTGAGATGCTCTTGCAGGTTTTGCAGAAGCAGTGTAATCAATCCTGGGAGATCTTGCAGGTTTTGTAGAGGCAGTGTAATCAGTCCTGAGGTGTACCTACTTGATGGCTTGCTCGCAGAGATGTTGATGATGTTCATCCAGCATGAAAAAGGGCTGGCTCTATAGATGATGAAGACCTGCAGGTGGCGGGCCTACATCCAGTATGAAAAAGGACTGGCTCTGTAGAACTTCCTATGACGAGTAGATTGGAGATTGATTGAGATAGCAGCAGATGATTCCATGACGATGATTCGATGACGATGATCCAGTGATGATGATCCAAAGAAGAAGACTTGTGCTAGCAGATCTGTGTCGCGAAATAGCTTCCTAGTTAAGAGGGAGTGTTGATGTATATGTAACTTCAGAATGTATTTCACCCATGTATTTCATCTATGTATATTGTACTCCTATAGAGATGTTATTATTCCTCTATACGGAAGTGTCGTCATTTGTATTGACAAGTGTCGCAAGTGTCGTAACTTGCCGATGGGTTATTAGACCACCATGTGTGGGATCGATCCTGATTAAGTTAACCATGGGGTATTAGGCTAAGCTAGACAAGTCGGCCCCACTGGTTTATTGGGCAGGACAGTACAAGTATAAATAGAGATCGGGAGATCTCTATTTCATTCATCTCATTACTCACTCTTCTACCACTCAAAAAGTGGCGCACATGTGAGGAGGAGGATCAGCTGCTAGGAGAAGACTATCTCTTGTACTTTGGTTTTACTTTGGTTGTATCATTGCTCTATCTATCTCTGAGGAAGTTGTGGGGTTTTTCACCTTTGTGGTTTTCCCCAGTGTAACTCTGTGTGTCCATGTCTTATGTGATTGCTTGATATGCTTGATACATGCTTGATGTGATTGCTTGATATGCTTGATGTGATTGATTGATATGCTGTACATATTATTCTCTCAGTAAATATCCTAGAGTATATTGAATTAATGCTCAAAATCTAACAACTACATGTAAGACCTGGGAGATCTGAGAGGTTGGGCTGTGTGCCCGTAATAAGTCTTGGGATGCTCTTTCGAGGGTTTGTAGTGGAAATCACATGTAAGACCTGAGAGGTTGGGCTGCGTGCCCTTAATAAGTCCTAGGATTCTCTTTCGAGGGCTTGTGATGAGGGTCACATGTAAAACCTGGGAGATCCGATAGGTTGGGCTGCATGCCCATAATAAGTCCTGGGATGCTCTTTCGAGGGTTTGTGATAAGGGTCACATATAAGACCTGGGAGATCCGATAGGTTGGGTTGTGTTCCCGTAATCAGTCCCGGGATGCTCTTACGAGGGTTTATGGTGCACGTAATAAGTCTTGAGGATTCCACAGTATGGCAAGTGATGATGAAGACTTGCAGGTGGTGGGCCTACATCCAGTATGAAAAAGAACTGGCTCTATAGAACTTCCTATGACTAGTAGATTCAGATATTGATTGAGATAGCAGTAGCAGTGACGATGATGATGATTCACTGATGATGATCCAGAGAAGAAGACTTGTGCTAGCAGATCTGTGTCGAGAAATACCTTCCTAGTTAAGAGGGAGTGTTGATGTATGTGTAACTTCGGAATGTATTTCACCTATGTATATTGTACTCCTATAGAGATGTATTATTCCTCTATATAGAAGTGTCGTCATTTGTATTGACAAGTGTCGCAAGTGTCGTAACTTGCCGATGGGTTATTAGACCACCATGTGTGGGGTCGGCTCTGATTAAGTTAACCATGGGTTATTAGGCTAAGCTAGACAAGTTGGCCCCACTGGTTTATTTGGAAGGACATGACAAGTATAAATAGAGATCGGGAGATCTCTATTTGATCACTTCATTACTCACTTCTACCTCTCTTGGAAAGTGGCGCACTAGTGAGGAGGAGGATCATCTGCTAGGAAGACTATCTCTTGTACTTGGGATGTACTATTTTCTCTTTCTATATCTGAGGAAGTTGTGGGGCTTTTCACCTTTATGGTTTTCTCTAGTGAAACTGTGTGTGTCTCTTGTCTCATGTGATTGCTTGGTGTGATTGTTATGCATTGCTATGATTGATATGTTTTACATGTTATTCTCTTAGTAAAGATCCTAGAGTATATTGAATGAAATGCTCAAAATTTAACATTATCCCCATGCATTCATCAAGAGATATAATTTCTAACTATAAACACACTAACGGATTCATTCAACTATGCCAGCAAACTCGAAACCAAACAGAAGGGAAAAACATGCTTCACGACTAAACCATCAGGATGACCACCCGACAAGAAGGCACCAGCCGAATTCGATAAGTCGAAATATTCTCAACCAACTCCACCAAAGCCAGATCACGAAAAAAATCTTTTTCACAGAAGGGAACCATTAGAGAGAATTTGAGGTCAAAAAATGGCTTCCTAAGAGATGTACTAAACAAATATGAGATATATTAAAATATTATGAGTTAGGGGTTTTATGGGGTAGGTATATATGACAAGTCACCTCCTACACTATTTTCTATGCACAATATAAATAGCCATGCTTGAGTTACTTTTCAAATCTCACTAGAAATAAAATTAATAAAATAACTCTACATTGATGTGACTAAGATTCAATGTGAATCCTCAAAAATTTATTGTCCTTTAGTATTTATTTGTCTTGAACATGCAAATGAAATTAAATAATAAAAAACATTTTTAAGAGCTATTTTTTAATTTATGTTTAACTTTTTATATTTAATACTTTTCTCATCAATTTAATACAATGTGATTTAATTGAAAATTTATTTACATGTAAAATGTTAATAATATTATTATAATCCACATTGCATTATTATTATTCTTTATTCATTAAATCTATATTTGTAAATTAATATCAAAATCATAAACGCTTCTGGGATATTTATTTTATTGTAAATAAATGTTATAGTTAAGTCTCTCATAGAAAATAATATAAAACTTAATTTATTCTTAAAAATTTATTTAAAATATATTATTATTTTTTAACTATTAATATTATGTTTAGAACATTATTATTTTGTAAAACATGTTTCTTTAAAGCTTTAAAAATTGTGATGAAATTGATTTTTTTAGAAATATTATAATATGTTGTCATGTATTATTATTGAAATAAAATGGACAATTTGTGTGTGTGTGTATTAGTTTGGCATTATAATATTAAATAAAATGGAGTGAATATATAATTAAAAATTAAAAATGACAAAAATAATATTTTATGAAAAAATGTGAAATAAATAAATAAATAAATATATATATATATATATAATTAGTTTGACATTATGATATTAAATAGAATGGAGTGATTATATAATTTAAAATTAAAAACATGAAAATGACAATATATTATTTTATAAAAAAATGTGAAATGACCTTCTTAATGAATTATGAGTACTTTACTTGAAAATGACAATAATATTATTTTATGAGAAAGTGTGGAAGGAAAAAAAAAATGTGAAAAGACATTCATTATGAGTACTTTACTTGAAAATAACAATAATATTATTTCATGAAAAAATGTTAAAGGACTTTCATTATGAGTACTTCACTTTATAATTTAAAAGTACTTGTGTTTATGGGTTTTCATCCACCATAGAAAATTTGACAAATAAGTGATTTTTAACGCATGCAATGGAACCTCAACCATGGGGGATGATGTCATCTATTAGAATGTGATTGGTTAATAGGTTTTGGAACGGGAAATGGTGTGATTACCACCACTCATCTTGGAATGATATGCCTAAATGCAAAGCTCAAAATACCTTTTTGGAAAAAGTGTCGACATCTGATGTGTTCGACAAAACTGTAGTAGAATCTGACCCAGAAGCAACGACCCTTTTGACATCAACATCGACAACTCCATCAGCCTCGACTATCATCGATGATGAGGAACAAGAGCGCATGTTCCATACACAGATATTGGTTCAAAACAATCCATGCATCTGATTATGGAGAACGAAATCCAGAAGAACTTTGTTTCTGAAGATATCATGAAGAAACTAGGTCTTGTTACCACTCCACATCCTCAGCCTTATAACATCAGTTGGATGAATTACGATGGACAAGAGCTAAGGATCACTCGAAAATGAAAGCTTTCCTTTCATTAAGCCTGTGGAAGATGAAGTACTCTACGACACGGCACCACTCTCTGTAGTCGACGCCTTGTTTGGGAAACCTTACCTATGTGATCGCCATGGAAGTTACCAATCACAACCGCAGAAGGTGATTGTTAGGATTCAGAATCAATGGTATGGCATACCAGAACAACGACCTACACCAACGGTTGCAATGATATCTTCTAAATAGACAAAGAATCTCATCAACCATGCTCAGAAGTTCGCATTGATTATGATAAAGCCGCAACATTCTAGGAAGACTACATCAACCAGTCGACTCACCGACTAGTGCAACTCCTAACAAAAGCAGTAGATCGATAATATTGTTGATGAATACCAGAACCTATTCCAAGTTCTAGACTAAGTACATCGACATTTCCAGGTAAAACACTCTATTGAACTTGCTCTTGGTTCTTCGTTACCTAACACATTTGTTTACATAAGATCCATTCTTGAAAATGAAGAGATTCATAGACAAATCCAAGATTTGATCGACAAATGTCATATCCAACCCAGCTCCTCTCCTTGTGGAAGTCTAGTCGTCCTCGTTCCAAAGAAATACGGGACTTGGCGCATGTGCATCGACTACCAGGAACTAAAAAAAAAAATCGACGAAGAATAGGTACCCTCTGCCATGGATAGACGAGCTCATCGACTGCCTCAAAGGTGCTAAATTATTTACTAAGATCGACCTCAAGTCGGGATATCATCAGATTCCAATCGAGCCCTCATATGTATGTAAAACTACTTTCAAGACCAAGTAAGGATTGTTTGAATGGTTAGTCATGCCTTTTGGGTTAACCAATTCACCTGTGACCTTCATGAAATACATGGATAACATTCTTCAACCTTTCATCGACAAATGGGTCATTTTCGATCTCGAAGACATATTGATTTTCAATCGATCATGGGAAGAAATTTTCAAATAGATTCAACAAGTCCTCGACACTCTCCAACAACATTGACTCTACTTGAACATGGACATGTGTTCCTTTGCGATGAACAACATCAATTATTTGGGGTATGTAATTGACTGTGTAGGCAGTCACGTTGATCCAGACAAAGTATAGATTCTAAAAGATTGGCCCATTGCTCAAATAATTCATGAAGTAAGAATTTTTCTTGGTTTGGAAAATTTCTATCGATGATTCATACTCAGCTTTAGTCTCATAGCCTGGCCCTTGAATCAGTTGACGAAAGGAAATCGGAAAACTGTCTTCAAATGGACACCAACACAACAAGAAGCTTTCGAACAGCTCAAACACAAGCTCTACACTGCACCAGTACTTGTGCTACCTGATTTGCATCAGCCCTCTAATATTGAGACAGACACATTGGACTATTTATTGG
This sequence comes from Larix kaempferi, assembly GCA_027924585.1. Classification (NCBI taxonomy): domain Eukaryota; kingdom Viridiplantae; phylum Streptophyta; class Pinopsida; order Pinales; family Pinaceae; genus Larix; species Larix kaempferi. The sequence goes on from BSBM01001936.1 coordinate 595,580, forward strand.
GCATAGTGATCTCTCAGTTTGGTCACCCAGTCGCTTTTTACTCCAAAAATTTTAATGAACCTGTTAGAAGATATTCGACGTAAGAAAAAGAACTATACACCATTGTGCAAGCTCTCAAGCATTGGATGCATTATATCCTTGGAAAGGAAATGGTCATCCTCACTGACAACAATCCTTTACAGTTCGCCCCATCCCAATAGAATTTACAAACAACTCAACAAATCAAGTGGATTAATTACCTGAAACAATTTCAGTTGGTAATTAAGTATCAAAAAGGGAAATCCAATGCAGCCACCGATTTCCTCAATCGACCACCCATTACTCTCCTTTTTACAGTGATGAGTATGCAGGGATATGACACGACCACATGGAATCAGTTGTATCAGGAAGACATCAACTTTTCACTAGTCTACCGACAACTTCAGACTAACAATTCGTTGACCTCCGACTATTTCCTAAAAGACACCTTGCTATACAAGCTTGGACAACTTTGTGTACCAACCGGTGAGCATCGACAGTAGCTCATTTGGGACGCACACTACAGCAAGACTGCATGACAATTTGGAGTAGCAAAGACCCTTTCTATTCTCCAGAAGTATTTCTTTTGGTCTTCACTTAAAACTGACGTCAACAAGTACATTCGATCATGAGTGGTTTGTGCCATTGTTAAACTTCATAATCGATGACAGGGATTGTACACACCTTTTCCAGTTCCTAGTCGACCATGGGAATCTATATCTATGGAATATTTGATAGGATATCCTACTACAAAACATCAACATGATGTGATCTTAGTAGTATTCGATAGATTTTCCATTATGGCCATTCTTATTCCATGCAAGAAGACTACGATAGCTCAACGGACCGCTCATCTCTTCTTTGAACATGTCTTGAAACACTATGGGTTACCGACAACCATTATTTCCGATAGAGATTCCATATTTGTCAGCATATTTTGGAAGACTCTCTAGAAGTAGCTCGACACAAGACTCTCCCTATCGACATCTTTCCATCCTCAGACTGATAGACAAAAAGAAGTTGTGAATCGCTCGTTAGTATAATTGGTTCACATGTACAACCACAAGCACTGACAAACATGGGATGAAATTCTTCCCTATATACAACACAGTTACAATGGTGCTCAACACAACTCTTTGGGAAATATTCCATTTGAGATTTGTTATGTATTTCAACCCTCGGCATCTATTGACTTGATTAGTTCCTCGAAACAGTCGAACGACACCGACTATAACCAACGAGAAGTCAACAAAGCATTCAAGTTTCGAGCTCAAATCTATGAAATCCAGAAGAAATCACAGGAAATGTTGCAACGAGAAAATGCAAAAGCTAAGGACTGACATGAGAGGCATCATATCCTGCATTCATTTCAAATTGGGGATAAGGTCTGTTTACATCTCAAGAAGTAACGCTTCACTGGCCCATACAAGAAACTGCAACCTTCGCAATATAATCCATATAGTATTCTTCAGTAGATTGGAGAAAATTATTTTCAGCTCGACATTCCTTCATGCCTGAGTTTGCATCTAGTATTTAATGTGGATCTGTTGGAGGGGCCTAGGTCATCCTGTCGACTAGGCCCTCCTCCTGACCACTCTGTAGCACATGTCGACAGGTCGCGTCAACTAGTATAGGTTGGGTCGGTTGGATAAACTGACACACGATTATGTAACTGTATTTGCATATATATATATATATATAGGCTATTGAGCCGATATACTAGTTAAGATTGGTTCTATGATTGTATTCTGCTCTTGCTGGTTAACATAAAGGCTTGTGTTCTCTCTATTTGTCTCATCTCTTGTATTTGTATCATTGTGTATGCTTTGCTTATATTATGTAATGTATCTATGATAACCACATGAACCTTGGGACTACAACATCTGGTTCCGTTGCCGGTTGATGCATGAAAAATAAATAGCAGCATGACCTATGATTTAAGAACAGGAGATTAGAGATTGGTGGGAGAAGAAAATCGTGAATTATTTGTAGAATTATGCACGACGTAACAAGCTAACGATTAGCCAAGCGAGAGATCAGTTCTTCTCCGAGACCCATGAGAAATTTGTAGAGTCCGTACTGACCGCCTTGAAGAGGCTCTTGGATGAAAAGACCAGTTAATGAAGCAGAGCAGACGTTGTTGTCGAAGCTGATCAACGGAGGATGCATGAATCTGTCGGAGTGGTGTGAAAAGATTGCAAATGATTTTTGTGAAGAGCAGGCAATTGAAGATCGAGTCTTAGTTGACGAAATAAGAAGAAAGTTCTTCACCGAATTAGCTGATCAATTTCTGTGTTCTCTGCCGACTTTATTGTTCAAATTTATTATCGACAAAGGCGTTGTGCATATTGTCGAAACAATACCGTTGCTTCTCCCAGCCCTCCCGAACTCTAATTCGAAGGAGAAAGAACGTAAGTTGGAAAAATTTATAAAGGAGCACGAATGGGAATTTTTCTTGAACAAATGATGATCTACACTTCCCTAGTGATCTAGAAACCTTCGAGCCGGCATTGGGGGGTGATGAAGCATGCTCTGATGTACCTATTTTGATGAAATTCGACATATGACAAGATGACATGGCCAACAATGGAAGAAAATCCGACAAAGACATACTTTTGACTCATAAAAGCACCCCAGATATTCAGAAAATTGAAAGAGAAAGGAGGAGGCAGCGGTGTGAAGAGCTGCAGGAGCAGGCAATTACGCTTCGGAGGATGCGAGGATCAAATGTCACGACAGACTCAGAAGGAAATCTACTAGAGTCAATGCAAGCCCGCAATGATCGGGGTGTCAAAGAAGACCTATCGCCAATGGATGAAGACTTGTGGATAGAGCATGGTAGAGCTCTCCAAGTTGAAATACCTAAAACGGTAACACCTCCTTCTCCATTTCGTTTAACACAAAGCGTTCGGGTGCAAGAAATTATCGAATAAAATCTCGATCTCCATGCTGGTCAGTCTAGAATTTGGAGTCGTCGAAGTATAGAAGGTGATGATATTAATAGACTATTGATTCATCGGCCGGAGGAAGGAAATTGGGTGTATTTTCAACCCCAATTTTTGAATAGAAGCTTTCATCTAGTGTACTCAGATCATGAGGAAGCGCCCCCCCTGCCAATACCAAATTTGAGTGACTCAACAAGTACGTCGAAAATCCTGATATTTAGTGAAATCCCTTTCGAGTAGAAATTTAACTGGATTTCGACAGAAGTGGTAGAAGAAGGCAGATCTAGCGATATAGAAGAAGTTATAGTCACTGATTCTAAAGACAGAGAACCAAGTCTAGAGAGAGAGTTAATTCAAATTGACAAAGCACCAAGTTCTGATTGTGGAAATAACCCATCCACACCACCATCAAATTCTCAAAACAATACACCAGCAGACATGGCACACACAAGGGCACACCTTCCGTTCTATGAAGGTGATGAAGACCCGATAAGACACTGGTTTGTGTGCGAAGCAATATCGACAACCAATAAAATCAACAGCGAAGAAAGACAGGTTGCTCAATTTGTTGGTTCGTTAAGGAAAAGAGAATTGACATGGTACATGGGGTACATAGCAAAATCACCAAATGCAACGAAGGCACAAATCAAACAAATCTTTTTGGCCTTTTTCATGATCGAAGATGTGACATACCTGGCAGTAGAACGACTGAAGACAACAGTCCAAAAGCCAACAGAAACTGTCAACGAGTATGAAAAGAGGTTCAAATACCTCCTAAGCAAATTAGACTACGATATTGAAGAAAAAATATTAATCAAATGGTTTATTACTGGTCTAATAAATAAAATCAGAATACATGTCCGTCGACAAAGTGTTAATACATATGCAGATGCACTAAAAGTAGCACTAGAAATTGAAATGGATGATGAATACCCTTTAGTATCCATGGATAGACACGTCGATGAACGCCTTGAAATTATGGAGAAGTCTATCCAAAATATGACGTTAAAAGGTCCAGAGTTATGGTGTACAACTTGTCGAACTTCAAGACATACCAAAGATTCTTGTCGAATTGAGGATCGGTGACATGAAGTGAAAATCATTCAATCCAGATGTTTCTGCGATCTGTGCAAAGAGTATGATTCACATACCACAAATGATTGTCCATACAATCTGAAAAACAAGAAGGAAAGATGGTGTCAAATTTGTGAAGTGAATACACATGCAATTGAAGATTGTCATCTGAACCTGAAAAATCAGAAAAATTATCATGGAGTGTACCAGGAAAACTCTGTCGAGCAGCATCGTGACAGAAATACAGCAAATGACAGATTCGAGAGAAATGATGGAAGAAATAACCGGTACAATCAAAACAGGAAGGACATATACCCAAGGTATAATGACCGTCGATATGATCGATGATATGACGACTACAATAGACGCAGTGGATACCAAAATCATGGTCGTGGCGGTGGAGGTCACGGTACTCGACCTAATCAACCTAGTGCATGTTTCACTTGTCTCAGTGAGGATCATCGGCATGCAGAATGACCGTATAAGGAAAGAACTGATCTTAAATTTTGTACGAAGTGTGGAGTAGGCGATCACTATTTAGAGGATTTCCCTACCATGATTGAGAAAATAAATAATAAAAAGAATGTTCATGTTTTATCTTGTATTTCAAAAAATGACGTGCTTTGTACAAAAAACTTGCAAATTGTAACTAGGAAAGGCACTCCCATTGGTCAAGATAAACCACAGATAAGTAGAATTGTCAATAAAGAGGATTACCCAAATCCTATAAAACAAAAATATGTGTACAAAGATGCATCCGACATATTTCATGAATTGGCAGCACATGAAGATGTCAAATAAAATTGATAGGAAGTTCTCAATGAATTGCTCAGATTAATTTCAAATGAGGAAGCTGTAGACAAAATGATTGACATGTTGCATAAATTAAAATATAAACATGTCGAGCAAAGACAAACTAAAAACATTTTCCGACTAAAACAAAAAGAGAAAAATGATGCTAACCCATTAGTCGAGCTTGACATAAATAGATATCATGTATGACAAGTCGTACTGGATTTTGGATCCCAAGTGAATATCATGACTCATGATACCTGGGACCAAATCAGTCGACCTCAACTACAGAAATCAGGAATCTATTTAAAGCTCCCAGATCAAGGATTAATTGAGCCGATTGGAGTATGGAAAGGAATCGAAACTTCCATTAAAGGCATCACAACAAAAGTAGATTTCGAAATCATCAATCCAAAGCATGATGCGAGTTCTTTCCCTGCCTTAGTCAGTCGACCCCGGCGACGAAAGATGAAGGCCTCAATTTCCTTAGACAAAATTCGTATCAAGTTGAAAGGCAACGGGCAGAAGGTTATCGTACCAATATTCCCATCTCAGGGAGAACCTTGGTCCGAGCCTACAGAAATTGACAATGATGTTCGACATCTTTATCACATAGACAATAATGAAGATTGCATTGAGCTAAATATCCAAGGAGAACTTCACCTCGAAGATCCTGTCTCGCTTGGATACAATTCCGATGCAGAACTCTATGACTGGCAAATAGAGAACTATGATTTACATGCGAAAGAATGTTGGACTGTGGAAGCCATCTCAAAGAAGCAAATAAAGAAGTGTCTCTCAGTATACACGCCGAAGATATTCGAATGAAAAATGAGAGCATATCCAACACTTGTTCCAGACAAAAATGCACAGTCAGGTAATTCAACATTAAGGTATAAAGAACGTGATTCACCAGTTGTACATGTCGAACATGTACCAAAACATGTTGGAGAGAAAGGCCGATTACAAAGTTTGGTAGAGACATTCACTAGACAAGATGCAAGATGGTGGGACACTCATCAGTCGAAACTCCAGAATTGGAATACTACATCAAAATTCTTCATAGAAAGGTTTGGATGAAGAAAATTGACAACTCAGGTTGACATCCCTTTGTTTATGCAAGGACAAAATCCTGAAGTTCACATCGACTGTTGCGAAAAAGAATGGAGAAAATTGGGCTATAAAGATGAAAGAACATGGCATCGCCTCTTCCCCAAAACACTTGATGATCTACCTAACAAATGGTACAAGATGGAAGAAGCAAGAGGAGAAACTTTCTTCTAGAAATACCTAAAAGAAAATATCATCAAAGACTTCTAGTTTTCTCCGCAGGATGAGAGGATGGTCGAAGGAAGTAAAAGAATCAAATAATTTCTACAGCCAACATAAACCTTAACACTTGCAGACAAGCAGAAGATTATGCACCCACCTACCACCTGCTACAACATAAAGTCAATAGAAAGCCAACATTCAACAAGACCGAGCCTAGAAATGGAAAGGTCAGTCGGAAAAATTTTTCAATGGAGAAAGGATCATCCCAACGTGTCCAAGCCCATAAGAACAATCTTTAGCACAGAGATTGTCGAAAAAGACGAACCCGAAAGGTTATCAGAAAAAAGACTTTCTACCAACTTTCACACAAATCAAAGAAGGTGAAAGACAAATAAGTAACAGTCGTGCATCAGAATGGATGCATGCGAAGATTAAAACGAAAGAAGTAGATATTTCAAATGACGACTGACCGAAAATGGCAAAGATTGGCGATTACTGGGATGAGGAAAAAACAGCATAAATCTCTAGTATCCTGAAAGAATTTCAAGACGTTTTTGCTTGAGATTATAGAGACTTGAAAGTACTTGTGTAGGAGATGGGCGAGATGAAAATTGATATTAAACCAGACGCGAGACCTGTAAATAAAAGACCCTACAAGGTTGCTCACAAATACAAGGATATTGTTAAAAAGGATATCAATAGCATGCTTGCAGTAAGAATCATCTATCCTATCGACTAGTCAGAGTGGGCAAGCCTGATGGTCATTTAGCCAAAGAAACAAGATCCGAAATGACTGAGAATCTGTGTCGACTTTCACGAGCTGAATAAGGTAACACTCACAGATCCCTTTCCAACCCCTTTCATAGATGAAATTATTAATGAAGTTGCAGGGCATGAGTGTTACTCTTTCACGGATGTATTCTCAGGGTACAACCAAGTACCTATTACAAAGGAGGATTAGAAAAATACAACATTCGTGTGTGAATTCGGGTCATTCACATACAAAGTTATGCCCTTCGGTCTGAAGAACGCACCTACGGTCTTCTCAAGAATTGTCATCAAAGCATTTCAAGAATATATCTACAAAACCATGGCTATATACTTTGATGATTGGACAATCTATACAATGTTGAAAGATCATTGCAAGTGGCTTCGACTGATGTTGGAATGATGTCGACAGATACAATTGTCGCTAAATATTAAAAAGTGCATTTTCGCGACACCTATCGACATATTACTAGGCCACGTAGTTTGCAAAGAAGGGATCAAGGTTGATTACGTAAAGATCAAAATTATCCTCGACTTGAAGCCTCCAGTTAATCCGAAACAAGTACGGATCCTATTGGGTCATACCGGATATTACAAGAAGTTTATCCGACATTATTCTGATATGACTTACCCTCTCGAAGAATTGCCAAAAGATGATCGAGACTATAGGTGAACGGAGGAATGCGACATTTAATTTAACACGTTGAAAAGAAAAATGGTCGAAGCACCCATCCTCCGATTTTCGGATTGGTCGAAGAAATTTCATGTACATATTGACGCATCTGGAATAGCAGTTGGTGTCATTCTAACACAACCCGGAGAAGATGGCATGGATTGCCCTAATGCATTCAGCAGTTGGAAATTGAATAAAGCTGAAAGAAATTATTCCACGACCAAAAGGGAGGCATTAGATCGCCAAGCTTTAAAATACTTGGTCAATAAACCATTGCATCGTGGGAGGCTATGCCGCTGGCTATTACTATTTCAAGAATTTGAATTTGAAGTAATCATTCGACCTAGGAAATCTAATGTTGGACCAGACCACATGTTGTGAGTCGACACAGGAGAAGAGCCGACAGGAATTGAAGATGACTTACCAGATGCACACTTGTTTTGTATTGAAGCAGTCCCCTCAGAACTTGAGGAAATTGCACAATTTCTCAAGGATGGGCAAGCTCCTGAAGGTATGACTGAGAAAAAGAGGAATATCTTAGCAATGAAAGAATCCCCTTACACTTTGATCAATGGATTCCTCTATAAACTTGGCTTGGATTATATATTACGCCGATGTGCACTTGATCATGAACGTCAGGATATACTTGCAAAGCCCATGCTAGACCGGCGGGAGGACATTATCATGCAGACATAACAGCTAGAAAAATCTTGCAAGCCATACTTTGGTGGCCGACAGTTCATAAGGACTCTCGAGAATTTGTATCTAAGTGTGATAGATGTTAGCACATGGGCCGACCACTACCAAGAATAGAAATGCCATTGGTCCCAATTAACCCTAGCTAAACATTTGAAATTTGGGCTATCGATTTTATTGGACCATTTCCAGTAGTGGGGAGAAGGACAGGTGCTAGATATAATATCACTGTTGTCAAATATGTTACCAAGTGGGCAGAAGCAGAGCCAGTCGAAACATGTTCAAGCGAAGTTGCCGCTAAGTTTATTTATGAAAACATCATAACACATTTTGGATGTCCCATAATATTGATAAGTGACCAAGGTATGTACTTTGTATGTAAAACCATTGAAGCACTGACTAAGGAATTTGCAGTTGATTATAGAATAAGCACAACATACCACCCTCAGTCGAATGGCATCGTAGAATCGTTCAACAAAACACTTACAAAAGGACTGACAAAAATATGCAACATAGAAAAAGATGACTGGGATAACAAATTACTTGTTGTTCTCTGGGCATACAGAATAGCATACAAAATAACGATAGGTTAGGCACCATTCTCACTTGTCTATGGAGAAGAAGCAGTCGTCCCATTACATTTTCGAAGATAGGCACCGACCATTGCAGCAGCTTTACATATTGATGTCGAAGATACTCGACAAGAACGGATACTACAACTGTCGAAGTTGGATGAAAGCCGACAGTTAGCGATAGAACATCAGCGAGTCTAAAAACAACAATAGAAAGCGTGGCATGATAGAAATATCAAACAGAAGAATCTGTCAGTTGGAGATTTGGAGCTCCTATATAATAGTCGAGTAAAAGGAAATCCGAAGAAGCTGCATACAGAATGGATGGGACCCTATGTTTTCGAAGCCTTAAATCCTAATGGATCGGTTCGATTGAAAATGCTACAAGGAAGTATTTTCAGGAAAGTTGTAAATGGAGCTCGACTTAAGCTGTACAAGTCGTGAATATTCGAAGAAAAAAAAACGGTTAAGAAGTAACTGAGTGAGAGTACTATAAGCAATCAAGAAAAACAACAGAGCATGACAAAAGAAGAAATGACGAGAGAGTGGCAGAGCAAGGATGGAAAAAGAAGAGAAAGAATTCTGGTGCATAATCGTCAATATTATAGGCATCGACAAGAATGTCGACAAGTCGCTGAAGGCAGTCAGACATGACAGAAGCATTGGAGTCTGGACCGAACAAACTCATTCAGAGAAGGCCACCGGCATAACACATTAAACTAAGTGTCGCGACATCATGATGACAAAGAAATAAAGGCTAAAGATACCCACGATGCCTGAAGTAATGCACCTGACAAAGCGTCGATATCCTATTAGTCCAATTTAATAACCCCGTCAAATCAACCATTAATACGAGCTTCTACATCCCGTTTACCCGTGCCAAGTCACTCCACCATAAATATAGAACTTGAGGATTCTTGGGCACTCTTTTGCCGAGAACTTGAACTCCAAGATATAGAGCTCCCTGACCCCGTTGAAGCTAATTTCACATTCTTGAATCCCGAATCCACCATGGCTCCCAGAAAACTTTAACAGCTACTAGAGCCACTAGGACGACAGTTAGAGAATTGGAGAAAGAACAAACACCATTGGAAACAAGACTCCAGATGATTCGGAATACAAAGGAGACATAACCCACTTGGAAGAAAGCATGAAGGAGCATTGAATATTGGGGGAAGGAGTCAGATGGTCATTGGAGGGATGAAGTACGACGATTACAAATAGCCACAATTATGCATTATACGAAAACACCCTTGTTAGATACCTTCGGAGGACTTAAAGAAGTCATCGTACAATTTATCGTTAGAAGGTATCACAATGGAAAACTTTATTCGATGTCCCGGTCGACATCAATGGTGAAATAATCCACAAGATAACTAGCCTATCAAATAAGGGAGATGTTGTACCAACAAGTTTAGGAGTGGACTTGCTCAACAAGTTGATTGATACTCCTACTGGAAAGAATTCTCAAGGCATAGTCGTGAGCCAGATTGTCTTTGGAAATTACAAAACTGCTGCCAAGATTGTGTCACACGCACTTTCACGAACGGGAAGGGGATCAGATTTGAAACCTAACATGTTGGAAGCTATCAAGAATATGGCTATGAACGGAAAAGTATACAAATGGGTAGAATTCTTGGCCGACATTCTAAAATACACATGCCATAAGTGCCAAGAGGAGGGAGCTAGCATCTGCTACCCATACGTACTCATATGGATTGCTATGAACCATCTTCGAACGAAAGGAAACAAGGAATTTTCGGAAGAGTGACTCGTCCTTATGGAAAATTTTCGTTGTTTTGCACCTGGAGCAAGTCGACATGGGCCTACAACAGTTAAACTTTGGCTAGAAGCATGGTTTATAGACCTTAAAACTATGGCGAGAATATGGAGAGTACCACAGAATGTTCGTCGAAGTCTACCACCGACAGCTCACATCCAACTATCCTTGGATGATACAGCAGTCTGGTACATGGAAGGTGCAGCAGGTCCAGCAAGGTGGCTCGACTATTATCCTTCGGTAAGTGAAATTTTCACAGAGTCAAGCCGACATTCTAATGAATTATTATCTATTCCGACCCAAGCAAGGAAAATCAAGTTCAAGTATGCTGAGCCTCTCACTGATATGGAACAAGAAGAAGCATATGCAAGTCGATTGTATATCAACACCTTCATTTATCAACCCGAGCCGATACCTAACCCTAAGGTGTTAGCATTTACCCAGACTCCGCACATAGAATCAGTAGAGGCCGGAGAGCATTTAGACAACAACATAGAGTCCGACAACCCAGAACATCTTTTAACAGATGATAACATACACAAGGTAGCAGTTGAAATCATTACAACCCGACAGAACAGAATAATACCGACCAAGGGGAAGGGAAAAAGACAAGTAACATCTAAAGAACCTACAGAAGAAGACGAGATCGAGTTGTACGACATTGCTACTTAGATTCTTGAAGATGCAACCAAGAGCAAGTTACCTGTCGAAGATCAGTTCAGAAAATTTCTAGAAATAGATAAGTATCCGTCCTCTAGAATTCTTATTAAAAAACCAAAAATTTCGGTCGAACCCGATGTCGACCTAACCATTCAGTTCCCCCCCTCTTCTCCAACTATAGTAGAAGAAGAAAGAAACCTCCTAGCATTACCTGCTTTGGTTAACCCAACAGACACCACTTTGAGTACATTTATTGCAAACCTTCCGATACATTGTCCCAACTGGCGTGAGATGGTCATTCAACAACCAATTTTTGAATCTTCGTCCATTGTCCCAGTTAACTTAGCCCCCCCCGACACCATTCAAACCGCAAGGTTACCTTTACCATCGACAATCCCAGAAATTGTCGGTCACAAGAAGACCCATCATATCAAAAATCCTGACCCTTTAGGTCTAGTTTATTCTCAACAAACAATTGTCTTTACTCCTCTCCCAGTCAATACATTACCAAAAGTTTTTCAAAGTGAAAATCCCCAAGTCGTCATTCCCCATGTCGAGTCTACAATTGAGTCTAGTTTAGTTAGTTCAGGTCTGTTCGACAGTACCACTCCTTTGATTCCATTTACGACATTAGTCGACCTACCATCACTCCCAATAAACTAGTCGAGTCTCCCTGTCGACAGATCCAAGTCTAGTTCGGTTACACAGCAGCACAACAAAGAAGAAACCATGACAGAAGCAGTCGAAGCCGCTTCTACTCAAGCCAAGGAATCAACAACAACTCAAGAAATTGCAGCTGACTCGACAGAACCATCAAAGCACACAAATATTCCAGATATCAGTACAAGAAATATGGAAACATCCAGCATACCAACAGTTATTCCACCAAGTGCCGAAGTTGTTGAACATGAAACTCCAGTCACCACAGCAGCAGTAACAAGTACACAAAAACAGGCAGAACAAGTTGTTTCTAGCACACAAGCAGTCATCGATTGTCATCTGGCAACAACTGGAAAAGACAAGGGGCCAGAACAACAAATCTTAAGCAAAGAAAAATATAAAGAAAAGAGTAGCCGCAGGAAACACAAAGAAAGAGAACTGCAGCAGCAATTGCAAATGCAGCAAACAAAGCCAAGCCAATCAGAAAATACTCTTTCTATATAGTTAGATCAATTTGGAGCTGCTACAAGCTATCAGCCACAGTTGGCATCTAAATAAGAGCTTGATTTACTTGAAGACGCAGTCTTCAGAGTGCAAAAATGTCGACAACATGAATCAGAGGAACATATACTACAACTACAAGAATAAAGGACTACATTCCTCGCTAAATGTGAAAACTTAGCTCAGCAAGTTATCCCACTTCCAGCTAGTTCCAACACTACATCACCTCTTGAGAGGTGAAAGAGCATATCAGTTATTTGAGTCTGTCATGTCGATGCTACAATCCAAACTTCTCAAGAAACAACAGGATCAAGCTGTCGAGGTAGATTCCCTCATGACAAATCACTTTACATCCATTTCATAAGCTCTCAAAGTACTCAAGCGGTACGAAAGTCAAGCAGAAAAACTTACAGAAGTCTTGAACAATTGGTATGTATATTATGGTGACGTCTACAAAGATCTTCAGAAAACAAGAACACTGCTAAGCAAGCTTCAGCACCAGTGCTTGACTGCAGAGGAAGCCCTTATTAAAAAACTTGATACTCAGATTACCATGGAAAATAAGAGATTGGATAAATTATAAAAACAAGAAGTTCAGTGGACGTCTCAAGCCCGAGGCAGCCTCAACAAACTTGGAGAAATTCAGCCCCGATTCCATCAGTTACTTGCTGCTGCTGAAAGAACAATTAACATATCCGTTCCTAACATGATCCATTTGCAGGATACATCCACTCACAACAAGATGGAAAACTTGTCGAAACTCACAACTCTGACTGTCAACATCCAAAATCTGCTACGCACTTGGGAAGGGTTCCAGCACCATCTCTTTGTTTTTGCCGAATTTATTCTTGAAGCCTGCCTCCAGATACCTGATGCTATCGGTTCCAGCTTACCTTCATCATAACTCTTTTTTCAATTTTGATCTCTCCATTTCTTCGGGATGAAGAAATATTTTGAGGTGGGGGAGATGTTGGAGGGGCCTAGATCAGCCTTTCAACTAGGCCCTCCACCCGACCACTCTGCAACACATGTCGACAGGTCGCGTCGACTAGTATAGGTCGGGTTGGTTGGATAAACCGACGGACGGTTATGTAACTGTATTTGCATAGATATATATATATCTATAGGCTGTTGAGGCGATGTACTAGTTAAGATTGGTTCTATGATTGTATTTTTCTCTTGTTGGTTAATATAAAGGCTTGTGCTCTTTCTATCTATCTCGTCTCTTGTATATGTATCATTGTGTATGCTTTGCTTATATTATGTAATGTATCTATGATAACCACATGAACCTTGGGACTACAACATGATCTACTTCGACCATACCATGCACCACTATTTTAAAAAAACGACTTGCAAAGAACAGAACCCGACGACATCCATCTCTATGTTCGGGAGCCTCTTCCTTGCGACACCATTGTGGGATGACGACGCCATACAAGGTCGAACACAATTCCCTTGTTTCAGGTCTCTAAATCCGGGTATATCCCTGCAAAAGGAAAATGGTACACTGCTATTGAACTAACTGACAAGTTTCCTCACCTTAATGAGCAAACAATGGGGACCATTGTTTCTTAAGGAAGGACGTATGATCCATTCCATTAGTTGGCATTGTTGTCGGATGCTAACATCAACTGCGACAAGTCATCGATTTTGACGCGACTTTGACAAGTTTAGCGACCTCAACAGCCTGACGACGTCGACATGCAACATCGAATTGCGAGTTGCCACTGTCGAACTACAACAGATTGTCTCTTTGTCTTCCAGTCGACTGTAACGATTGAACTTCCGAAACCGCTCGAACTTCTCTTGTAAATGAATGTAACGGGAAGGAACCCAAGCGTATCAGCACTCTATATAAGCATGTAAAATATTGTAATATACATCATATGATCTTATGATATTTACATCTAGTACTAGAGAAATTACTTTGCATTCCTTCATATTGTCTATGAGTATATGTTTATGTGTGTAGTGTATTCCTTCTTTGCTTATTCTCATTCGTATGCCTCTTCCATAACAGAGACGACTCATTTAGCCGAACTGTTGTCCCCCTTGTGCACCTGGGTGTGTGCGGATCAACCATACATGACAACAAAACTCGACTCAACAGCTTAATGCTTCTCATATATCAAACTTACTACAGAACAACATCTCTTTACAAAATAGGCACATAACCAAAAACTCCACCCAACCCTCTACAAAAAATAGGCCTTATAAAGGCTAAGGTTCCCAAAACTACAAATTGTTGATGGTGAGCAGTTTCTAACTGAAATCTGGGCACAGTGTAACTAAAATTGGCACGCAATGAAACTAATATAAAACTTGGGCACCAACATTAATATAATATGTAATCAAAGTCTCCAACTTTTGATATCTTAATTTGTTACATTGATCCTAGGAAGTAATATGTGGTTGGAAAGATAGTTTTTATTTTCTGCAAGTGTGATTTTATTTCAAACAATTCCTTTCCTGCAAGTGTGATTTTGTTTCCAACAATTCCTTTTAAGGATGTGTGATTTTATTTCTAGTAATTCCTTTTAAGAAAGTGTAATTTTATTTCCAACAATTATTTTTTAATATAGATTCATGTTTCTACAATTTACATTTATGTTGACTAGTTTACTTTAGCTCACATGTTAATCTCTTAACAAGATCAATTAACTATATACACCAATGCTACAACTAATATTTTGAGTTACAAATTCACAGTAGAGAAATCAGTGTAAGAAGGAGTTGCGAGTGGCATATACAGTGCACAGTAACTTACACGTCACCATAGAACCCCAGGTTTACAATTTAATGTTTAGAATTTTGTATTTCTCTTACAACATTAAAGTAATTAAAAACTCCATCATTTTGGTGATGTTGTAGCTGTAGAAATTTTTGTAGATACATATCTCTCTTCTACTACATAAATATTTGCAGTGATGAATTACTATAGAACTCCTTGCGAATCATTTCATCACGATGATAAAAATTTCTACCGTGGCTATAGATATTCAATCTGCCCCACTGCCAGCTCTAGCATACCACAAAGCAACACCTACACATAAAGGCTCCTGACATGTGAGCACTTGTATGTACATCCCTTTGTTCATCATTCATTAGAATATGTAATAATGGTTACTAGTATCCTTATACTAACTTCATGCACCATTACCCTCCATAATCCCAAGGGAAGGCACAAAATTCCACATGGGGGGATACTTTAAGTTGATATAGTACTTCCACCATATATGGAGAACACTGATAAATTTAGTGGTTATAGATTTAACCATCCACACTCTACATATCATTAAAATGTTTCAAAGCATTAACACTACAGGTTAACATGGCACCACCCCAATGATGAAAATATGCTCCCATGCCTCTATGGATTGTTGAAATTTGGTTGAGATTTGATATTTAATTATTTTAGATGAAGATACTTGAATCAATCAGACAATTCAATTTATTAAATTCATACACGCATAACACAAGATATACCCTGGGGAAAATAATCATAATTATGAGAACAAAAACCCCAACAATTCTTCTTAATATAATATAATGGATAGCAGAGAATGATTTCTTTTACAACATAGCATATTGATTTAGGAAGATAAGATATCACCAAACGTCTTGGTGAAGATGCGAAATCATTAGAGAAGAGAGATCAATCGGATGTGTTCCCAACACAGCAATAATAAGCACGAACAATACCCTGCACAAAGAGAAGTTCATTTCCTTCAATGGAGAAGAGAATTCACTTCACACTGGATTCAATAATCATGTATATCATATTTATACATTCCTTTGCCTTCTATTTTTAACTTCTAACTTCAGAATAAACTCACCCTCAAACTGGATGTATTAATCTTTCATGGAGTAGTGCGCCCCACTTCTCATGCAGTGCTTCATCTCACTGAGTTGTCACTTAGGATGAACTCGCCTCTTAACTAAAATATTTCCTACTTAGTTAGGTGGCTAACTTAAGTGTCGACGTGAAAGTGTCACAACTCACATGTCATATTTTAGCTTAACATAAGTGTCATCATGCAATAACACTTATAACTAGATCTTCTCTTTAACTGAAGTGTCGTGTTTTAGTTTAACTAAAGTGAAAATACTTTAATTAACTAGTCCATTTTATTTAACACTTAGTTTACTGTAATCATGCTGATTGATTTACTCGAATTTACCACTGTGAGTTCTTTATTTAACTAAGGCATATCTTTAAATGATTCTTTAACTAAAGAATTGATACTTAACTGAAGCTTTAATCATTCGAGTTCTCTTTAATTAGTTGAAGTGTCTGCATGGGCAATTTCAAATTCTCTTGATCTCTATGCTTATCTTTTATTTCTTTATCTCTTACTGTATGGTCAATATGTGATAACTTTAATTATCCATCACATTACATTATACTAAGAAGAATTATTGGATGTTGTGATCATATGCTAAAGTAATTCACTTTAGAGGTAATCAATATCTAAAGGAGACTTAATAGAAATCTGGTGATCATGGTTAATAATATATCACACAACATTAAATGCTTTTAACAAGTAAAGAATGACCTTTATATGGAAGTTCCACCTCTGTATGGGAGGTCCATCTCATGGATACCTTTATATAGAAGGTTTACCTCTATATGGGAGGTCCATCTCATGGAATATGATATCAAGTCATGATTATCATGTGAACCTTCCATATAGAGGTGAACCTTCCGTATAAAGATATCCATGAGATGGACCAACAAGAAGGTTCACATGATAATCATGACTTGATACAAACAATTTTGGAGCCTTGTCCAACAAGAATTTACAACATCATTACTTTGATAAATTACCTCTATACGGAAGGAATAACCTTTACACGGAAGGCAGTAAAAGTGCTCACCTCTATACGGGAGGATCAATCTTGACTACACAATATTGGTTTGGAGAATGTCTCCCGATGCTGTATATTTAACACTCCCTCTCAGCAAGGGAGGCAGTCTCTGCCATACCAAGCTTGTCTCGGAAGTACCTGAACTTCGTCACTAACAGAGACTTAGTTAACACATCTACAATCTGCTCATTAGTAGAAATCTACTGAGTTTTCACTGTACCTTTTTGGACCATGTCTCGGATGAAGTGATACTTCATTTCAATGTGCTTCGACATGTCATGAAACACTGGGTTTTCAGAAAGCTTGATGCAACTCTGATTGTCACACCTAATAATTGTAGGCTCAAGATTTTCACCAAACAACCCTACAAGTTAGTAGCTTTCTGAGCCATACCACTTCTTGGCAGGCAACACTAGCAACTATGTATTCTGCTTTGGTAGTGCTCTGGGATATGGAGCCTTGCTTCTTGCTAGACCAAGATATCATAGCTGATCCTAGGCTATAACAGTAGCTGGATGTGCTCTAACGATCCACAATGCTTCCTCCCCAGCCTGAGTCTGTATAACCAAGTAACATGACTCCTCCACTGGAGGAATATCTGATTCCATATGAAGTTGTACCTCGAAGGTACATAATTACATGCATAGCAGTTGTCCAATGTCTGTGTCTCGGATCAGACATAAATTGACTTAGAATGCTCACAGCATAACATATATCAGGCCTTGAATGTATCAAGTACATTAGTGAGCCTATAATTTGTCTATACAAAGTGGGATCTATTGGATTAGATCTAGATCCTGACTCATGAAGTTTCCTCAAATTGGAAACCATCGATGTAGTCATAGATTTTCAATCTATCATGCCAAACATGCGAAATATATCCATGTTGTACTTCCCTTGAGATATAAAAATTTCATCTTTTCTTTGCCATATCTCAAGGACAAGAAAGTATTGCATTATACCTAAGTCTTTCATCTCGAACTCTGATGTGAGCTCCCTCTTGCACCAAGCAATCAGATGTTCCTCTCTAGTGAGAAAAAAATCATCAACATACAGAACAAATATCAACGGTTGGTTCTTCACTACTTTGAAGTACAAATTTGTATCAACTTCACTGTTACAAAAACCCAGTTTCTAAAGGTAGCTATCAATTATGGAGTACCAAGCCATGGGGGATTTCTTAAGCCCATATAGATATTTCTTTAGCTTGAAAACATGGGACTCCTTCCCATGCACCACAAATCCTTTAGGCTATTGAATATAAACCTATTCCTCAATCTCACCATTGAGAAAGGTTGTATTCACATCCATCTGGTCAAATTTACATCCTAGAACAAATTCAATTGCAATCATTGCTCGAATTTTGGTGTACCTTGACACAAGGGAAAAGGTCTCATCATAATCGATGCCTTGTTTCTAAGAGAAACCTCTGGAAACAAATATGGCTTTTTACTTCTCAATGCTACCATCCGTAGCATGATTTATTTTGTAAATCCATTTGGAAGTCACATTGGACTTCCCATCAGGTTTGGGAACAACCTCCCAAACATCATTCTTCATTATAGAGTTCTACTCTTCTATCATTGCATCTTTCCAAACTTGCTTCTTTGCAGCTTCTTCATATGAGAATGGTTTTGAATCACTGATGTGACTCATCAATGAAACATACCCTGAATATTTGTCATGTTTCTTGCGCTCTCTAGATGAGCTAGATCATGCTCCATGTTTCTCTACATTTTGTAAGATGTATCGACACCAATCATATATTCTTTTAGCAGGAGGTTCATCAGGTGACCTCTTATCCAGTTCTACTGGTTCTTCAGGAGCTAGAGAATATGAGGCATCTTCTGGTTTCTCCCTCTCTAACTCTGAAGGGGGAGAATCTGACTCATGATCCTCCATCTCTGAATTACATTAAATCTCTTTCTATCTTTTGAAAGCAGCTTCCTCATGGAAGGTAACATCTCGGCTGAATTAAATGTGTCTCTCACCAGATACATATATTTGGTATGTTTTGGATGACTCGTTATAACCCACAAAGTTGCCTTTCTTTCAATAAGTATCCATATTTGTTCTCTTTTCTTTTGGTACATGAATGTATACTGGGCTCCCAAAGATCCTCAAGTGTGATATGTATGGATTCTCACCGGTAAACACTTATTCTGGTGTCTTCTCATCTAGAATGGAATGCGGCCTTCTATTATGGATGTACATAGATATACGGGTGGCTTCTACCCATAATTAGGTAGACATATCTTGATCATGCATCATGGCTTTTGCAGCCTCACATATGGTTCTATTCTTTCTTTCGGCAACCCCATTTTGTTGAGGGTTGTATGGTATTGTTAACTGTCTACGTATTCCTTTTACCATCTTTTGAAGTCTTGATAGCGCTTTGTAGTGTAGGTGTCCAAGCCTTCGGTGCCATAGCTCACATGGACTTATAGTGTGTTGAATCATATCTTTAATGTACTTCCCAGGTACCTTGTAGAGTCCTCCCTATCGAACTCCAATCACAACAGCAGATTCTAGGATTTTGTTCTTCGGCCATAAAAGTGCTTTGTTATCCATGAAGATAACTCAAAATCCTTTGTCTCCAAGAATTGAAACTAAGAGGAGGTTCTTCTTCAAGCCTGGAACATATAGAATGTCCTCCACATCTAGAATATCACTGATGATTAGTTGGAATGAGGTGGATCCAACTCCTTGGATCGAATAAGTTGAGTTGTCCCCCAACTCAACCATGCATGTGAATTCTTTCTCTGTTAGATCAGTGATGGTACTCTTGTAACTAGTCATATGTTTGGATTCACCACTGTCAATCAACCATGCGTCTTCATTTGTGATGATGGATCCCTAAAGTGATGAGACAAGATAATACTCCCTTCTTGTCTCCTTTTCTTCAGATTCATTCTTTTGAGTGATTTCATCTTCTATGGTGGTATAAGCATGGAACTTTCCTTTTCACTTTGCTCTACAATCTCTTGAGAAATGGACTTTCTTGTTGCAATTGAATCATCTATATTTTGACTTGTCAAATCCTTTGTTGAACTCCTTCTTCTTTGAATGAGAGAACTTCTTTTGGAATAAGGGTTTCTTTCCTTTCTCCATTCTTGCCGCGAGGGAAAGAATTTCTTCTTTGATGCACACTGACTTGCTCTAGATTCACCCCTCCTCTTGGAGGTAGTCATGCCACAACCTTTCGAATTTAGGTTTTACCTCTCGGCCATTTACTGCAGCCAAGAATTTCTCCCATGAGTATGGGAGACCATCAATAGCAGTTTGGAGAATATCATCTCCATCCACCACTACTCCAATATTAGCAAGTTGATCTCTTACCTAAGAGATATTGGAGAAGAAGGAGGCCACTGTCTCATCTGTCTCCATATTTAAGTTCCAAAGCGTATTATTCAATGCCCTTTTTTGACTCGGGGCCTTCTTCTCATATATATTAGTCAATGTATCATAGCATTCTTCCGCGGTCTTCAACGATGTGATCACGGGCATCAATTTATCTTTTACCGAATCATACATGATCCATTTAGCATTAGATTGAATCTTCTTGAAGTTGATGCATCCTTCATTAGATGTAGGCTCCTCCACCATAGTGGATACATAGCCATTCAAGCCATGTTACTCTAGGATGTTGAGAATCCTAGCCTTCCAAGTGTTGAAGTTTGAGGTTCCCTCAAGATGGTGTTTCGGCCGTACAAATAATGAAGCCATAGTCTTCAAATATTGTGCTCAACTTCTCAGGATCTACATAGTCTCTATCTGGCATGCAAAACTGAGCTCCTTCATGCCCTGAGCTCTGATACCATGTTGAAATTTGGTTGAGCTTTGATCTTTAATTCTTTTAGATGCAAAGACTTGAAGCAATGAGAAAATTCAATCCATGAAATTCATACACCGATAACACAAGATATACCCTGGGGAAAATCCTCTAAATTATGAGAATGAAAACCCCAACAATTCTTCTCAATATAATATAATGGATAACAGAGAGTGCTTTCTTTTACAACATGCAATATTGCTTTCGGATGATAAGAGATCACCAAACTTCTTGGTGAAGATATGGAAGCAATAGAGAAGAGAGATCAATCAGATGTGTTCCCAACACAACTGTTAGAACATTAATTCACCACTTGGTACCTTATCTAAGTCCTTATTCAATTTTATTCTCAACTATGCATTAATACACTATGGTTTGGACTTAGGTAGCTTAATTGGGAAAAATAACCACTTAAACAGGAGTGTTCACACCTACATGAGCACTACAAATCAGTCAAAATCCACATGTGCACCCTAATTTATTGCTGGTGCACTTTCATTCCTTGAATTGGGTAATTTTACTTAACTAGGAGCGCTAGGGGTGGATTTAGCCCATTTTTGGATTGTTTTGAGCATTTAATGCCCACATAGAGCCTCCCACTCACCTTATTTTGCAAACCAATGCATTACAATGAGTCATTATTGTTCCATCATGCCTCATACACGTCCACACCTCCATTCGTGACCATTTGGGATGAGTTGGAGCAAGTTTGGCCCACCTAGGGGGGATTGAGACCAATTTGGCCAATTACACATGTACACTCATTTTGGGCTTTCTAAGCCTCAGAAATTTCTCCAAATGTAATATGAAAATGTTCATAACATATTTACATGTTAGACAGTTAGATAATATCAAGTTTTTGTTCACATTGTATGTGTAAAATTGTTCTTCTTTCATGCTTTTTTGTTGGTTTTTGCAAGGAATTCGATTTGTAAGATTCTCTAAGGCTCCTAGATATTGTTGCAGATAAAAATTATCAAATGGAATCAGAGTTGAGTGGAGTTTAGTGAGTTGCAGATCAATATTGAGTGTTTGAGTTGCATTTTTGAGAGAATTTCCATATAAAATTGAGTTCGTTTTGCAGGACTTTCAACAATTTATCACCATAAACGCAAGCAGAAATGGAAGCAAACCACATATTGCTTACTCCATTCAATTTCTCCGATTGGAAGTAAGAAATGGTCATTCAATTTAGATCTAAGGGTCTCTACAAAGTTACCATGGGCATAGAAGTTGAGCCAAACTCTGTTGTAGAGAAGGCCAGGTACTTCAATAGACTTGATGAAGCCTATGGATTGTTATTCCTGAGTATTTTGAGAGAGCTATTATTTCATGTAGACATTTTGACAACCCCAAATGAATTCTGGGTTAAACTAGAATCAGTCTTTGGGAAAACTGATGAATTGAGAGGACATCATCTTGAAAACGAGCTCATCAGCCTAAGCACAACGCATTTTGAAACCATCTAGGAGTTCTTCACGAAGTTCAAGTCTCTAGTGCTTCAGCTGTAGCAATTTGGAATTGTGAATAAAGAGGAACAATTGATACTATCCATCCTTTCGAAGCTAGGATCATAATTCTCAGTGTTTGTAAGCACCTTCCATTCTGGAAAAATGACACTTCGAAATTGGCAAATGCCATCACTAGAAACCTTCATGGAATGCCTCACTCAGGAGCAAGAAAAGCTCGTTTAAATGGGAACCATCAAATATAAAGATCAATATTTAGCCATGGGTGTTTTGAATGCCTCCAAGGGAAAGCAGAAGGCAAAGAATTTGAATCAGCCAGAGAAGAGGAAATTTGATAAACCCAATTCCACTGATGAGGGTTCGAAACCTCCTAAGGAAAAGGACAATAAAGGGAAAGAGAAAACCAAATCCATATATTTCCACAAGGGATGGCATCCAGAGAGCTCCTGCATGAAGAAAACCATTGATACCATGGTGCAGCTGCTGGATAAAAACAACATCCCTGTCCCTGATGGCTTAAGGAAGAAAGATGGCACCTCCATCTCAGACAACAAGGAGAAATTTCATGCCTTGGTAGCAGGTATTTCTAATTCCTCAACCTTCATTATTGATTCAGGGGCATCTAGACACATGATTTCCACCAAAGAGCTCTTCTGCTCTATCCATTCGAATAGTGGCCCACTAGTTCGAATGGGAGATGAATCTAACACTACTGGATTTGGACCCAAAATCCGACGACCTCCGACAAAAAAGGACTGTGTCATCGGATTTCAACTTAAAAATTTCAAAATTTGATGATTTTTTTTAAATTGATAGAATGAGACGTCGGATATCCAACAGATATGGGGATATCCGTTGAGGCCCCTAGGATATCCGAAGGCCTATGGATATCCGACATCATATTAAGCCTTAGGATGTCGGATATCCGATGCCAAGTTATACCACCCGTTGATGTCGTATGTCCGACATCAAATCTCCAACAGTAACTAGGTTCAAGGCATCGGATATTCGACGGGAGGATGACTTTTAAAACTTATAAATATTGAAACATTCTGACATGTTTGGTATACAAGCGACGGTTTGAGGAATTTTTTTTATTCGGTGGACTATTTTTCATTATTTCCATTGCTTTTGTGATTCAAGCGAGCAAAGTGCGGCCGAGCTTCATTTTCTAAGATCAATAATTTTCAATATTCAAGCTCTTTATGAGAAAATGTCAACTAGCAATATTCCTGATCCAAACAAACAAAATCGACAATGGCTTGCTAGATTGTGGGAAGGAGTTGAAAGAAGGGGTGATGGGAAATGATATTGTCCATGTAGTCAATGTAGGGGCTTTAAGAGGAGAATAATTTTGATCACAACAGCTAGAAAACATTGTAGGGAGCATGTGCATGCTGAGGGGGGACATGAATACCATCCATGTGTAAGTTTTTCATTATATATGTTTTTATTTTGATTGCTTTTGTAAATATATGTATTGATCATGGTTTCAATAGATGGGGACTAACATGGACAATAAATATTATTTTAATATTAAATATTTATTATAATATTTTTTTCTTTTGTGCATGTTGAATCTAGGGTATAGTAGAATAACTCATTTATTTGTTCATTAGTGAGACTAACCCACTCACTGGGGAAATCACTTAACTCTCTATATTTGTGACAATTTCCATCATCATAATAGAAATAACGACTATATTGGCATGTTGTAATTTCTCTTATATTTTCTCTATAGAAATTACCATAGCATCATTTATCTTACCTTAGTGGAGTACAGTATGAGAAATTTTGGGTTATATTTGAGTATCTTTGCTTAGTAATTGGGTCAATT